>JAOBSW010000606.1:0-341559 GCA_026214975.1 Gentiana macrophylla
GGTTCAAAATCAGTTATTGAAGGCTAAGGGATCAAACTTAGTATTTAAAGTCAAGGATATGGAATCAGAATTTAGGGAAGTCTGTGATGACCTAAATTGATTACATATAACTTTTGTATAAGGTCTAAGTTCCTTAAGTTAAGCGGTGATTGGAACTTAGTTATGTTCAAAATGGTGTACTCTAACTTCACAATAAAAGTTAGATGAAAAGCAGTCAGCTGAAGTGTTATTAAAACACAGCAGAATTAAGTCAGCTGACAGATATGTACATCAGCAGAGTAAAACAAGTCAAATATCTGCTGAGTATTTTTTCTCGATTTAATAAAGGATTACATTGGAAGATTACAAAGATAAGGATGGATTACAAGCCTTGATATTGTCAACAAATCAATGGACAAGATAAAAAGAACGTTGGAAAGATTAAGAGGATTAACCAATGGACACAAGTCAATGGGTGGACAGACTGAAAACTGACAAAAAGCAATTTGACAGTGTCAGTACTATGAACAGAGACAGAAAGCAAGACAAGATGGAGACAAATCTGAAATGGCTATGTTTAAATTTCAATCATAAGTCACATGATTCTCACCTATAAATAGAAGACTCCTGATTCAGATGAAAGATGATGAAAAGAAAATAATCTATTTGAAGCTATCAAGTTCTTATCAAGAAAATCACCCTGCTAACATTCACTGAACTTAAACTTACTGATCCATAAAATTCTTAAAGTGTAACCTGCTATCAAGTTACATCAAGTATTCACACTTGAAGATCTAGAGCTGCTGATCATTTCATCTGATCGATCAAGTGCGACAAATTGAATCATTTACTTGATTCAAACTTTCTTTACAAGAAACCTCATCAAGACATAGAAGCACTTAGGTGTCAAGAATCTGTTGTTTGTGGTGGTGGGTGGTGAAGAGGCAATCCTACCCTTCAAGGACCAGTGGAATACTTTGGAGCAGCAATCCTACCTATTTCAAGTGTTCAGTTTGTGAAGCCATAGTTATTGGTGAAGGACATACAGCTTAGGGATTTTTGTAACTACAACCTCAAAGATCTCTAGTGAATTTCCTAGAACATCACAGGAGAAGAGTGAACTGAGATGATTACACCACCTGAAACCACTATAAAATCTTGCCTACTTACTTTCTGCATTTATTTTCTGTTACTTGCACGTTGTTCACATCAATCTACTGAAACTAGTAACTGAATCACACACTCACACTACTGTGTATCTAATACTTGGTATCATATTTCAAACAACAAGTACTAAGGTTTAAACTAAATATATTCTGCTGCTACAAATTCAGTAATACCAAAAGTTACCGAACTACTGAATGGTCAGCAGACCACTGAGCAGTTAGCAGGCTGCTGACCTTGTTGAGTTTGTTAACTCCAAAAGTTTTAAGTGTTAAGTGTATTCACCCCCCCTAAAATTAACCAAAGCCTTTCAAGGGACCAAAATAGAACATCAACTCCGCCCTCTTAGTTGTGACAGAGACCGTATGCTTGGTCGGTAGAAGGCGGGCACAAACAAATCGGTTAACCATCTTCCGATCCCAAGATAAATCACTTTCTAGGAAGATGGTGGGGGCTCCCATAGGGTTTCGCTTTCATTGCAACTCAAAGTAATCAACTATCATCTGCATCCTCTCAAGATCTTCAACATTGCTCGAGGATGTGTACTCTTCTGGGCCCACTGGTGGATTGCGAACCCCATAATAGTAGTTGATCCGCTCAATCAAAAAATCAAACTTGACTCCATAGACCATCGCAAATGTAGCTCCTGGGTTATGCGCAAGATAAGCATAAAATTCTCTTACCACCATAGTGTTGAACCGCATCGGTGCCTCAGCAATATCTAAAATGTCTTGTACTTGTAGGGCTTTCGGCACGATCGAACCGCAATCTTCCAACTCTTTTCTCCTCGTTCTCGGGCAACCGGTCTTCCGTTCCAGTGCCCTCGGAACGATTCATAGATCTCAAGAGAAAGAAATTTCTCAACCCCGCCTATCAAGGGGTTAGCATCCCCGTATAGAAACTGGTGACCACTTGGACGATGGGTTGTTCTGCTATGCTTGGGACCTATCCTGAATGATAATAGAAGCTGATGATGAAGCTGAGTCTGAAAAAGGACTCTCGGTAAACCGGCCCTATACCCCGATTTACCGGCCTGAATTTTCTAGATTTCTTTCTAGGACTGTACTCTGATACAGGAAAATGACGAACTGCAGCACTTCACTATTGCAGCATCACTACGAATCAGCAACATGGATGGATGAGGTGGTGTTTTTGGTTGTTGAAATGAAAGGAAAAAGGGTTGGGTGTGGTGGATGTATGGTGGTGATGGTGGCTGAATTTTCTACTAGGGAAAAAGATGGAGAAATGTGGTGATTTGAAGAAGATGATAATAGATGAGAATGATGATAATGGTGGTAGAAGGATGGTTTAAATAGGAGAAATGATAGAAAGTGGAAGGATTTGGTGGGATAGTGGGTAGAGGAGTAATTAGGGTGAGGGATTTGAGGGGGTGATTGATGGGATTGTGAAGGAGTTATGGTGGAGTGTGGGAAAGGATGAAAAGGTAGAAAATAGGTAAAATGGGACGGTTTTTACTGACTGGTAGCATTCTGGTGCAACGTGTGTCCTCCACGTGTCTCTAAAAATTCTGCTTTTCAATCAGACACTTAGAAACTTGAAAATCTCAGCTCGGTAAACCGGAGGTATCTCTCGGTTTACCGGGGCTTCTTTTCCACGGATTTCTCTGTCCGCCTTCTCTGCGCACTTTAATTAATCTCACTGCTCAATCCTGACCTTAAATTGACTAGTCTCTTACTCATTTGTTGCTATCTCCGACTCGATCCTAACCTACTTCACTAAAATCCACAACGAGTAAAGAAAACTTTCCCAACAACCATCGGTTTCAAGCCTAAGGGTGCGGTACGATGAAAAAAAGCTCGTCCCTTCATCCAGCTACTTTTATTCACTGCTAATCTACCTAAGGGTTCAAGGAGAATAGTTCTGAGTTTAAAGCTGTCAGCTCGACTAACCTTCAGTCCTTCAATCAATCCATAGTTGGGGCCTTAACTCGCCAAACTCGCACCTTTGAGGTTTCAACCGTCATGCACTTCCCTTCTCGTTGATCATTATCTTTCGAGAGTGCCTTTCCACTGTTTTCCATAGAAACTTTTTGAGCTCTCTTCCTAGTACGCCTCTCTCTCTTTGCTCATGTGCTAGGTCGTCCTTTGCTTTTAGATTTAATCTTTATGACCAAGGACTCCACATTTTCCACTTTAAGCTCTAATCCGTCACTGCGTAATATGGAAGGACTAGCTTCCGTGAGCGCCTTGTTGTGGTCCTTCTCTTCGCGCTCTCTAAGCATTAATCTCATGAATTCTTGCTCACAAGTTTCCACTACAACCTCTTGTTTCCTATGCCTATCCTTATCTATCTCCATGATTTCTACCTTTCCTGAATCATAAGCCATCTTGCAACTTTCCGGTCTATTATCTAGGGGCTCTAAGATTTTGAAAGATACTGCATCATTGTTCAATCTTAAAGTGATCTCCCCATTATCAAAGTCCATGATTTCTCTGCTTGTTGTTAAGAAAGGTCTTCCTAACAAAATTGGGGCACTTGGGTCCTCTGGTACGTCTATAACCGTGAAATCAATTGGAAAAGTGAACCCTCCTACCTTTATCTTGCACTTCCTAAGCAGACCGGCAGACATATCTCTAGTCCTATCAACAAAGGTCATAGTTCGAGTTTGATTCATAATGACCGAAGCTTAATCTTCTGGCAGAGGGATAGAGGTAGAATGCTACAACTTGAACCGGAATCGCAAAGACCTAAACCTATAGATATACCATTGATAGAGATTGGGAGTCGAAACGTTCCAGGGTTTCCTAACTTTTCAACAGTGTCAGAATCCGGGTAATCCTCAGAATCTGAGAACATGGTGTCCAGATCCTCCTCCGGATCATCGGAGTCATAATTGGATGATTTATCAATTAGCTCGATAGGAAACGTACCTGGCCGATAAGTCTAATACTCCTTCAGGTTTTCCTCTGCTTCCCGTTTAAGCATCTCAGGCTCCTACTTCACTCGCTTCTTATCAGCCTCATATTGCTCTATGGCTTCTGATCCAGGGTGCATATAGATTGGTTTGATGTTCAACACAGTACGAGGCATTGTGTCTGACCCGTCTAGCCTTAATTGCTTTTTCTTGACTGAATTTCCCAAGTGTCTGGATACTTCTTGCAAAAGAGACAAAATTATACAAAGAAAAGGAGCAACTCCCGCTTCAGCTGGGGATGATCCCAACTGTTGTGGACTTACTAACTAAAATCAACTAGGAATATCACAGAACAACAGGGACTGTCAGAATTCGATTTTATGGACCTTGGTAAACCGGAGGTAAACCTCGGTAAACCGGGCCAAGAATTTCTCTTTCTGGCAGAGTAACAGGTGCATGTTTGATCCATAACGACTAAAGACTCAAAAGAAAATAAAGTAAAATAAAAATGACTTCTTAATCAGAATTAAAACGTTTACGCTTAAAATTGGCCATTGTCCCTGGCTACGGCGCCAAAAAATCTTGATCGCGTGTAAGTCACTAACTTCGATATTACTAGCAAGAATACTAGGTACATCGTAGTATAGTAAATGTGAGTCAAGGTCGATCTCACAGAGACAATGCAACTTTAATTATAAACGAATATAACCTAATTAGAAGCGACATAGACGTGGTCATTGACCAACAATAAACATGAAAGAAACTTGGTATTTCTCCCCCTCTTCCACCGATCTACTAACTTGGATTAGTTAATCTTTACGTTTAATTCCCCACATAATTTCCTTAAATTAATCGAGCGAGCTTTTGATTTAGTTTTAAGCTACGGGTGCAACTCCTAACACTATCTACTCCGACCATGATAGTAGACAATCTATATGCAAGCTACGCTCCTTAATTGTTCCGTAATAGCCCATATGCACAAATAACTAGAATTGCCGATATCGAGCGCTAACTCATACCGCAAACCCACCTAGACAGCTGTTGACACTGATCAGCACGTTCCTATGGTCCATCGAGACTATGTCCAAATTAACACTTCACTATTCATATTTCATGTTAATTTTACGATTACAATAAGCAGATTGGCCAGATCTAACCTACTGTTAATTAAACCTGTCGATCAACGTTGCTGTAGTGAATCCTCCAAATTAAGTTGTCTAAATATTGCCTCAGTAAACCGGTATAGTCCTCCGGTTTACCGGGGTCAGCTTTTATTAATTCTGGATCTACATGACTCAATTACGATTTATCTAAGCAAATAATGGGGTCGTGAAACACAGATTAACTAAAACACATAATTAGTATGAACAGATCTACCATATTGAAGACAAAAAGGAACGTTCAAAGCTTCATACCTTCAACATTGGAGATCTAGCTCGATCTACTCAAGCTAGAGATGGTAGAGAAAGGGAGAAAACCAGAAATAATTCCTCAAAAGCTTGGAATAACTTTATTTCATCAAATTGTATAATGTATATTGAATATAATTTTGTGCTTATAAAAAACCTTTGTAATAATCAGTATATGCGGCTTTATATAGATACAATAGCCGAGTTATGACTCTCAGAAACCCTAACCGACCTAGGCAATGCGGCAAAATCGATTTCGTGTTCCTCAAGGCCCTCGGTTTACCGGACTGACTTTCCTTCTTTTTCTTCAGCAGACTTCTTCTTGGACTTTAATTACTTGGCCCAACATGCTTATTTTGGTCCAGATCCGTTCTCTAATGCTCCTGATTTGGTACATCCTATTAAACACATAAAACGAGACAAAACAGTACCAAATCTTCGGGAAAATAACATAGATGCAGAATTACGATCCTGGAAATATACACATAGCATTTAACACTTATTCCATATAATAACGAGCATATCTATCATCTCTTGAGCAGAATTCGTGGTGAATAAATTTAGGGCATTATCAACCTACACAACAGATCTCCTTACATTCTCGAGGTTCTCATAGTTGTGTCCGTTTTGACCCTGGAACACCTTGGTTTCAGAAAGTGTGTTATAAAATTCAGCCCTCAAATTCAGCCCTCGGGACGAGCAAAAGCTAAGTGTGGGGGAGTTGTTAAGGGTGAATTTATACGATTTATATTGATATATTTTATGATAATTTCCCTCATATTTGTATAATTTGCATAAGAAACGAGTGTTTAATGGAATTATTGAGTAAATGAGGTTTTTAATGACTTATTCGCAAAATAGGTTAATTTTGGTGTTTTAATTTTGATTTTATGATTATTTGGATGATATTACGTTTTGCGATGTTTTAATGTGTTATAGGTACATGTTTGATGCTCAAATGATGATCAAAAAGAGATAAGAGTCGAATTACATTGATGATAGAAGAGATAATGATGATTTGGATTGAAGAAGAAGAGATAAGTATGGACAAATCAAGATTAAGTCAATCTCGACGATGGCGCCCAAGTCCCGTCCATAGTGGACGGGCGTCCAAGATCAAGCGGGCGTCCGGCCTGATGAAATCAATACAGAGTTTTTCCAAGTTTAGTGAACGAGCGCCCAAGGCATTCAAGCGAGTGTCCGGATGTCGAATTTCAATACTGAGAGAGTTTCAAGCCCCATCCGACGGGCGTTCACAATTCAGGCACGGGCGTCCATACGCCGACTTTGCCCAAACCGACTTTGTTTCCTATAAATACTTCTTTGTTTTTCCACATGAATGATACCATATACTCATTACTCAAAACCCTAAACCCTGAGGCGGCTTTAGGCTGCGTTTTACACTTTTTATTCCAGTTTTATGATTCAAATTCTAGATTAAAATTAGTAGTTTTTATGTACTTTTCTTCTACAATTTCAAGTTGCAAGAGGATGTTTAGAGGCTAAGCCTTCATGAAACGAGCATTGTGAAGCCTATCCAACACGTTTTGATTCTGTTTCTTCGATTATATTGTGAGTTTTTAGCTAAAGTTGTTTCGTTTATCATGTTTTATATTGTTCATTGCAATTATATCGAAAGATGTGCATGTTTGATTGTTTTATGTTGATGAAAGTCATATAAACATTAGATCATCGTGATAAGGAATAGATGTTTAATCTATATAACGAGAGTTAATAGGTTAGATTTCTAGGTTACAAACGTTAAAGTTTACACCTTTAATTAGCAAAGTCGTTAATCTTTAAATCGAAAGATATAGATTAATAGGTGAACTATCTAAGAAATTAGGGTTCATGTTTTAGACAAGGTGAAATCACAACTTGGTTAGAAAACACAATATAATCGAGATAGGAGTTGATACTTGTTAGGATAGGTGGATCAATCATGACGTTTGTTCGTTATAATTTGAATTTAATCCCTTAAAACTTGAGTTGTTTAGTTTAGTCAAATCTTCTTATTGCATCTTAGGTTTAGTTGTAGTTTAAATTGTTCGCTTTCCCGTATCTTCCACGGCTTTAGATTCATTCTTACTGTCGATTTTACATTAAGTGTTATCTTTACTTTCAGTCTCGTTTAGTTTTATTTGCTGTTTAGGTTAGTTTTCATGACATAGTTTTGTTAGACAAAAACTAGGATTATCAATCGCCAGTTCCCCGTAAGATCGACCCGGTATCAGCCTCTATATTACGATCCCTGCACTTGGGGAATACCGGATTTATAAATATTTATTACTTGTTGTTTTTTTTTCTTAGATAAAATCCGTGAACAAGTTTTGGCGCCGTTGCCGGGGAACCAGACGGTTGCCTAGTTTTTGTTTTTTTTTGTTGTGTTTAATCGTTTTTGTTCATGTTTTAGGTAGATTTTTAATTAGGTAATTAGGGTTTTAGTTTAGGGTTTAAGGTCTTCCCTTTGTAGTTCCCTTGTGATTAGTTTTTCCTTTCTATCTGTTTCTGTTTTTTTTTCCTTCCCCTTCTTTTCTGCTATCTTTTCTGCTCTGTTCTTGTTTTCCCGCTTCCAAACGGGCGTCTAGACATTTGAACTCCCGTTTGCTGGAAAACATTCAATCCTGAACCGTTTTTGCTCACTTAGACGAGCGTCCATAGGTTTCGGACGCCCGTCCAAGTCTTCTACCCTGCAGACAAGCGTTTGGACCGCCAAACGCCCGTCCAGTCTAAATTCCATCCGGACGCCCGTCCAAACCTTTGGACGTCCGTCTGGTCCCTCTTTTCTTCAATAATTTTGTTTCCTTTTCTTCTTTTCTCTTCTTTTCTTTTATTAGGCTTTAATTTTTAGTTTAGGCTTTTAATTTCTTAGTTTTTAGTTTTCTTTCACTTGTTGTTGGTCCGGTTTATGCAAACTCGGAGTCAAAAGGACCATTATCAGATATACCACGACTTTAGAGCGGACCATAGTCCGGCCAAACAGGCGGAAAATCCGTTCTGCGGCTCCTTCTGAAGAAGCCGATCAAGATTTAGAGGATCGTTTAGCCGAAGAATTCAAAAACTTCATAATTATGGCTGCTGAAGATAGACGTACGTTGGCAGACTATGCCATGCCTGGCGAAGTCAAAGTCAACCCGGCTATTGTTATCCCAACCATAACTGCACAGACCTTCGAGCTAAAGCCGGGACTTATTCAGATGATGCAGCATGCATCCATTTTTCACGGGTTTCATCCAGAGAATCCCCATACTCACTTACATACATTCTTAGAGATATGCGGTACTACACGCATCCAAGGAGTAAGTGAGGATGTCAGAAAACTGAAGCTGCTCCCATTTTCCTTAAAGGAGAAGCTAAAGAGTGGTATACCCCTCTCCCCGCGAATCTATTACCACCAGTCCGAACTTGAAAAATAATTTTTAAGTCAATATTTCCCACCTTCAAAAGACGACCAGTTGTTTAAACGACATTTTCACGTTCTATCAGAAAGAGAATGAGTCGTTTTTTGAATGTTGGAAGAGATTCAAGTCTCTTCTCAAAAAGTGTCCCCATCATGGCTTGCCGCTACAAAGGCAAGTCAATACTTTTTTCAGCGGATTGACCGAGCTCACGAAAGGCATGGTCAATAGTTCATCTGGTGGGGCGTTTTTGAAGAAAACGCCTGATGAGGGGTGGGCACTGTTCGAGGACATTGCCAAATATAACTACGCCCCGTCTTATCAAGCAATTCAAGCACCTCCTCCTCCTAAGGTTGAGGAAGTGAATATGCAAAGTTTGATCGCCATGCTGCAGAAGCAGATGGCAACATCTCAAATTTCCAATCCGATCAATCAAACTTCCCCTTTCCCACAGAACTCTCAGGTTGTGTATTGTGAAAATTGCTGTCAGAATGGCCATATGACTGGCCAGTGTCAATTTAATCCCCCTGCTCCCTGTCATGTTAATGCTGTTCATGATTATGGACAGTATAATCACGTCACATGTCAAAATTGTGACGAGGTGGGGCACACTTCTCGTTTCTATCCTATGAACGGA
Organism: Gentiana macrophylla; assembly: GCA_026214975.1. Taxonomy (NCBI): domain Eukaryota; kingdom Viridiplantae; phylum Streptophyta; class Magnoliopsida; order Gentianales; family Gentianaceae; genus Gentiana; species Gentiana macrophylla. The sequence goes on from JAOBSW010000606.1 coordinate 9,463, forward strand.
CAGAGTGCTGAAGTGAATGCATTCTATGGCCAGAACAATCAAAGGTTTAATCAATTTTCTGGCCAGAATAATCTCCAAAACCAAGGGTTCAATCAACCTTCAAGTTTCAATCCGAATTCTAATTTCAATCAGAATCAAAATCGAAACCCTGGTTTTCCTCAGAACCAAAATAATAATTTTTCCAATTCTAATGAAAGGTTCAATCAGAATTGGCCCGCCAATTCTAATCCTCTTTGTCCAAAGTCGGCCCACCAAATTTATTCTCAAAATTTCCAAAACTCTCAAGGCCCCTCCCAATCTAACAATCTTGAAGCTAAATTGGAGGAGCAAAATAAAAGTATCCAACTCTGATGAGTACAAATAAGAACCTTGAGAGACAAATTGGGCAACCAGGTGAGCGATTAGCTTCAAGACCCCAGGGCAACCGCTTGGTTTCACCGAGAAAAATCCAAAGGCGGTCACGTTACTCTAGCCGACTTGAACAATGGCCAATGTATTGACCTCGTACCATCAATTCCATACGGTAGAGAGGAGGCAAGATAATGAATTTAAGAAGCGGTACTCAAGTTAGTGGTCCTTCCCACCAGAAACCACTAGCCCCCTCGCCAGAGATAGGCGGGAAGCTGAGCACCTACACCCTCTCTGTTGCAAGAGAAAACTCGGTGGTGATCCACGAGAGGTGAAAATGAAGTCCTCGGTGGCTGATCCTCGAGGAGTGAAGAATCGGTGGATGTCGAGGTGATCCACGACTAATAAAAAGATTGAAAAAAGCTGTTCGTGGAAGGATCGGAAGACAAAGTGTCAAGTGCATCTTGAAGAAAGTCTTTACGAGAGTGATCTCAAAAGCTTCCATTTCCACCAAGGAAGGCAACATCCCTTTGAGTGAAGATAAGAAGTATGAAAAGGTTTGAATCTCTTGAAAAATACTCAGGTGAATCTTCCATTATCGAGGTCTTGGTTGAAATGCCTAAGTATACAAAATTCATCAAAGATGTTGTTTCTTCAAAAAGGAAGTTGTCGGACATGAGAGGCTGATTGGTGAGATTGTTCAATGATCAATTATGAAGACTTACCAACCAAGAGAGGTGACCTGGAAAGTTCGTGCTTACAGTGTTAACGGGAGGCCTGGTCTTCCCTAACTCTTTGTGTGACCAGGTGCATCTATAAGCCTCATGCCATTGTCTCGTGTGCAAGCAATTTTGGTTTAATTGATCTTCTAGAACCCACTACCATGAATTTGCAATTCATCGATAGATCTTCTACTAAAGCAACGGGAATCTTAAAAGACGTACTAGTTCAAATTGATAGATTTACCTTTCCCGTTGGTAGTACGTCTAGACATTGAAAAGGATGAAAATGTCCCTCGATACTTGGAAGACCTTTTCTGTCTCTGGCTAGAGCCCTCATTGAGCTGCGATGGTGGGCGAGAGATGATACTGAGTTAGTGATCAAGAAGTAAGCTATAATGTCTCGAGATCCATTCAAGTACCTCTCGGTCCTCTAACCGGCTTTTCCATTGAGGATATGTCGATGACTTCGATGATTTCATGGAAAAGCAAGTCATGGCTGTTAAATCGAATATGAGCGATTGGTTGATAATTTGAATAATCATGGTGCGGTCAATCTAGATCGATTAGAAGTTGAATTTGAGGATGAGTTGTTGAAAGGAGAAGCTTTGGCGGTGGGACCACTAAGTAAACTCGGTGATGTTGAGTTGAAAGGTGGAGATCTTAAATCAAGTTTAGAAGACCCCATGATTTGGTGTTGAAGCCGTTGTCTAAACATCTGAAGTATGTGTTGCTAAGAGAAGGTGACAAGCTTCCTTTGATTATATCTCGCCAAGTTGTCTCGTTTAGAGGAAATGAAATTAATCAACGTCTCAAAAGAACGAGAAAGCCTTTGGGTGGCAAGTAGGAGATATCGGAGGATATCTCCCGACATCTGTATGCATAAGATCAAGACTAATGAGGGTGCGAAATGTGTTAGACAGAATTGAGATGAGGCTCAACCTCATATGCAAGAGGTGGTTAAGAAAGAAATCATCAAACTTACGGATATGGGTATCATTTATGCCATCGATAGTAAATGTGTATCCCCGACTCAGGTAGTTCCCAAGAAAGGTGGAATTACGATTGAGAAGAATAAGAAGGGGAGAAGAAATAGCATTGAGGCTTGTTACTGGTTACAGTGTCTGCATCGATTATAGAAAGCTCAATGAAGTAACCATGAAAGATAACTTTCCCCTTCCATTCATTGACCAGATGCTTGAGCGTCTGGCAGGGCACGCATTCTACCGCTTCTGGATGGATATTCGAGGATACTTTGAGATACCCATTGATCCAAATTGACCAAGAAAAAGACCACTTTCACCGCCTTATGGTACATTCGCTTACAGGCGAATGCCATTTGGTCTCTGCAATGCCCCAACTACATTTCAAAGATGTATGCTGGCTATCTTTGACGGGCTAGTAGAAAAGTGTATGGAAATCTTTATGGACGATTTTTCGGTCTTTGGTCAGTCCTTCGACGACTGTCTTGACAATCTGGATCAAGTGTTATCCAGATGTGTGGAAAAGAACTTAGTACTCAATTGGGAAAAATTCCATTTCATGGTAGATGAGGGAATAGTTCTTGGCAACAAGATCTCCGCCAAAGGTATTGAGGTAGACAGGCCAAAGTAGAAGCTATCGAGAAGATGAGTTATCCTAAGAATGTGCGTGAAGTGAGAGGCTTTCTTGGACATGTCGGTTTCTACAGAAGATTCATTCAAGACTTCTCCAAGATAGCCAAGCCCATGTCTACTTTACTTAAGGAAAGACGCTGAGTTCGATTTTGATGAAAACTGCAAGCAGGCGTTTGAGGAGCTTAAAAACCGTTTAATCTCTGCTCCAATTCTTATATCCTTTATTTGGAATCTACCTTTCGAGCTTATGTGCGACGCATCAAACTATGCATTGGTCTTGTTTTAGGACAAAGAATCAAAGGAAATTCAGCCAATCTATTACGCTTGATCACACATTGAATCCTTCTCAAGTTAACTATACTACTACTGAAAAGGAATTATTGGCCGTAGTCTTTACTATGGAAAAGTTTCATAGTTACTTGTTAGGAGCTCAAGTGATTGTGTGGACTGATCACGCTGCTTTGCGATATCGATGATGAAGAAAGAGGCCAAACCGCGCTCTCGTGTTGATGAATCGACCCTACAAGAGTTTGACATTCAAATTAAAGACAAAAGAAGGCGTTGAAAGCGTCGTGGCGGATCATGTTTCGAGAATGTTAAGTGAGGAAAAGGGTGATCCAGATGATATAGATCTTTATTTCCTCTAGAAAACATTATGCTTATCGATTCTTTGCGCTCAGGATGTTCCATGGTATTCTTCCATTGTCAATTACCTTCATTCCCGATATCTTGATCCAGAATTGTCCTATCGAGGAGAAGAAAAGTTCTTCTCGATTTGAAATCTTCGTTTGGGATGAACCTTATCATTTAAGATCTCAGTAAAGATGGTACGCTTAGAAGATGTGTTCGAGAATCGAGCAGTAGCGATATTATTGAGCGATTGCCACAGTGGACCCACTGGAGGTCACTTTGGTCCTTGGAAAACCGTTGCTAAGATCTTCCAATCCGGTTTCTATTGGCCTACGATCTTTAAAGATACAGAAGCTTTCTGTAAATCTTGTGATAGATGCCAAAGAACCGGTACTCTGACAAGGCGTTTTGACATGCCTTTGACACCCATCATAGAATGCGAAGTCTTTGATGTATGGGGCATCGATTTTATGGGACCATTCCCATCATCTTGTGGTAACAAATACATCTTAGTCTGCGTAGATTACGTGTGCAAATGGGTGGAGGCTCAGGCCACGACTCACAATGATCATCAGACGGTCATGAAGTTCTTGAAGAAAAATATTTTCGTGAGATTTGGATGCCCTCGAGCCTTGATCAGTGATGAAGGAACGCACTTTTGCAACCGACCCTTAGAAAAAGTGCTTGAAAATTATGGTGTTCGTCATAAGACTAGCACACCATATCATCCTATGACGAGTGGTCAGGTTGAACGGAGCAACCAAAGCATTAAGAAAATCCTGGAAAAACGGTCATTGATCATAGAAAAGACTGAGTTTGAAATTGGATGATGTACTATGGGCATACAGTACCGCCTATAAGACTCCTATGGGTACATCTCCATATCAAATGGTTTATGGTAAGCCATGTCATCTGCCAGTCGAGTTAGAGCATAGAGCTTATTGGGCCACAAAGTTTCTGAACTTTGATTCCCAATCTTGTGGTAAGCATCGACTGCAACAGTTGCATGAGTTGGACGAATTCAGACTCCAGGCCTACGAAAGCGCCAGGATCAGCAAAGATAAGATGATCTCCTCCATGACGCCAAGATTAAGAAGAGAGAATTTCAAGTCGGGGAACAAGTTCTGTTGTATAATTCCAGGTTACATCTGTTCCCTGGGAAGTTAAGGACACGATGGTCCGGTCGCTTTGAGATTCTCCAAATTATTCCTGGAGGCGTTCTAGAACTACACGGTTATGGTGATCAACCGTTTCGAGTAAATGATCAAATGTGTAAGCACTACATTGGTGAACCCAAGGAAAAGCCTGTGATTGTTCGTTTCTCGATATCCTCGGTGTGGTACTAAAGAAGTCAAAGAATTTGACGAGTTTTCACCCGACTGCTTTTTGAGAGGATGACGGTAGTGGTCGATCCGAAGAAGTTCTAGCAGGTAGTTGGGATATGGAAGAGTTTGAGAGGAGCGTAAGTGAGCGTCATCGAATACTCGGAAGAAGAAGAAGTCGACCATGGGGCAGTTTAAATGTATTTGGAAAGCTATCAAAGATTTCACCCCATGTGTTAAGTCTTTGCTTCTGTGACCAAACTCGACCCAAGTCTAGGCGAGGTAGTGGTGGCGAGAAAAGCCAAATGGCCTGATCCGGTGAGCTAAAAGAGTGTCGAGCTAACGACATTAACCAAAAGCGCCACTAGGAGGCATCCTAGATATCCTTTCTGTTTTGGTTACTTTCGTTTTTGTTCTTTTCTTTGATTTATTTGTTTCGTTTAAGTCTAATTAGGGTAATTGTTGACTCTGCCTTGTCAGTTGATTCGATTTCACCTTATCCTTCTCTTTATCTTTATTTTGCCATGTTATATCCCCCTATGTTCCCCGAGATGTTGCCATGTTTGTTCAAGTGTGCAGGATATTTTCGATAGCGATTGTGAACTTTTAGATGATATCAGTTTTCCGGTGGATGGTCCACAGTCTACTGATTTCTTCAAGCATTTCTGGATCTGACTTGCTACCACTTCCGGAATTGCCACCTTCGAACTACAATCAGCTAAGTACTTCATTTCTTTTTAAATTATGCACAACCTGAGGACATGTTGTGGTTTAAGTGTGGGGGAGGGAATGATTTGATATGTATCTATACATTTGCTTAATTCGTTACGAGTCTATGCAAAATGAGCTAGAAAATTTTCAAAATTTTTCGACATTTTTGTTTTTTGTTTTGTCCCGAGTAGGCAATTCAATTCAATGTTCGTTATTTTTATAGTCATCCAAGCTATATATCATATGTTTGATAAGTTAGTTGTTTCACCTGAGATCTATTTTTCACGAGCCATAGTGAACGATGAGCTAATTTATAAAGTTATACCCCTTTTGACGAGTGATTTCTGATTTTCTTATAAGTCATGTGCTTAGTGCTACGTATATATCTTGAGATTTATGATAGTTTGTATTTAGATCCAAGTATGTTATCATGTGAATATCTAAGGTTTGAATGTGATAAGTAACACGTAACGTATTGTCAAATGAAAAAGTTGAGTTTATAATGAAGTAATTGGGTGTGTCGAAAGCTGGTCGATGATTGGAGTGAGGTAGGGCATATCTCGAATGTCCTATACCACTATGATGACTAAAAGCTCACGACAGTCAGAAAAAGCTGCCTTATGATTGGAGTAGGGTAGGGTATATCTTGAATATCCTATTCTGCTATGAGGGCAAGAGCTTGTTCTAATGTGCGTTTAAAAGTGAACTAGTTAAATCAACTAATGAATTGTTATGAAATGGATATAAGACTAAGTTATCGTCTATCTTATCCCAGTGAGAAACCGATAGATATGTTGTAGTAGGATTATCTTCTCGAGTATTTTGTAAAGGCCCTAGATATATTCGATCATTCATTTCGAGATATTTTACGTTTGTAGGGTACATCTTATGAGTGTCATTTATTGCTAGTCTACGAGGGGTATTAGCTAGTTTTGCTTTGAGTTTCTCAAGTTTGGATTTAGTGGAAGTTTTCTATGGCTATGCACACACAAGTGGTGAACTTCGATTTATTGGATCTATGCTATATTATGCGAGATGTCTGCTGTTTGAGCCCTAATTTTTGTTTTGTTTTGCTCGGGACGAGCAAAAAGCTAAGTGTGGGAGAGTTGTTAAGGGTGAATTTATACGATTTATATTGATATATTTTATGATAATTTCCTCATATTTGTATAATTTGCATAAGAAACGAGTGTTTAATGGAATTATTGAGTAAATGAGGTTTTTAATGAGTTATTCGCAAAATAGGTTAATTTTGGTGTTTTAATTTTGATTTTATGATTATTTGGATGATATTACGTTTTGCGATGTTTTAATGTGTTATAGGTACATGTTTGATGCTCAAATGATGATCAAAAAGAGATAAGAGTCGAATTACATTGATGATAGAAGAGATAATGATGATTTGGATTGAAGAAGAAGAGATAAGTATGGACAAATCAAGATTAAGTCAATCCGGACGGCGCCCAAGTCCCCGCCCATAGTGGACGGGCGTCTCAAGATCAAACGGGCGTCGGCTGATTAAATCAATACGAGTTTTTCCAAGTTTAGTGAACAGCGCCCAAGGCATTCAAACGAGCGTCGGATGTCGAATTTCAATACAGAGAGTTTCAAGCCCATCGGACGGGCGTTCACAATTGCAGACAGGCGCCCATACGCCGACTTTGCCCAAACCGACTTTGTTTCCTATAAATACTTGCTGTTTTTCCACATGAATGATACCATATACTCATTACTCAAAACCCTAAACCTAGGGGCGGCTTTAGGCTGCGTTTTTATACTTTTTATTCCAGTTTTTATGATTCAAATTCTAGATTAAAATTAGTAGTTTTAAGTAACTTTTCTTCTACAATTTCAAGTTGCAAGAGGATGTTTAGAGGCTAAGCCTTCATGAAACGAGCATTGTGAAGCCTATCCAACACGTTTTGATTCCGTTTCTTCGATTATATTGTGAGTTTTTATCTAAAGTTGTTTCCTTTATCATGTTTTATATTGTTCATTGCAATTATATCGAAAGATGTGCATGTTTGATTGTTTTATGTTGATGAAAGTCATATAAACATTAGATCATCGTGATAAGGAATAGATATTTAATCTATATTACGAGAGTTAATAGGTTAGATTTCTAGGTTACAAACGTTAAAGTTTACACCTTTAATTAGCAAAGTCGTTAATCTTTAAATCAAAAGATATAGATTAATAGGTGAACTATCTAAGAAATTAGGGTTCATGTTTTAGACAAGGTGAAATCACAACTTGGTTAGAAAACACAATATAATCGAGATAGGAGTTGATACTTGTTAGGATAGGTGGATCAATCATTTCGTTTGTTCGTTATAATTTGAATTTAATCTCTTAAAACTTGAGTTGTTTAGTTTAGTCAAATCTTCTTATTGCATCTTAGGTTTAGTTGTAGTTTAAATTGTTCTTAACCCGTATCTTCCCTGGCTTTAGATTCATTCTTCTGTCGATTTTACATTCGTGTTATCTTTACTTTCGACCTCGTTTAGTTTTATTTGCTGTTTAAGTTAGTTTTCGTGACATAGTTTAGTTAGACAAAAACTAGGATTAACAATCGCCAGTTCCCCGTAAGATCGACCCGGTATCAGCCTCTATATTATGATCCCTGCACTTGGGGAATACCGGATTTATAAATATTTATTACTTGTTGTTTTTTTTTCTTAGATAAAATCCGTGAACAATGATCTTGGGATCTCCAGTCACTATGGTTGGGTTACCATTATAAGGGACCATGCGTAATAGGCTTAAGTCCCATTATGTTTGTCAAAAATTTGACACCCGATCTCTAGCTAAACCTTTTTTTATAAGCAGATCCGCAAGATTCTCCTTCGACTTTATACAATCGAGGAAATCAAACCATTAGAGATCAATTATTCAATGGTATTGTGTCTACGATGTATATATCTAGACTTACCATTATACATACAACTTTGTGCGCGTCCTATAGCCGACATACTATTATAATGTATGATGATACGAGGAATTGTCATTGGCCAACACGTGGTATCATCTAATATATTCCGAAGCCTCTCTGCTTCTTCTCCAGCTATGTCCAATGCAATTATTCAGATTCCATAGTAGAGCTATGCATGTTTGTTTCGAGGATTTCCAGGACACTGCACCACTGCCAATAGTGAATACATATCCACTAGTATATTTTGAATCCTTACAGTTAGATATCCAATTTGCATCACAGTATTCTTCCAATACTGCTGGATATCTTGTATATTGTATATCGAAGTTCATTTTAAACTTCAAATACCTTAACATCCGGTCAAGGGCTATTGATTAAACTTGAACCTTTTTTTCTCATTGCTTTACAAGAAATATCTCCTCAATAAATAAAACATTCCTTGAATCAATGTTCACATTTTAATGTACATGCATCAAGAATGTCTGACTTGTGCACTAGAATCCGACATACACTACTGTTATTTGCATATCCAAAGAATATGCAATCTTTTGTTTCAAGCCCTTATCTTGACATGCTTTGACTTAGGTATTTCGACTATGCCAAACACCCCCACACTTTCAGGAATTTGTTGGTAGGCTTGTAGCCTTTCCACTATTACATGATTTTATCCGTTGAGAATTACAATTGTGTAGGGGACTACCTCCCTCCACAATTCTGAATAAACCCGAACAAATCAACACAATACTTGTCATTTCTTATAGTGTTCTTGCATTTAAGAAACACCACTACTCGATCAAGGTGTGTATCGTGCAATGGTTTAATGAATGATGTTGGTACCAGAACAAAACTTATTAAATCATGCATTATACTATCCACCTCAATCACTACGAATTTTCTCAATTCGTTTGCCAAATTGATTCTCAACTTCAAGGGTCTCGTCTTTGTTTCTCAGCAGATATACATAACAGTATCTTATGATATCATCAACGAAAGTAACAAGATACTTTAACCACCTCTGAAATGCACAACCTTTTAATCACATGCACAACTAGCGAAGTAAATCCAAATATTGTTGATACTTGTTTTTTCCACTGCCGGAATCGATGACTAAACATAAGCATAGAGCATGCATAAAACCGAGCCTAAATTTTATAAAAATAAGCCTTTCACTTTCTTGTATTTACTTAACATACAAAATTCTATGGCTCCAATATTCACTATTCATCTGTTGATATAAGAATATTAATGCTATATATTAAGTGCAAGCGATAACTGCCCATTGGTTAAGCTTTAGAACCCTACAATTGAAAGGTTGCATCCCAACTTTAAGCTAAATGAAGAATTACCATCTTCCATGCCCAAAAATCATGATCCGATTACTCATGCAAATTGTAAAGTATTTCATGTGATAGTCGATGTATGAGTCATAGAAAGTGATACAAACACATGAATATGTGATTTCACCATAAATTAACAACGGCTAATTTTCATATAACAGCCACATGATACAATTATACAATCGTTTTAATGTTGAAGAGGTACATCATATGAACCAATACCGCTTTTAACAAGTACTGTTATTTAATAAACACATATTCAATCAAAATGTGTCATTATTGTATCGCTTCATATAATATATATTCAACTAACACTCTTGTTCATAACAACAATTTTCTTAAAATAGAATTTATGCATGACACCATATGCTGGATGACTTGAAAATATTATTTCTATTAATTATGTGCACTAACCCATAAAGCACAATATCATAACCAAATAATTGTCATGTTTCACATTAAAAAACATTTGCATGTTAACCTTCCATTGCTCAAAGGAATTTCCGCCCGCGATAACACACGCATGTAATGTATATCAAATGCTTCAAAATTGCATCCCAAGGGAAAATAACTCACTGTAATTTTATTTGTTATTTTATTTTATACAGCCATATCCCATAAATAGATGGCTATCATGTTCAACACAGATTATTTAGAATTTGAGAATTAAAACGGTATGTTTTTGTTTCACAGCAACATTTTCTAACAGTAACAACTTTTGAATTAAACTTTTGCTCCAAAATTTATTTTCCTTGAACAACACAGCTCTCATTGTACCAAAATCGACACAACCATATTTACGTCACACAACATACTTTAGATGAGTAACCAAAAAATATTTCTAGTGCACCAAATTAATGTCATACACGCACCCAGGATATGAACAAATTTCTCATCTGCATGTCCACGAAGTTTTGAAAGATCCAAACATGTCAGAGATAGATCAGAGAGGTAGAAATTTATCGAACGAACCGCACTCCATCGTATATGTCAGGAGTACATTGATGAGAAGGGGCTGGGGAAAGCTTGAACCCAATTCCTACAGTGCTGAATATGAGCTCAATTGAAATTCCTGGCTCAGAAGGAACACTAGCTATATGCTTAACACATGCAAGTCGAACGTTGTTCTTGGGGAGTTGGGCAGAAGGAAAAGAGGCTCCTAGCTAAAGTTGTCTCACCCAGGAGGTGAGAAGAGTTGAGAACAAAGTGGCGAACGGGTGCGTAACGCGTGGGAATCTGATTTTGGGTAATCTGCTCCCATCCTGCAAACAATCCAATCGGAATTGAACTTTGTCGCTCTTCTTTAATTCTTTCCTCGCGAGCAGGAAGCACACCAGCAGCGTGCGTTGCATAATTCCACAGTGTCTTTTGCACTTCACTGGGTGGACAGTTGACCGGAAGAGAACTTCGATTCGCCCGGCCAGCAGGTGGGCTAAGGCCGCGGCTTAAAGCTACATTATAACGGGTTCCCTCATACCACATGGAACCTCTCTCACCAGTGATGTAGTAGAAGACCCGGACTTTCCAGAATCGTAGCCTAAAACACCAGTATCGAGTAAACACCCTGGGACTGAGTGACAACCGGTCGACATATCTACACCCGTATCTCGTTTCCAAGTGGGGAATCATCCCAGCAAAGGCTCGTAGCCACTACAAAGCAGTTGAACCTCAAAAGCGGTTGGGGTGGTATAATGCCACGCTGGACCGGAAGCTGGAGTGTGGGGGTTCGAGTCCTGTAAAGGGCCGGCCCTTTCGGTAAGCAGAAAAAACAGCAAGCCTCTTTCCCGAGCTGCTAGGTCCCTGATTAACCTCTCCTCGCGTTCCTGTGGGATCGGGAGCGAGGGGACCTTTCCGTTTAGGGTTTAACCGTTTAAGTAAATAAGCTACAATGTTCAACAGGTATGCAAATTGCAAGGTGGTTATTTAACAGATTATTGGTCAATCAGTTTTTGATAAGTTCCATAACCAAATCATGTTAATTACAACAATGATACTGCTTAACTGCGTAATGACATAGAACATCTATTTCTATCAATGAGTTAAAACGTAATATACGTTCATCAATTTACTTTAGCCGCTCTCTCAAATACAAAAAATGCAAAAGTTGATCACACACACTCCTTACAACATACGATTCACTTTTTATAAAGTGATATTGCAAATGATACTTCATTTATTTATTTATTTTTCTTCAAACAAACACAAATAGTCATAATCCATGTGACTAAAAGATAACCAACTAGTCGAAAATATGCCAATCATCTGTTCATTTTTATTTCATTTTCATATTTATATTTCTTTGTCTCTCGATTACAGAACAACAGAAATCAAGCCAAATCAACACTACGCACTAACAACAGATCGCCGGAAACATTCTGTCTAATTACCACATAGCAAATACTGCACACGTTATGTCCACTAGTCGTCTCTTGGAGATACAAGTATACAACTCGGAAGATCACGGCTTCTCTCCGGTTGGGTAAATCTTAAACCTTCTTTTAGTTAATTAATTAATCATGTGAATTAGATCGTGGTAAAATCGCATATGAATCTAATTCGTTGCTTTCGCTGTGCATGATCGAGCGTCTCGATCGGTGCTGTGAATCAGATCTGACGATCCAATAATGGATCGGATCCGGATTTGAGTTTCGGTATATCCAGCAGAAGTGACACCGCAATGCAGAGACACCGCATTGCAGAGACATCGCGATGTTATAACATTTGACGATGCAGAGACACCGTGATGCAGAGACATCGCGATTAAGAGACAGCGCGATGCAGAGACACCGCGATGAACTGACACCGCGATGCAGAGACACCTTGCGTTAAAGCACAAACATAAAAACGTCTTAAGATTGTTGGGGAAAATATCAATCTAGCATTATGTTTAACACGAAATTCAAGCAAAAACGAAAACAATAAATAGGACAGAAAACTTATTGACTGAGGCGAATGCAACATTTTGTCCTAAGACGTTTTTGCCCCGATTATGTGCCCATGGTAATGACAATCGTCTCCCAAGATACAACCATCATACCTTTTTCGGATTGTTGCACTTCAATGAGAAGAAGACGGCGAACCGATCATGTTCTGCAAATCTCTTCTTGACTCGAAATTATGCACAGTATTTGTATGAGTATTTTTAAAGCATTTGGCCAGATTATGTCTAAGGAAAATCAATTAAAATCTTCATTTTTTTTCATTGTAATGTTGGGATTATATAGGAGAAATGTGTCCGACCATTTAACGGTTGCAACCATTAACCGAAAGGATACAACCTCTTGTGGGGTTGTAACCTTTCACCGAATCGATGTGACCCTCCATTAAATTTTTAATTCAAATTCTCCAACAACAGTTGCATCGTAGAAATGTAGAAACACACTAAAAGAACCACTAAGATAGACTATTATCATAAATAAACTGAAACAGTGCTACAAAATCCTCAGATACAACATAACCACAAGAAAGAGCTGTTGATATATAAACATGGCTTGCTTGCCGCATATAAAAGGAACTAAGCCGACACCTAAGCATCATATTAGAACATCAACCAATATATCAATCATGTGCCCGCTCTTCAACGTTTCTTATAAATCTCGTCAAGACTTCTCAACCAAAAAGAAATATTGATGACGAAAATTCGAAATACATACCTTTGGGTAAAAATAGTTTTCTTTATATACCCTTATTTTTAATTCTGACAAGCATAACCCTTAGTCGGACGGGCAATTTAACATTCAGGACGGGAGATATTGTAATGAGGACAGGTTATTTTTCATTGAGGCCGAACTAAAATAACACGTCCTCAGTAAATGTTCTAACTCGGCCGTATTGAAAAACCCGTCCTGAATCTTTTTTCATTTTTATTTTTTGGCAATCATCCGGCGTTTTATTTATATATTCTGAGGCTGAATTATATCTTGTTTCAATTACAAATCTACATGTCACACCATACGGGATTGAAATAATTATTGTGTAACCAAAAAACGGAAAAATAGATCAGCCAAAACATCGCTGGACGTCGATCGGCCGGACGCCTTTCACATTCATCCAAACACTAATTTTACCAGCAAATAAAGAAGCAATCAAAATCAACATCAAACACTATTAGAGACTAACAGGCCATTGATTCCAATTCAACCAAGTGGCTAATAACAACGCATCAAGCAAGCAAACAAGAGAGATAAAAATTAGATGATAAGCAATCAAAAGTCAATCACCATTAGAGAAATAAACATAAACTTGTATCACAAGATCAATACCAATTCGCAGGTATTTGGATTACCCCCTTTTACTGCAAAAATAGTACTAAAACAGACTGAAATTAAAATATAGTTTTCACTAGACATATCGGATATGTCTCTTGCGAGACTGACCAAAGGACCCAAAACACCACAAGAACAGAAACACTTGTTCCTTCGCACAGTATAAGGAAAATGGACCCTTTAATTAATTGATCGTCATCTAATCTCAAAAATAAAAACATCTAATCTGAAAAATAAAAACCTTATGTCTGGCTCTACTACATGTCTATCGAATAATGAAAAGATGGATTTGAAATCACGCCGGAGGAGGAGGAAGATGACCCCAGCGGTTTGATAGGGTGGAGGAACAATAATTCAGGACGGGTTTTTTAGCACGGCCGAGTGAGAAAATTTATTGAGGACGTGTTATTTTAGTCCGGCCTCAATGAAAAATAACCCTTCCTCATCACAATATATCCCGCCCTGAATGCCAAATTGCCGTCCAACTAAGGGTTATGCTTGTAATAATTAAAAATAAGGGTATACAAAAAAAACTATTTTTACCAAAAGGTATTTATTTTCAATTCCCTCAATATTGATTAATGACAAGATGCTCAATAAAAAATAGAAGATCAAATAGAAGAATTCATGTTTGCAATAAGTCGGGAGACATGCTACAAGACAAAAGGCTTTTGGCAGCGTGCAAAACAGCCATTGGCAGCGCACAAGCGTGCTGCAAAGTTCAATGCCGCTAAAAGTATTAGTAATCACCAACATGCAGTTGTACGCGGCTGATACTATTATTGGCAGCTTATGTTGCGTGCCGCTAATTCTATTATTGGTAGCTTAAATTGCGTTCCGTTGATGTAATTATTGGCAGCTCTTGTTGTGTTCCGCCAAAATGAAAGATATATTAACAGCGACGTACTTAAGCACGCTGCAAAATTGACTGATTTTTTAATGGCTGCGTGCATAAGTGCGCTGCAGATTTGTTTTTTCATTGTAAAACAAATTTTATTCACCCAATACAACAAGGGATGCTCACCTGTATAAAATCAAAACCATTCTCTTAATAGTGAATGAGTACACAAAATATTTTCAATAATACACAACTCAATACCAAACCAATTAATTGAACCCACAACAATAGAAATACAAAATTCAACACATCGGAAGAAGAACTAAGACAATACATTAAAATCCAAATAACAAGTTCCTACTAAATCCAACAAATTGAATAATAAACTATGAAAATACAATAAAATAAAGATTTTTCATCCATGTAATCACTAGTAGTATTAGAGCCTCTAACATATGCTGTCCACCCATGAGGACCAATTTGATATGGACTTGCAATATTGCTAAATTTCAGAAAACAAAACAAAAACAGAGATCTATGCTGTCACTAAGTTTTTTATTCAACATTGCGTACAACAATAACTATTATCACAAAGGTTAGGAAGACCTGCTCTACGGTGTATAAACAATTATAACTCTGGTTCATCCCATGTCACCTGCAAATACGAATTACCTTGGAACCATATTTTTAAATCATATTTACTAAACAAGAGTAACAAAGTGAACTCATGGTAAAAACATTTGATAAAATGAAATAAAATTCAGATAGGATAAGCATACATAAAGTAGTTTCCATGGTGAATCAATTGTGCCCATGGATTAACTAATCCGGGAAGAGTCGTCAGTATCAAGCCAAGACCCTACTAAGCTTAGAATCACACGAGGTTCTAAACATGCTCTTGATAGTTTTCGATTCAACCACACTTGGGCACATTTTCAAGCAAGTTAAGACAAGCAATCTAAAGGCATAAAGTAAGTGCACAACTAGAGAACACAAAGAGTTTGACCATACTAAAAGTCCGTCTGCAAAAGAGCTATTCATTTCTGGTACTTAAAAAAGCTACAAAAAATTGAAGGGCAGGATTTGACAAATCATAAGTCACTGTGTAGACACTAGGAAAAATAAAAATAAAAAAAATAAAAGAGATAGAAAGAAGAGTTGAAGAAGCTAGCATACCCTAGGTGATAAGAAAGGCTTGGCCCGGGAATGCTATCTTTTGAGAACTCCAGCTGGCGAGCCAAATTCAGTGTTTTTGTGTCCTTCTCTGGACCAAAAAAAGAAGAAAAAAACACATATACCCAAACACCAAATCATAATGTCTATAAGAAACGAACAATATAATCTCTTGCTCCTCAAGATCTTCATTAAAAGCTCACCAAATTTGTTTGTTCTCGTATGACAACCATGATTGCCATAACTCCTTATTCATGAGACTTTTTTTTCAATAAAATTTGGTGATCTTTTAATGAACACATATACCCAATCACCAAACATAGACCGCACTGTTAAATGAACAATATCAATGTACAAACATAATGTCCATAAGAAACCATAGGAGCAAATGGTCACAATAAAACAAAAAAGAGTCGACGATTTCCAAAGCAAAATCTGCAAAGGAAAAGAACTGACATTCAATGTTTGCCCACTCCATTAATAAGGATTGAATGAAATTCCAACACTAGTACATTCCCACTGCCTACAAGATAAGTACATTTAGAAGAAGCACAAACAAAAATAAAAGTTTAAGCAACTGATCATGAAACGGACTTTCGTGTTAGTAATAAACAAGCTCACTAGATCACGTGGCACACAATCAAATCTTTGGATTGACAACATGAAGCATGAAGCACCGGAACCACTCCCATAGTCTAGAAATCGAAAATTCACGAAGTCCGAGAAGATCATATGAGGACCTCAACACGTTTAGCAATACTTACGGATGGTTAGGATATAAAGGGCACAAATGTCAAAAGGTAAAAGGATTGTCAAAAAAAATGGACGTCCATGATTAATAGTATGGTACCGAAATATATTATGTTAATTCGGATATTACCATATCCGTGTCAATATACTATCATCTCTCACAAGTCAAAAGTCCGAAAAAATCAGCATACTTAGCTTAGAGGCAAAGTCCTAGCTCATACCTTTAATACAATATATAAATGTGAACTCTTTGTCTAACACTAAGCAAAAACATATGTAGACACGAGCCACTCACACGATCAGATGTCATTATTGATAATCACACTTTAAGAGCCAAGCTCCCGCAAGTAACCCCATAAAGCATTGATTACCTACATGGTTGTGTATGTATCACCATATATATAATAAGCTCAATATGACTTTTGTAAGGTAGCACCAGAGGAAATAAAACCAATCTGAATCACAAGCTGTAAGCATCAATCAAATCGCATTCATACTTGAAGAATTCCTTGATAATCCCTAATAGTATGAACAATTGTTTTATAAACATGACCACAAAAAGGACAATGACGATCTTTGATCGGTATTCTTGAAGCTATCAATGCATTGGTTTTGAAAGCGTTATGCCGGACCTCCAATAGGCAAAATATTTAGTAGTTGAGGACCTTTCCTCTATCAAATCCTCATCCACCTGTCCTTTCTATGTGTGACATATTTGGGATTAAAACTTGTCATTGATCGTAAAAAGAAAAAACAGAGCCAATCACAGATTTCCCTTCAACAGCATCAAAATCCATAGGTTAGAAAACATCTTCAAATGTGCTTACATACATTTGTTTTCACGCTATGTATATACAATGTTCATCCTAAAGTGCTAATTCTATTTGCAGCATGCTTAAGTCAAAACCAAAAAGGTCACATGTTATCAAAAAGTAACATTATTGTTACTGTATATCTTGTGGGCCAAAAAATATTCACACATTATTTATTCCAACACACAACCATTAATTTCCAAAAGAAAAGACAAAAAAAAAATACAGAGAAGCATTAAAGCCATGTGCATTGGCTATACTTTATGGTAAAACACATAACAAATAAAAGAATGAAATAACATGAGTTCAGCGAAACTTTTCAAGCAGTACACGATTTCAATCAAAGTCCATAACACAGAAGAATTAAGAAAATCCAACAATCACCCAAAAATCCCTAATTTGTCAAATTCATAAAATGGACTGAACTTTGCATTTCAAGACTCACTGAGAAAAAAACACTCACTAGTAAATTTTCTTATCTCTAGTATAATGAGGAAGGTACTTCTAGAATTGTTTTAGCCCTATAAGTCCCCCCCACCTCCAAAAGGGAACGAATTCCTTGACAACTATACAATTCAAGAACTAATACTCATTCCCAAAGCTTATTTTACATTCCAAAACAATGACCGATGTGGCTTTAAAACGCGATTTGTGTTAAGCCATTACCTTAATCGGGAAATTTTGGAAGGCATGCGATGAATCTATTCCCTCCAACGAAAGCTGATTTTTGTATTTCGTGAAGGAGAAAAAAATTCTGAAATGGAAGGTAAAAAAACCTTTAATCTGCAACAATCAATCAATAAATACCCAAATTGTCAACAATGAAAGGAAATTCGAAAAGAAAACTACAAAATAACCTGTTCAACGGAAATTCACAAAGATTTAATGTCTTGGGGAGAAAACGACATTGGAGAGAGTAGCAGATGCGGTGAGATTCGTGAGACGAGACGCGATTTATTCGAAGAAGACGAGGCTTGCAAAAATACGAACAAAATGAGTGGATAGCGGTCTTTTAATGTGATGAAATATGAAGTTTTATTCCTTCAAAGATAAATGAAAAGTTAGCGCGTTCTTTTCTGTTTTACCGGGAAATATTTTTCCCTCAAAAAAAAAAAACACAGGGTAAAATTTTGGGAAGTGGTGGCGTGCAACACTACGCTGCAAAAATTTTCCCCACGCACTAAAACAACCCCTCATATTAATTTAATTTATTGCAGCTCATAAATGCCATAAATACTATTTTTTTGCAGCGTGTAGAACACGCTGCTTATAAAATTATTCAATTATCCGCAGCGTATATATAATAGCACGCTGCATGTAACGCCCCGTTCCCGGACACCGAGTCCTTATCCGGAAATCGAAACGTTCGGCACGCATAATATTAAATAAATAATATTACACGTAAGCCTCTACTACGTCGTATCAAATAAAAGCAAACGGAAGCTAAAAAGACTCGGGTAATTTTTTTCAAACATCTCAGAATAGAAATTCAAGAACTAGAGAAGGAAATGTAAAGTTATTAAATCCGAAACGAAATCAACGAATCCAAAATTGTACGTATTCCAAACTACTAAAAGTAAACTACTAGTTCCAATAACCCAAATCTATGAAATAAACGTAAATAAACAAATAATAAACAAGGTCTTCAAGTCCGGCGTCCTCAAACGTCGTTATCAAAGTCCTCCTCGAACTCATCATTTACCTGTTCGTCTTCTCACCCCCAAACACATAAATAAACATGCATTTGAGGTAAGTACAATGTACAAAGTAAGAAGTAGAAGCTACAATATAATTAAGGTTTATTATTAAAAGATTTTCCTTACTGAGACCGACTCGATCTAGGGTTCACTACATGCCCATCGACACGTCGTGACTATACGTTTCTAACTTAGCTTATCTTTGTTACATCATTACTCAAGGACACAATGCATGGTGAAAATTCCACCACGAGATATACTTGCCAACTACGGTGATTAGCACCGGTAGTCCGGGATCTCCCGGTATGCATGAGACGTTCGATGGATTTCTCCACTACCCTTGACCTTTTGAGCGATAGCGTTGTCCACCTTTTATGAACGTATCACATCGCCGATTTGAATCAGTGCCTAACCAAGAATAGATGACGTTTTAGCTTTTACTACACTTATGTAATTATTAATGTGAATTAACTAGTCACCTAAGTGTTTTCAGAATAATACTCACCTTATCAGCTCTACTCCCTCACTTAGACAACTATACATCACATCCTATCAATTACACAGACATTGATGAACCCTAGTTCATCAAAGCACAAGCCCTTTCATGCCCTTCCGAAGGATCCGAACTTCAACTCCTTTTAAGAGTACATTCGGTGTTTTAACTGAACGAATCAGAAACTCAATCGGGGCTTGTTCATATTTAATTAGTGTTATTTAATCATGAATTAAGGTTTAAAATTCAAAACATAGCTTAAAACAACATTATATAGAAAACTGGGGCAATGCGTGCACATTACTCTGGAATGCATACGTATTGAACCTGCTGCACTTATTCTAAGCAATCCTGTATCAGGAATGCGTGCGCATTGCTAGCCAATGCGTACGCATCATACGCAGAAAGCCCTAAAACCTGTTTTTCAACCCTTAACGATCTCTACTCGTTTCCAAACATCTTGCACATGAAAAACAGTAGAAAAACATGTCTTTTAAGATCCAAAACAAAACTTAATCCTTAAATATCATCTAAGCTTAAAAATTGATACAATATGCATCCAAAACATGACCTATTCTACTCTAAACCACAATTAGATTGTAGGAAGAGCTTCTTACCTTTAGCAAGCTTATTCCAACAGCAAAACTCAGAAAAACAGCAGCTAAAACCGATCTTTCTCTTATCAAAGCTTCAACTTTCTGCAATCAAAACGTTGCCTTCTTCACAATGATTCCGGTGCTCTACTCTGATCTGAAAACCGTTGAGAATCGACTTAGCAATTGATGAAAAATCCCTCAGCCCTAATTCCTTGCCCACACACGCAGAACACAATTTAGGAGGTGGAGAAATCTGATTTCTATTAGGTTATAAGAATTGTGGGAATTTATTTTTCCTTAAATAACAAATCCCAAAAAAAGATAAAGATCTTATTATCTTCCTTTATCATAAAAAAAAATCAGATTTATCAAATCAAAAAAAAGATCTTATTATCTTCCTTAATCATAAAAATCAGATTTTCCTCCTTAAATATATACATATATATCTCGAAATATATATATATATATATAATTTAACAAATACTTAAACTCCGAATAAAAGGAATTGAACCCAATATTTCGTTTTCGCAAAATGACACGTCTACCTTTTCCCGAAAATCGGAATATTACACTGCAAGTATGCTATATCAGCAGTGTATTTTAAATGCACGTCGCTAATCCATGCTGCCAAAGCACAATTTTCTTGTAGTCATAAGTCCACATATCTAGTTTTAAATTAGTTTAATGAATAAATCATGAAAAAAAATACTAATATCCTGATTTTTGATTTAGAATATATTTATACACAGCAGATGAGTTGAGCTAAGCAGCTGAGATGTATACACAACTGAGATGAGTTGAGCTAAGCAGCTGAGATGTATACACAACTGAGATGAGTTGAGCTAAGCAGCTGAGATGAGGCGCGCACCTTGAATCAATCAAATCCAATTCTTCTTCATTTAGCTTCAATAGTTGGATCATTGTTTCCCCTTATTATTAATATTGGGTCAATGTTTTCTACTTCAATAATGCTATCTGGAGAGATTCTCTCACAAGACATAACACAAAGTTAAATTGATGATTTGCAGGTATAACACAGATGTTAATCATCATATTAACGTGCTCAATTCATGGATCATATGTAACGTCCCGTTTCCGGATACCGAGTTTTTATCCGAAAAAGAAACGTTCGACACATATAATATCGAATAAATCCAATATTATACGTAAGCCTCTACTACGTCGTGTCGAGTTTAGCAAAACAGAAGCTAAAAAGACTCGGCAATACCATAAATGCTACTAAGAATAGATACAAACCGACTAAAGATGGAAAGTTTAACTTAAAACAATGAAATCCAAGGGTTACAAACTACGATGTCTTAAAAGAAAGAGTTTAACAACTTAAATTACAAAAGTCTAGAAAGTAAAAGTACAACAAGTTTAGTACAACATTTATAAAGTAAAGTAAAACAAAAGCATCATCAAGGCATCATCGCCATCATACATCACCCTCAATGAGCTCATGGTCAACTTGTTCACCATCTCACCCCTCAAAGCATACAAAAAAATGCAAAATATAAGTAAGTACAACATACTTAGATAAGAGGAAGACGCTAATGAATATTTAAGTTTTACAACGAAAGGTTTCCATATTATTAATTAGGTTGTCTTTTTTTAGACCGACTCAAACTATAGGGTTCATTTCATTCTCATCAACATGTCGTGACTATTGATTTCTAACTTAACTTATCTTTGTTACATCTGCATTCAAGGGCACTACGCGTGGTGTATATCCGCCATGAGATATCGTTTGCAACCTCTCAGTGGATCACACCGATAGCCACGGGTTGAACCCGATAGTGTACACGTTCGGCGAAGTCCTTCTATTCCGAGTGCCCCTTCGAGGCCAGCACAGTTATTCACTTTTACAGACTACCCACACATCGCGATATGGACTTGTGCCTTACCAAAAATGACATGATCTATGCTTAGTCTTTTAACTACACAAGTACGTTTGTTATTAATTGTTAACTAGACACCTAAGAGTTTTCAAGTAAATCTCTCTCACTCATTCAACTCCCTCTCTTAAGACAAACTAGACACAACATCCTAGCACATACACAGACATTGATGAATACTATTTCATCAAAGCACAAGCCAATCATACTCTTCTGACGGTCCCGAACTTCAACTCTTATGAATAATCCATTCGGTGCCGGAACTAAATGCATAAGAAGCTTAATCTGGGCGTGTTCATGTTTATTTAATGTTATTAGATCAAGAAACAACATTCAAAACTCGATTCGGGGCTCAAAACACATTATTTCACACAAACAGGGTTAATGCACGCACTACACGCTTAATGCGCACGAATAAACCTTCCTGAATCATTCTGGATGCTTTCTGCACTCTCAATGCACGCGCAGAAACGTCTCTGTATCATTTTCCCACTTACTGAACCCGTAATGCGCGCGTTACGCCCCTGATTCACGCGTATTAACCCTCAAACAGCCATAAACAACAGTTTTTCTGCACTTAAACGTTCCTAACCCATCCCATGTTAGGAATCTAAGCGGGAACACAGCGGAATTCAAAAATTTATTTCCTTTGACCAGGATCGACTTCGTTTAAGCAATAAACAAATAAGCTAGCAGACGGTGGTTACCTTGGTTGACCTAAAAGATCGACGCTGATCGTCTAAGGAGAGTAGTGGTGCATGGAGCCGCCCAAGCGTTCAGCCTCTACCGCTAGTCCACATGAACAACCCGCCGGAATCCACCATTGGATTACTACTAGAAAAATCCGATTGCTAGACCGGCCTTTTCTCTCTCTCTAAACTCTTTCTAAGAAGCTCTCTATTTTTCACAAGAACTATTAGCTTTTGGAATTGTGATGTACAAAAGAGCGAGCCAACCACTTTCTTTTATAGTAGAAAGTGGCGCCCCTATTGTCCTAATCTGATTAGGAGAAGCTTCCCAGAAGATAAATGAAAGAGAAAACCTTTCCTCAATAAAATAAGGAAAAAATCCCTTTGATTGATATCTCACTTATTATAATATCTTATATTAAATAAAAACTAAATATTGTGAATATCTTATATTGAATATATTTATCATATTACCATAAATCTATTTTCCAAAAATCAATTAATATCAAATATTAATATATGGTAATCTTATTAATTAAATTGCACAAACTAAATGTATCCAATACACTTTTAATAAAGGCTTCCCTTCTCCCCACTAATTTTGAATTGAGATTTTCTTTAAATAATATAATACTATGATTAATTAATTCACAAAATAAATGTATTATCATATATATATATATATATATATATATATATATATATATATATATATATATATATATATATATATATATATATATATATATATATATATATATATATATATATATATATATATATATATATACATATATATATATAGATATGATATATACATATATATATATATATATATATATATATATATATATATATATATATATATATATATATATATATATATATATATATATATATATATATATATATATATATATATATATATATATATATATATATATATATATATATATATATATATATATATATATATATATATATATATATATATATATATATATATATATATATATATATATATATATATATATATATATATATATATATATATATATATATATATATATATATATATATATATATATATGTATGAATGTATCTCAATATACATATTTAATTAATCCACATAATTAATATCTTGTATTATATTTATTCATAATAAATAAATACCACCATATTAATTTACCACTATAACCTTTATAGTATGAGATAAATTCTTTCCTTATTTGGTTATCAACTATAACCGCATTTTAATCCGGCTAGATGTTCTTATGTGTGTGACCCGATAGACTTCTGAATATGTTGGCCGTAGACACAAAATGCAAATTATGAAAATGCCCTTCATGCCTAACGATCACGGGATAGCGTCTAGCAACACACCGTGACCCCTAATCATCGGAATATTCAAATGCAATGACTACTACATTTCATGTGAAACAGTTACCGTGTAAATAGAATATTATCGTTGTAATAATATCCATACGGTCGTTCATCGAGTGTCAAACATCAACGACCGTAACTTATAAGCTGGATATCATGCTCTCTTGAAATAACTCATTTACTTCTACTTTGAAAAGATTCACGAGAGTAAGACATTCCTTATAAGAATGCCCTTTAGGATATTAACCCTACTAATAGGGTACGCGATTCCCAGACGACCAAACATGTATACTCCGCATGCTTCAGTATCACATCCAATCACTACCGCATGATCGCACTGTGGCTAGGGGAAACTTCAATAGTGTCAAAGCATGACAATCCACACCGTGATGCCATGAAGACTCCGGTCCTAAGGATAATTACACAAAAGCCACATAGTGTGACACTTAACAGTGTAAGTGGGTCAGTCTAACGTACGCAATATCCAATACACGTTCACGTACAGTCCAAGTGTCTCTACACTTCGATAGACGAGATCTATCCCTGCCTTAAAGACAGAAGATATCTAATACATGCTAGCCTATTCGTACTATCAATGCCCTGTTTAATTGCACATCATCCTAGAGATATTTAAGTATCAAACTTATTAAAGTGATTAGAGATCTCATCAACCATAATCGCTTATCATGGTTTCTCTATCACAGTTTAATACTAAGGAAGTTATCATATAACAATTCATAATTGGTTCTTTAAAAGATCAAATATATGACAACAGAAAACCCATTTAATATATGTATAATCACAAAGAAATTGTGGAAATGATCCAACCCGGTCGGATCTGGTCCAACCCGATTGGGTTTAGGAAACTATTTCAACAATCTCCCACTTGGCCTAAAGCTAATCACTCGTACACACAAGACCAATTTGAATCCCAAGAATCTCATGCAATACTCATAACCAACCCTAGACGTGAACGGATCATTGTCCGTGGGGACTCAGACTATCTTCATATCATATTCCAAATGACCAAGTCCATAGGAACCGCCTCAACACACACATGAATCTCCGACGAGACCCTGGTCCTTGCTTTAAGCAATGAATCCACTTACTATATCATCTATATAGAAAAGTTGGAAGAACTGTACAAGGTTTAGGAATGAACCTTCTAGATCCATGTACTGCTCCCGCTGTGCCTCCAAGGCACTACTGTGTTTTAGCCTAGTTGTAGAATTTACAGTGACCCATAGCCAAGAACATTTGTTGCTCATTGTATCACTTATTCAAAGTGACTGGAAACCCAGACTATAGCTCCCACTCGCCTTCATAAGACTCAGGATATACGTCTGTATATCTACGTTTATTTATTTCCAAGTTTCAATAAACTAGGAACTCTTCCTTAACTTGTTTAAGGATATTCTCGACATTCACCAGATTTACTTTCATACTTGGTCATGACTATTCATGGACTATGAACATCCAGCATTTATTTTATGATGGTTCCTTTCGCAGTAGCAAAGGAAACCTTTCATAAGCATCATCTTTCTCCTTATCTTTAGAAATAACGTCCTAACACAGATAGATCTTGAGAACACCTGCTAGTAGTATCTTCTATTGCGATCTATGCTAAACTCTTTTAGCATCACATCAATAAAGGTAAACTATAATCTAACATCAGTTAAATCTATCACTATAGATTCTTATTTCCAAAAATAAGAACTGCTAATCCAAGTGCTTTCGTAAATACCTTGAATTACCAAAAATTAATTGACTGTGACATGTGGTGATAATTCCTAAGAGAGATATCCAATACCTTACTCAAAAACACTAACACACTCCTACTATCCATCTTGCACATTGGGCATATCCCTTCTTTTGACTAAATCAAAATCCTTTGATTATCAAACAAAGAAATTGTCTAGAGAAACTTGTTTGAGTCCATAAATGGATCTCATGGGCTTACATATCATGTTATCGTCTATGAACATCGAGCTGTCTGCAAAATATCTTCAACACTATCATATAGCAATGATACGAAGTTCTAACAAGCATAGTCTGAATAGAACCGGGCTCAGCTGGCGGCATAAAGATAATTACAAGGTTTACACCCCGTGCCCTTCACCCGTCACTATGGCCTTATGGTAATCATATTATTATCCATGTCAGCCTTTCAAGGACATTCCCTCTAGGTGAGACTAACTAGGTTCACAACCTGGTTGTCACTGATGGAATCTAATTCAGATTTTATGGATCCTGGCCATATCTCTCAATCTTTCCTTCCAAACATTCCTTCATAATTCGTGAGATATTAATTCTTCAAGATGAACATACCAGCAGCCTTTTCAGGCTTGAGGTTATCCACAGACTTATAGAACTTTTGTGTGCACTGAGCAGTGTTCTACACCTCATCACTATGTGGCGTCTGCTCACGTTCCAATGGTTGAATATATCTTTGTGGTTGTCAAACTCTTTTGAGATCTTATTCACTCCCACTGTTTCTTTTGGAAGAAACACTTCTTTTAGAAGACAACATGTTTAGAGACAAACATTTTTCTCCGCGGACAAGTAAATTATATCTAGCGTACTTGCTAAGATATTCCACAAAGTTGTAGATGTCGAACTAGTCTCCAAGCCTTTCTGACTTTGCCTATGACAACTTCAAATCAAAGACAGATTCGACATTAATCCCTTCTATATCTAATATGGAATTTTTTCAACCTTTATTCTTTGAAACTAGGTTAAGTATATGTATCATATAAGGGTACTATCCTGAAACACGTAAGGGATACTTTGCATGGCTTACATCACACATTTATCATATAAAGTGTAGTTTCCATTTTAGAAGCACAATCTGATTGCGTATCCAAAAATGGTATCCTTCAAGGGGGAATCTTATTCCTTTTCAGACAATTTCTGAAACACCCTTCAGGTATTAATTACTTCAATCTAATTGGAGATTAATTCCTAAACAACTCATCAATCTCATATTCGTACTAGCTCAAACTTTTCGGGCTTTCCGAATTTCGTACTTCACTGAGTACACTTGACTTATTTCTAAAAATAGTCATAGAGATTAATATACAGTTATTTGTGGCATTAATTGTCATAAGCCAACAAGTATCAGTATGCTTAGGCTTTAGGCAAATTTTTCTAGAATTTATAACCTTTTCATAAAAGGGTATTTTAGTCATCTTTAAATAAGATACGTATTACCCACATGATTCATAATCACATGGTTCAGACGTCATCAGAATGACATCTGATCACACGATTCCTTTCCATAGAGACTATGTCTAGAACGCCCACCAAATATTAAGGATAACAACCATACAAATATTTAGTTGAGATTTTTCACCTTTATCAACTATATAGTGACATCAATCTAGTATGTTAGATTCAGTGACCTTTCAACTTTATTGGAATAACATTTATTTTTTACAATTGAATATGTCTACTAAATCCTAACATGTAACTGAAAATCATGTTCTTCATAAGAACCGGAACATCATAACATTTATTTAGTTTCTTTATCAATTTAGTTTCTTCAGTTTCACATTTCCGTATCTTTGTGTATTCCGTATTTAATCTTTCTAATTTAATCATACTCGTAAGATATCATATATCTAAGAGTTGACTTGAACTTAGATAGATTTATCTCTACTAACTTGCCTTAAATAGAGACTTCAATAAGATCTCTTATTTTAAGCACATGCCCTAACTTCCTTTTTAATACTTTAAGCACTTGTAAATATTTCTTAGTGTAGTCTTCATAAGACATAAGAAAGATCACAAGAGCTATGTCTTTAATTTCCTTTTATAAAGAAAATCTAAAGTTTATTAAATAGTTTATTTAACCTTTTTGAATCACATTCAAAACATGAACTAATTAACCTTCAAGAAATGATTAAAGAAATAAGTCGATACTTAAGTCTTACAATTTTGAAAACAACCTTTCTAAAATTCGATGTGGTCATTCTTATCCAACGTTTGAATTAATTGTTATCGTATGATTGAATGATCATATTGGATCGTATCCATTATATGATTAATTCGTTGAAACCTATTTCAAGTGATTTAATCATATCATGAGCTTCCGCTTCTCATTAATAATTAAAGTCTTGGAGCACTCCATCAAATATGTAGGCTCCTTGTCTCTAACTACTATAACGGGGTTGCTCACGTCATTGCTTATTTTAAAAGGATTAAAATTACTCAACCATACTTGAGAACATTTCTCAAAAGGTAACAGTCACAATTCGGGTTTACAAATCGAGAATTTAAATATAAATATAAAAGTTTGCTAAAAACTACAACATAAAATAAAGATAAAAGAGTGTTGTTGTTTATACACGGAAATAAAAAGTGGTCTTTTGATTTATGATTTTGCTCCCACTAGTCAACTACTCCCAATTGACTTTAAAAAATCTTTCAAAAATCTTTAGTGGCCAAGATCCATCTAGTTACCCCGATTCCCGACGAGGGCCGATCAACCGGAATATTTCGAAAGGTAGGTAACACTTTACCAATCACATCTCTATGTGACTCTTGGTGGTTGACTAGTCAACCTTTGACAATTCACATCTTATGTGATAGTCAACCTGATCCGTTTCTCTTACTAGTGACAATTTAACATCAAACTCGTCATCCGTTTCTTCTCCTGCTTGATCAGCTACAACTTTTGCTATCACAAGAATTTCTCTGTCAGTAGGTGATTGATAGCCTTTTTCTTTTTCTTTTCCTGATTCAGACCGAGTTTCAGAATCTGAATCATCACTTTCCTCAGAACTGTCTTCTTCTTATTTCTCTTCGGTAGTTTCTTTCGTTTGAAGGGAGGCAAGAATCCCTATTCGTAAGCTAGGATCTCCCTGTGAATCATCATCATCATCATTATCATCATCCTTTGACTTTGAGGTTTCTCCTCCAGCAAACCTCTTCCAGTACCTATTCCTTATCAAGGAATAGCCAGTGCTTAATAATTCATCAGCATTAAATAGTTGTGATAAGTGAGTGATATCATATAAACCAAAAACCCATTTCACTTTAGCTTCCATGAGTTTTTATTGTTCTCTCTGATCTCTAATTGAACTGAACTTCCAATGTTGATAATTGTCAAGTCTTTGGAAGTCAGCTTCAATCTGTTTTCCAACTTCAACAGTGAGGTTAGGTTGTGTAGTATCAACTTCAGTTTCTATATGATCCTCTAAGATAGGTTCAGTTAGAGTGACAGCTTGTCCTTCAACTTTCTCTATTTCAGTTTTGCTGGATTCCCCCTCAGCAATAACTGGGATCTCATATCTGTCATCTTCTACTGCATGTACTGTTGTTGTCTCAGTAGCCTGTTAAGCTTCATTCTTCTCAGTTTCCTGTTGAAATACTCTTATTACATCTCATTTCTTAGCTTCAATAGCTGGTTCAAGAATTTGTTTAGAGGCCTCTTCAAATTCAGCAATCTGAACCTTGTTTGGTTCCTTGATTGGTTCAGTTTCAGCAACTAATTTCTCTACTTCTTCAGGTTCAGCAATCTTCATTTGGTTTTCTTCTTCAACATGATCATCCAGAGTGATGACTTGTTGTGGAACATATTTATCATCAACGGCTTCTCTCATTTCAGACTGAGATGCGTCCAATTCTTTGATTATTTCCTCATACTCTAGTCAGGATGCTGATTTTTGCGGTGTATACCTAGATTTAGATAGTAGATTGAGCGCTGCATGTACGTGTGGTCTAATCAGCTCTTCATTACTATCCGTCCCTTCATCATCAACCTCAGTTCTCAAGGTTTGTTCCCCCCTGAGTGTCTGCTTCTGGTAGTGATGGAATGGGTTCTTGAGTTTCATCAAAAATAGGTTCTTTCTCAGTTGTAGGTTTTGTGGGGGTTTTCTCTTCAATCCTTGACTTCTTTGCTGTTTGACTTGTAGTGTCAGAAACTAGGGATCGCTCTGGTGAGGGTTCCTTTGGTTTCTCATTTTCTTCAGCAGTTTTTGCTTTTTCCATGGCTTCCAGTTTTCTTTTCTTTTCTTTCAGCCTTTCAAGATTTTCCCATGCTTCTTCTGTGGTGACTTTCTTGGATGACCTTTTTCCTTTTCTTTTTAGGTTCAGCTTCAGAACCTTCAGCTTTCTGCTTTCCAGATTTGATCTTCTCTTATTTTACTGCAATTTTCCCATCAATAACTGTAGTTGATTCCCTTCTCGCAATTCTAAAATGATCAATGATCCTTTGTACCATTAATGCAAGTGTCTTTTTGTGATAGAATCTGCCTATCTTCACGTCAATTTTCTTCTTTTGTACATCAGACGATTGCCCAACTATCTGATTTAGAATGTATCTCTGCCAATTGAAGTTCTTTTCAAACCATATTGCATATAACAAATCTATCTTCATGCCTGATAGATTGCTGAAGTTGCCAGCACTTCCAATTACGCATTTTGCCAACATCTTGGTTAGATAATCTTTCAGGTTTGAGAAGACATGTTGATCCTAATAAAGATACATTTGAATCTCCTTTAATTGGAACATCTTTCCACAATTTTTCTCTTTCCTCTTTATTCAACTTGATGATAGATAAGTATCCAGATTTTTCAAGACCAAAAATTTCTGCAATAAGGTTCTCAGTGACCTTAATTTCATTTCAATTGACTTTGGTGGTGAGGGTATATGCTTCATCTTCTGTAGCTGTCCTTCCAAACTGATAGAAGTCTCTAATGCTCTCTAAGCATACACTCTCCAGGGTAATGTTGAACACTTCTTCACGATTTGCTTAGCAAGATCTTAATTGCCATGCTTTTCAACATATTGATCAAGTGAGATGATCAAATTGGCTTCGACTCTGGTAAAAGTCATAATTTATGATAGAAGGAATGTTCTTGAAGAATTTGAAGATCGAGAAAATTCTTCGAATGAACTATTTGAGCAAGAAATGAGTGTAAAGATTTTGATAGAGCAAGTCCAATGGTATTTATGGGTGGTAGATATGGCAGTTTAGAAACTTTAAGTGGGTTTCAAAATGTCTAGTCATAAATCATTTCAGGCGTTGAGATGCGAAAAAGAAGGTTAGTGGAGCCGATGAACGTTTGAGATCTATGTAGGTTACGATTTTTCTGCCAACCGGAGTCTGTATCAGTAAATGCAGTCGATACGGTGTGTCTCCAGCTGTAAAAGTTCAGCTTTGATCATATCCAAAACATAATCCATTTTTCGTTTATTCGTATATCTGTTTTGTCTTTCCAATCAGTTTCGCTATCTCAGCTCGATGATGTCAGCTTCCTTAGTTAGTCAGTTTTCGCCTGCAAAACCTATTAGGAGCTTTTTGGTACCTATATCTGTTTGGGTTCTTTCTTGTTAGTTATTTGATTAATTCTTGAGTTCTTTAAGGATGACTTCATTTTCTCAGAATTAATTTCCCTTTTTAGAGCTATGAATATTTTGACAAATGAGCTCATATACTTTTCTTTTGACTTAATAAAATTTCTATTATATTTGTCAGTTTTCACATAGTTATGTCGTCTTGGTCTTTCAGCCCAATCCTTATGAGTTTTGTGAAACTGAGTTGGTCTCGTAGGGATAATAGGTCCATTCCAGTCCTCGTCATTTGGAAAGAGTCTCTCTTTCCCTCTGAATTTATTAACCCTTGAATGATGATCATTCTTTGGTGAGTATGACTTGAATGTCCTGTTGACTGATCTCCGATCAGTTTGTCATTTTCAGCTTTCCAAACTTTTCAGTAGAATCTGTCAGTTTTCTAGGTACAGCTGACTGATTTTTCATTTTTGTCAGTTTTTGGTCGATGCTGTGCTAAGTCATTGTCAGTTCTAACAACTTTATTAGTTTTCTGAGTTCTTGACTTAGGTGCAGCCACAAACTTAGGTGCAACTGACCTTGGTCTGAACTTAGAATTCTGTTGATTATCAAATCCTAAACATGATCTGTCTCCAACTGGTTTTCCTGGTTTGAACTGAACTTTAGGAGTTGGATCAACTGGTGATTCTGTGATATTTATTACCTCTATTACTTCATCAGTTGAGCCATCACCTTGAATTCTGTTGTTAGTCTTGATGAGGTTTATCTCAGCATTCTATCTTAGAACTTCAGCTTTCAATAATTCTTTTTCCTTTTTGACATTCTCATAATTCTTTTGAATTTCCTCTAATTCCTTTATGTATGTCCAAGGTTTCATTGAAGTCCGCATTTCTGTGATTGTTCATGGTAGTTTGACTATTAAATGTAGAAACATTTACCTTATGACATTTGATTGATAAGTTCTCAGTTTCAACTTCTTCAGTACACATTTTCAGTTTTCCTTTAGCATTGTCCTTTGCTGGTTCTATTCCAAACTAAATGATTTCTTCATCATTTCAATGTGATCTTGTACAATAAGACTTATTTCACAATTCTCATTGCTACTGGTAACCACTGGATCTTCAATGAATGTCTCTATTATTCCTTCTTGAGTATCAGCAACAAAAGCTTGCATTTTACTTTTATACTCATCAAATCTAAAAAACGAACAGCTAATCAAAATTTTAAAGTGATTTTGTGTATTCATGATGAACCTTTGAAAACTTTTGAAAAACAACGATGGTCAGCTACTCCA
Organism: Gentiana macrophylla; assembly: GCA_026214975.1. NCBI lineage: Eukaryota > Viridiplantae > Streptophyta > Magnoliopsida > Gentianales > Gentianaceae > Gentiana > Gentiana macrophylla. The sequence continues at coordinate 42,260 of JAOBSW010000606.1, forward strand.
GCTGAAACCTTGAAGCTACAACTGATGCTCTAATACCAATTGTTGGAATCGGAAATAACTGATGGCCAGTTATGCTGATAAAGCTCAATCGGAGATCTCTTCAGAGTAGAAGATTTGCTCTGATACCAATTGTTGGTCCCGTAAAAAGGCTGACACATGTTTAGAGGGAGGGTGAATAAACTTGTCCCAAAAACCAAGATTTGAAGCAACTTAGGTTCAGTCTGAACTTGTGTGAAGTTAAGCTAACAGAGCTGAGTATTAGTCTAACTGACTTATACTAGAACTGAGTTAACCGGCAGCGGATTATTAAAGCCTCTTTTAAAAGATATGAGCTTATCAGTTGTAAAGATAAATGCTATGCTGTGCTGACTCAGTTTCTATGTTTGCTGAGAGGTGATCTATGAGATATTAACTGTAAAGCATTAAATAAATACGTACGGTAAATAAACAAGATTTATAGAGGTTCCAGGTGGTGTAATCCTGTCAATCCTCTCTTCCTTTGTGATGCGGAGGAAAATTCCACAACAACTCTTTGAGGTAGATCGGTTACTAAAAGTCCTAAACCGATAGTCCTTCGCTAATCCTTAGTTTCACTATCTAAGCAACTATAGAACAGGTAGAATTTCTGCTCTGCAACTGCTTGCACCACTGGTCCTTGAAGGGTTGTATTGCCCTGCACCAGCTCATCACAAACACAGTATTTCTGACTGCACTCAAACTTCCTTCACACCTTCTTGGTGTTTGACAGCCTAAAACCTTTGATGAATCAAAGTTGAGACTTGAATCAATAACTATGATTCAACTTGTGATTTGAGCTTCTTCTTCTTGATGTATATGATTTGCACAAGATCTGTTTTCTTCAAGTGTAAGTCTTGATGTTTCTTTTTATTCTAATGAACACTTCGAAGATTTCTGGATCTTGCAATATAGAATATAGCAGGAGTTCTGTTGATTCACTTTCCCTATAGTAGAATCTATCTTAATATGTTTATTTGTTAGAACTCGGCACTTCTTCTTGAGGTAGAAATGACCTATTTATAGGGGTATTTTCAACGTTCAAATCATTTGAATTTGAATATTCCTTGTGTCCGTTGGAGGTCCAGCTTATTCTGTTGAATGTCACTGTCCTTTTTGACATTTCTGTGTATCCAATAATATCGCTTGTCTTATTAACGGTCACTTAAAATTGATCTTATGATCTTGTCAGTTTTCAGCTTTAAGAGCATTAACTGAGTTTTTACTCTTCTTCAAAATTTTCAGTACTATATTCTTCATCTGATTATAATTGACTTAATCAGAGTACACCATATCATGTAAGTCATATATGATATCATTGTCCTTATGTATCTTATGTCTTCATACAAGATCCATAAAATCAGTTAAGGTCATCACAATCTTACCTGAATTCTAACTTTACAGTCTCGGCTTTAATCTTCATAAACTGAGTTTTCTCCCTCAATTCTTCAATCTTCAACAACTAAGTCTGGGTCCCTCAGCCTTCTTAACTGAGTTTGTCCCCTCAGCTTCTGTATAAGCCAACTGAGTCTGTGTCCCTCAGCGAACTTACCTTTTTCAGTTTCTGTAGGTGTGCTCTGTTTCTTTTCTAGAGTCAGTTTCTTAAACTAAATTCTCTCTATATCAGGTCATCATGTTACATTTAGGATTTCTCAGTTCTAAACCTCTAACTATTATAGTGGTTGTCTGATTGACTTATAAAAATATCAAACTCTAATAAACCCTATACATTCATTTTTAGATGTCTTTTTGCTTTGCACTTTAACAACTAGTTATGACACTTCATCAATGTGGTTTAATATTAATAACTGAATAATCGATGAATCATTATCAAAACATAAACTTTATTTTCAACAATTTCCCCCTTTTTTATGATGTCAATACCCTCCTTAAAAGCAATGCAAAAAGATGAAAACAAAACAAACACAAAGAACTGAGAAACTGAATCTTTATTGATGATACTAAGTTACAACGTATTAAAATATAGTACATGAAAAGAAACTAGGTCTCAGCTTCATTTCCCTTTCTTTGATCAGTTCCTTCAAGCTTTTTTGTCATATATTTCAGCTATTTCCTTCATCCCAGTATTTGTTGAACTGCTCTCAATTGCATTTATTCTTGCCCATATGTTCCATGAAGTGGCCATGTTTTGCTTTCCGAAAAACATACTTTTGAACAGAATTGCAAACAAGAACACAATCTTCCTCAATCTGTCACTAGTGGCAGTCTCCACTAATTCATCAATAAACTTGGTTTTAGCTCCTACTACATTCTTCTCAGCTTTCTCTAGTGAGCCATTTCGTTCCTATTTGTTCAGTTTGTTCCAGTAATGAACATGAACTTTTTGCATGATCAGAAAACTTTCTATAGCCTGTTCTCCGGATTCACCTTCCTTGGTGGGTAGATCTATGAAAATGTTGTACAGTTGTAACTCTAAACCAGGTATATTCTCAGTGGGTTTAGAGAACTTTGCAATCAACTCCATTTCTTTATCATCCATATATCCTCTGGATTTCTTGGGTTCGGTCAGTTTCTCATCAATACATCAAAAAACTCCAGGCATTTCTGTTGCATTGACTTTTAAAATGTCCAAACTTTCCCCCTTATTGACATCATATTTTTGGATCAAGCTCCTGATATAGGAATTCAGGTGCTGTTGATTTGATGCCAATATGGTTTGTGCAACTACTGAGTCTCTCAGGGTATTTTCAAGTACAATCATTCTGTCATGTACATTAGTAACGATGCCTTCTAGTCTTTCCTGAGTCTCAGTTTTTCTAGCATCAGTTTCAATGGAAATTTTTCTGATTTCAATCAATGTGTCATGACAATCCTTTTTGACACTGTCCAAAGTCTTCTTCATGTTGGACCTTTCATTTTTTTTTGCTCTTCCATGGATTGTAACACCTTTCCAAAGACGCCCAAATCTTCAATATATATCCTCACAAGTTCATTGAAATTGTATTTGATGAACTCAGTTTTAGTAGGTACATCTTTCTTTTCTGTTTTGTCTTTCTCAGCCTTAGATGCATTGTCAGCTTCCTTATGTTCTTTGGATAGGGTGGAAATGATCTCTTTCAGTTTTTCTTTGTATTCTTCAGACTTCCTTCTCTCTTCAGACTTCCTTCTCTCTACAGACTGTCTCCTTATTTCATATAGAGTAGAAGGATCATTTTCTCTTACTGGTGACAATTTCATATCAAACTCGTCATCATTTTCTTCTCCTGCTTGATCAGCTTCAACTTTTGCTATCTCAAGAATTTCTCTGTCAGTAGGTGATTGATAGCCCTTTTCTTCTTCTTTTCCCGATTCAGACTGAGTTTCAGAATCTGAATCATCACATTCCTCAGAACTGCCCACATTTGAATCTCCTTTAATTGCAACATCTTTCCACAAATTTTCTCTTTGCTCTTTATTCAACTTGATGATAGAGAAGTATCCAGATTTGTCAAAACCAAAAATTTTGGTAGTGAGGGTGTAAGCTTAATTTCCTATCCATTGACTTTGGTGGTGAGGGTGTAAGCTTCATCTTCTATGGCTGTCCTTCCAAACTCATAGAAGTCTCCAATGCTCTCTAAGCATACACTCTCCAGGGTAATATTGAACACTTCTTCAAGACCTTTGATTTTTCTGATATTGTTCCCGATTTGCTTAGCAAGATCTGAATTGCCATGCTTTTCAACATATTGATCAAGTGAGATGATCAAATCGGCTTCGACTCTAGTAAAAGTCATAATTTCTGATAGAAGAAATGTTCTTGAAGAATTTGACGATGCAGAAAATTCTTCAAATTAACGATTTGAGCAAGAACAGAGCGTAAAGATTTTGATAGAGCAAGTACAAGGGTATTTATAGGTGGTAGATATGGCAGTTTAGAAAATTCAAGTAGGTTTCAAAAAATCTAGTCATAAATCATATTAGGCGTTGTGATGCGAAAAAGAAGGTGAGTGGAGCCGATGAAAGGTTGAGATCTGTGTAGGTTATGACTTTTCTGCCAACCATAGTATGTATAAGTAAATGTAGCCGATACGGTGTATCTCCAGGTGTAAAAGTTCAGCTTTGATCTTAACCAAAACTTGATCCATTTTTCGTTTATCTGTATCTCAGTTTTGTCTTTCCAATCAGTTTCGCTATCTCAGCTCGATGATGTCAGCTTCGTATATTTCCTTAGTTAGTCAGTTTTTGCCTGCAAAACAAATTAGGAGCTTTTTGGTACCCATATCTGTTTGGGTCCTTTCTTGTTAGGTATTGGATTAGTTCTTGAGTTCCTTAAGGATGACTTCTTTTCCTTAGATTTAATTTCCCTTTTTAGAGCTTTGAATATTTTGAAAACTGAGCTCATATAATTTTTTTGGCTTTTTGACTTAATAAAATTTCTGTTATATTTATCAGTTTTGGCATAGTTTTGTCGTCTTGGTCTTTCAGTCCAATCCTTATGAGTTTTGTGAAACTGAGTTGGTCTAGCAGTGATTGTAGGTCCATTCCAGTCCTCATCTGTTGGAAAGAGTCTCCCTTTCCGTCCGAATTTATTAACCCTTGAATGATAATCATTCTTTTGTGAGTATGACTTGAATGTCCTGTTGATTGATCTCTATCGGTTTGCCGTTTTCATTTTTCCGAACTTTTTCGTCAGAATCGTCGAGTTTTTGGAGTGCGGTGACCGATTTTACATTTTTGTCATTTTTTGTCGAGGCTGTGCTGAGTCATTGTCAGTTCTAACAACTTTATCAGTTTTCTGATTCTCGAATTTTGTGCAGCCACAAACTTAAGTGCAATTGACCTTGGTCTGAACATAGAATTTTGTTGATTATAAAACCCTAAACCTGATCTGTCTCCAACTGGTCTTCCTGGTTTGAACTGAACTTTAGGAGTTGGATCAACTGGTGACCCTGTGATATTTATTACCTCTGTTACTTCATCAGTTGAGCCATCACCTTGAATTCTATTGTTAGTGTGGATGAGGTTTATCTCAACATTCAATCTTAGAACTTCATCTTTCAATAATTCTTTTTCCTTTTTGACATTCTCATATTTCCTTTGAATTTCCTCTAATTCCTTAATGAGTATGTCATAGGTTTCATTGAAGTCTGCATTTCTATGATTGTTCATGACAGTGTGACTGTTATATTTAGAAGTATTTACCTTATGACATTTGATTGATAACTTCTCAGTTTCCGCTTCTTCATTACACATTATCTGTTTTACTTTAGCATTGTCCTTTGCTGGTTCTATTCCAAAAAGAATGATTTCATCATCACTTTCATTGTGATCTTGTACAACTAGACTTATTTCACAATTCTTATTGCTACTGGTAACCACTGCATCTTCAATGAATGTCTCTGTTATTCTTTCTTGAGCCACACAGGAGTACGTTGGAATCTTCGCTAAGACAATGGAAGGAGACCTCCTACCTCTGATTGTAGTAAAATCCTTGCTGCTTTCATCTCCGGGCTAGGGGCTGGGTTAGCAACAGGTCAAAGAGAAACTCAAACCTCATTTCCTTGGCTATTCTGAATAACATAATTGAGTGAATCACTTCAAGTATTTCCTGTCTATGTGCAGTGATTACTTTTAGTTCTTGAATCACAGCATGTCTCCTTCTTTATGACATCTTCATATAGGAACTCGTTAAGTCCCTTCCAATGGTAAGTTTTGGGAATGGTAATTCTCTTTCCTCTAACGAGCATTAGTCTAAAGTAGGAGTACTTAAATACCCTCCACGTAAATTAGACAAGTTCTTTATATCATCACCTTTATAAAAAGCCCACCTATCTGCATTTTACTTTTATACTAATAAAATCTAAAAAACAATCATCTAATCGAATTTTAAAGTGATTTTGTGTATTCATGATGCAGCTTTGAAAACTTTTGAAAACAACTGATGGTCAGCTACTTCAGCTGAAACCTCGAAGCTACAACTGATGCTCCAATACCAATAGTTGGTATCGGAAATAACTGATGGCCAGTTATTTTAAGCTGATAAATCTCAATCGGAGCTCTTTTCAGAGTAGAAGATTTGCTCTGATACCAATTGTTGGTCCCATAAAAAGGCTGACACAAGTTTAGAGGGAGGGGGGTGAATATACTTGTCCTCAAAAACCTAGATTTGAAGCAACTTAGGTTCAGTCTGAACTTGTGTGGGGTTAAGCTAACTGAACTCAAACTGACTTATACTAGAATTGAGTTAACCGGCAGCGGATTATTAAAGCCTCTTTTAAAAAATATGAGTTTATCAGTGGTAAAGATAAATGCAATGCTGTGCTGACTCAATTTCTATCTTTGTTGAGTTGTGATATGATGAGATATTAACTGTAAAGCAGTAAGTAAATGCGTAAAGTAAATAAACAAGATTTTTAGAGTTTCTAGATGGTGTAATCCTGACAATCCTCTCTTCCCTTGTGATCCGGAGGAAAATTCCACTGGAACTCTTTGAGGTAGATCGGTTACAAATAGTCCTAAACTGATAGTCCTTCACTAATCCTTAGTTTTACTATCTAAGTAACTATAGAAAAGGTAGAATTGCTGCTCTATAACTGCTTGCACCACTGGTCCTTGAAGGGTTGTATTGCCTCTTTACCAGCTCATCACAAACACAGTCTTCCTGACTGCACTCAACTATCCTTCACACCTTCTTGGCATTTGACAGCCTAAAACCTTTGATGAAATCAAAGTTGAGACTTGAATCAATAACTATGATTCGACTTGTGATTTGATCTTCTTCTTCTTGATGTATATGATTTGCACAAGCTCTGTTTTCTTCAAGTGTGAGTCTTGATGTTTCCATTAATTCTTATGAACACTTTGAAGATTCTAGATCTTGCAATACAGAATATAGTAGGAGTTCTTTTGATTCACTTTCCCTTTAGTAGAATCTATCTTAATATGCTTATTTGTTAGAACTCCGCACTTCTTCGTGAGGTAGAAGTGACCTATTTATAGGGGTTTTTCCAACGTTCAAATCCTTTGAATTTAAATCCTTGTATCTGTTGGTGGTCCTGCTTATCCTGTTGAATGTCAGTGTACTTTCTGACATTTCTGTGTATCCAATAATATCGCTTGCTGTACTAACGGTCAGATTCTTCTTCAGCTTTTATAACTTCAGCTTAAAACTGATCTTATGATCTAGTCAGTTTTCAGCTTTAAGAGCATTAACTGACTTTTTACTCTTCTTCAAAATTCAATACTCTATTCTTCATCTGATTATAATTGACTTAATCATAGTACACCATATCATGTAAGTCATCTAAGATATCAATGTCCTTATGTATCTTAGGTCTTCATACAAGATCCATAAAATCAGTTCAGGTCATCACAATCTTACCTGAATTCTAACTTTACAGTCTCGGCTTTAAGTTTCATAAACTAAGTTGCTCCCTTAGTTCTTCAATCCTCAACAACCGAGTCCTGGTCCCTCAGCCTTTTTAACTGAGTTTTTCTCCTTAGCTTCTGGATAAGCGAACTGAGTCTGTGCCCCTGAGCGAACTTACCTTCTTCAGTTTTTGTAGGTGCACTCTGTTTCTTTTCTAGAGTCAGTTTCTTAAACTAAGTGCTCTCAGCATATCCGTTCATCATGTTAGTTTCAGGATTCTCAGTTCTAAACCCAAACTATTATAGTGCTTGTCTGATTAACTTATACAAATATCAGACTCTAATAAACCCTATACATTCATTTCTAGATGCCTTTTTTGCTTTGCACTATAACAGCTAGTTATGACATTTTATTAATGGGGTTTAAGATTAATAACTGAATAAACGAAGAATTACCATCAAAACATAAATTTTATTTTCAACAGATGTGTTGACTTAGTTTCTATGTTTGCGTAGTTGTGAAATGATGAGATATTAATAGTAAGGCAATAAATAAATACATAATATAAATAAACAAGAAGTATAGAGGTTCCAGGTGGTGTAATCCTGTCAATCCTCTCTTTCCCTGTGATGCGGAGGAAAATTCCACTAGAACTCTTTGAGGTATCCGGTTACAAAAAGTTATAAACTGATAGTCCTTCACTAATCCTTAGTTTCACTATCTAAGCAACTATAGAACATGTAGAATTGCTTATCTAGTATTGCTTGCACCAAAGGTCTTTCAAGGGTTGTATTGCCTCTTCACCAAAGGTCCTTCACACCTTCTTGGTGTTTCACAGTCTGAAACCTTTGATAAAATAAAATTTGAGACTTGAATCAATAACTATGATTCAACTTGTGATTTGAGCTTCTCCTTCTTGATGTATATGATTTGCACAACCTCCGTTTTCTTCAAGTGTGAGTCTTGATGTTTCTTTCAATTCTTATGAACACTTTGAAGATATCTTGATCTTGCAATGTAGTATATAGCAGGAGTTCCTTTAAGTTACTTTCCCCCTTATAAAAAACTTTCCAGATATGTTTTTCTTTGGAACTCCGCACTTCTTCTTGAGGTATAAGTGACCTCTTTATAGGGGTATTTCCACCGTTCAACTCTTTTGAATTTGAATCCTTATATCCGTTGGTGTTCCTGCTTATCCTGTTGAATGTCAGTGTCCTTTTTGACATTTCTGTATGTACAATTATATTGCTTGTTTTATTAACGGTTAGATTCTTCTTCAGCTTTTATAACTTCAGCATAAAACAGATCTTCTATGATCTAGTCAGTTTTCAGCTTTAAGAGCATTAACTCAATTTTTGCTCTTCTTCAAAATTCAGTACTCTATTCTTCATCTGATTATAATTGACTTAATTAGCGTACACCATAACATATAAGTTATCTAAGATATCATTGTCCTTATGTATCTTAGGTCTTCATACAAGATCCATAAATTCAGTTCAGGTCATCACAATCTTGCCTGAATTCTAACTCTACGGTCTCGGCTTTAATCCTTATAAACTAAGTTTGATCCCCCAGCTCTTCAATCTTCAATAACGGAGTCGGTATTCCTCAGCCTTTTTAACTGAGTTTGTCCCCTTAGTCTTCAGCTAATATAGATGTGCTCTATTTCTTTTCTAGAGTCAGTTTCTCAATCCTCACTTGTGAACTTAGTTCTCATAGTCTCATCAAGTCAGTTACTCATTTTCTCAATTCTGATCATAGAACTATTACAGTGCGTGTCTGATTAACTTATACAAATATCAGACTCTAATAAATCCTATACATTCATTTCTAGATGTCTTTTTGCTTTGCACTATAACAACTAGTTATGACACTTCATCAAATGGGTTTTAGATTAATAACTGAATAAGCGATGAATCATCATCAAAACATAAATTTTATTTTCAAGAATTTTCCCCTTTTTTATGATGTCAATACCCTCCTTAAAAGCAATGCAAAAAGATAAAAACCAAACAAACACAAAGACCATAGAAACTGAATCTTTATTGATGATACTGAGTTACAAGGTATTAAAATACAGTACATGAAAAGAAACTAGGTCTCAACTTCTTTTCCCTTTCCTTGATCAGTTTCTTCAAGCTTCTTGTCATATGTTTCAGCAACTTGATTCATGCCAGCATTTGTTGAATTGCTCACAATTGCATTGATGCTTGCCCATATGTTCCATGAAGTGTCCATTTTTTGCTTTTCGAAAAACTAGCTTTTGAACAGAATTGCAAAACAAAAACATAATTTTCCGCAATCTTTCACTGGTGGCTGTTTCTAGTAACTCGTCAACAAACTTAGATTCAGCTCCCACTACTTCCTTCTCAGCTTTCTCTAGTGAGCCATTTCATTCCCATTTGTTCAGTTTGTTCCAGTAATGAACAAGAACTTTTTGCATGATCAAAATATTTTCTAGAGCCTGTTCTCTGGATTCACCTTCCTTGGTGGGTAGCTCTCTATAAATATTGTATAGTTGTGAATCTAAACCAAGTCTTCTCTCAGTTGGTTCAGAAAACTTAGCAATCAGCTCCATTTCTTTATCATCCATGTCTCCTCTGGATTTCTTGTGTTCGGTCAGTTTCTCATCAATACTTCCAAGAAATCTAGGCATTTCTGTTGCATTGAGTTTTAAAATAACCAAACTATCCCCCTTATTGACATCATCTTTTTGGATCGGGCTCCTGATATAGGAATTTAGGTGCTGCTGATTTGATGCCAATATGGTTTACTGAGTCTCTTATGGCATTTTCAAGAATAGGCATTCTGTCATGTACATTAGTGACAATGCCTACCACTCTCTCATGAGTCTCAGTTTTTCTAGCATCAGTTTCAAGGAGATTTTTCTGATTTCAATCAAGGTGTCATGCAATCCTTTTTGACACTTTCCAGAGTCTTTTTCATGTTAGACCTTTCATTTTTGTTCTCCTCCATGGATGTAACACCTTTCCAATGACGCCCATATCTTCATTCTGTATCCTCACACGCTCATTGAAATTGTATTCAATGAACTTAGTTTGTATAGGTACATCTTTCTTTTATGCTCTGGCTTCCTCAGCCTTAGATGCTTTCCCAACTTCCCTTTGAAGCTTATTGTAAAGAATCTCAGCTTCCTTCTATTCTTTAGATGGGGTGGAAATGATTTCTTTCAGTTTTTCTTTGTATTCTTCAGACTTCCTTCTCTCTTCAGACTATCTCCTTATTTCATATAGAGTAGTAGGATCTGTTTCTCTTACTGGAAAAAGTTTAACATCAAACTTGTCATCAGTTTCTTCTCCTGCCTGATCAGCTTCAGCTTTTGCTATTTCAAGAATTTCTATATCAGTAGGTGACTGATAGCCATTTCCTTCTTCTTTTCCCGATTTAGACTGAGTTTCAGAATCTGAATCATCATTTTCCTCAGAAGTGTCTTCTTTTGATTTCTCTTCACCAGTTTCTTTTGTTTGAGAGGAGGCAAGAATCCTTTTTTGTACGTTAGGATCTCCCTGTGAATCATCATCATCATTATTATCATCATTATCCTTTGACTTTGAGGTTTCTTCTCCAACAAACTTCTTCCAGTACCTATTCCTTATCAAGGAAAGTGCTGAAAAATTCATCAGCTTTAAATTGCTGTGATAAGTGAGTGATATCATATAAACCCAAAACCCATTGCTCTTCAACTTCCATGAGTTCTTATTGTTCTCTCTGATCTCTAATTGAATTGAACTTCCAATGTTGATAATGGTCAAGTCTTTGGCAGTCAGCTTCAATAAGTTTTCCAACATCAACAGTAAGGTTAGGTTGTGTAGCAGCAACTTCAGTCTCTATAGGAGCCTCTAAGATAGGTTCAGTTAGAGTGACAATTTTTTCTTCAACTTTCTCTGTTTCAGTTTTACGGGATTCCCTCTTAGCAATAACTGGGGTCTCAGATATGTCATCTTCTACTGCAGGTACTGTTGTTGTCTCAGTAGCTTGTTCATCTTAATTGTTATCAGTGTCTAGTTGAAACACTTTTATAACATCTTCGTTCTCAGCTTCAACTGCAGGTTCAACAACTTGTTTAAAGGCCTCTTCAAATTCAGCAATCTAAAGCTTGCTTGGTTCCTTGATTGGTTCAGTTTCCAGTTCAGCAACTGGTTTCTCTACTTCTTCAAGTTCATAAAACTTCATTTTATTTTCTTCTTCAACAAGATCATCCAGAATGATGACTTGTTGTGGAACATATTTATCATCAGTAGCTTCTCTACTTTCAGACTGAGATGCTTCAAATTCTTTGATTGTTTCCTAATACTCTAGTCTAGATGCTGATTTTTGTGGGGTAGACAAGGATTTAGATAACAGATTGAGTGCTGGCAGCACTTGTGGTCCAATCAACTCTTCATCACTATCAGTCCCTTCATCATCAACCTCAGTTCTCAGGGTTTGTTCCCCCTGAGTATCGGCCTCTGGTGGTGATGGAACCGGTTCCCGAGTTTCTTCAAAATCAGGTTATTTCTCAGTTGTAGGTTTTGTGGGGGTTTCTTATTCAATCCTTGATTTCTTTGTTGTTTGACTTGCTGTGTCAGTAACTAGGGATTTTTCGGGTGAGGGTTCCTTTGGCTTCTCAGTTTCTTCTGCAATTTTTGCTTTCTCCAAAAGCTTCCAGTTTTCTTATCTTTTCTTTTAGGCTTTCAAGATCTTCCAATGCTTCTTCTATGGTGACTTTCTTGGATGACCTTTTCTTTTATTTTGTTCAACTTCAGAACCTTCAGCTTTCCTCTTTCCAGGCTTGCTCTTCTCATCTTTTACTGCAATTTTCCCATCAATAACTGCAGTTGATTCTCTTCTCGCAATTCAAAAATGATTAATGATCCTCTGTACCATTAATGCAAGTGTCTTCTTGTGATAGAATCTCCCTATCTTTACATCATTTTTCTTCTTTGGTACATCAGATGATTGCCCAACTATCTGATCTAGAATGTATCTCTGCCAATTGAAATTATCTTCAAACCATATAACATATAACAAATCTATCTTGGTGCCTGATAGATTGCTGAAGTTGCTAGCACTTCCAATTACACATTTTTCTAGCATTTTGGTTAGAAAATCAAATTCAGGATTGAGAAGACCTGTTGATCCTGATAAAGATACATTTGAATCTCTTTTGATTGCAACGTCTTTCCACAATTTTTCTCTTTCATCTTTATTCAACTTGATGATAGATAAGTATCCAGATTTATCAAAACCAAAAATTTATGTGATAAGGTCCTCCGAGACTTTGATTTCCTTTTCATTGACCTAGGTGGTAAGAGTGCAAGCTTTATCTTCTATGGCTGTTTTTCCAAACTCATACAAGTCTCCAATGCTCTGTAAACATACACTTTCCAGAGTAATGTTAAACGCTTCTGCCTGACCTTTGATTTTTCTAATTTTGTTCACGATTTGCTTAGCAAGATTGGAATTGCCATGCCTTTCAATATATAGATCAAGTGAGATGATCAAACCTGCTTCAACTCTGGTAAAAGTTATAATTTTCTGATAGAAGGAGTGATTTTAGAGAGTTTGAAGATGAAGAAAATTCTTCAAATTGATGATTTGAGCAAGAACTGAGTGTAAAGATTTTGATAAAGCAAGTACAAGGGTTTTTATAGGTGGTAGATATGACAGTTTAGAAAATTTGAGTGGGTTTCAAAATGTCTAGTCATAAATCATATCAGGCGTTGATATGCGAAAAAGAAGGTGAATGGAGACGATGAACGGCTGAGATATGTGTAGGTTACGACTTTTCTGCCAAAAAAAACCGTAGTCCGTATCAGTAAATGCAATTGATATGATGTATCTCCAGCTGTAAAAGTTCAGCTTTGATCTTATCCAAAACTTGATCCGTTTTCATTTATCTGTATCTCAGTTTTGTCTTCCTGATCAGTTTCGCTATCACAGCTTGAGGATGTCAGCTGCAAGACTCAGTCTTGAGGATGTTATCTTTCCATATTTCCTCAGCAGTCAGTTTATCTACAAAAAAAATTTAGAGCTTTTTGGTACCCATATCTGTTTGGGTCATTTCTTGTCAGTTATTGGATTAATTCTTGCGTTTCTCAAAGATAGCTTTGAATATTTTCACAACTGAGCTCATATACATTTCTTGGCTTTTTTACTTAATAAAATTTCTGTTAGGTTTGTCAGTTTGCACATAATTCTGTTGTCTTGGTTTTCAGTCCAATCCTTATGAGTTTTATGAAACTGAGTTGATCTAGCAGAGATAGTAGGTCCATTTTAGTCCTCATCAGTTGGAAAGAGTCTCCTTTTTCTTCTGAATTTATTAACCCTTGAATGATAATCATTCTTTGGTGAATATGACTTGAATGTTCTATTGATTGATCTTAAATCGATTCGACCTTTTTCACTATACGAACTTTCTGTAGAATCACATCGAGTTTTACGTGTACTACTGACTAACTTTACATTTTTGTCAGTTTTTGGTCAAGGCTGGGCTGAGTTATTGTCAGTTCTAACAACTTCATCATATTTTTGAGTTCTCGACTTTTGTGCAGCCTCAAGCTTAGGTGCAACAGACCTCGGTCTGAACTTAGAATTCTGTTGATTATCAAACCCTAAACCTGATCTGTCTCCAAATGGTTTTCCTGGTTTGAATTGAACTTTATTAGTTGGATCAACTGATTCTGTGATATTTATTACTCCTGTTACTTAATCAGTTAAGTCATCACCATGAACTCTGTTGTTAGTCTTGATAAGGTTTATCTCAGCATTCAATCTTAGAACTTCAGCTTTCAACAATTCTTTTTTCCTTTTTGACATTCTCATAATTCGTTTGAATTTCCTCTAATTCCTTTATGAGTATCTCCATGGATATATTTAAGTGTGCATTTCAATTATTCTTCATGGCAGTGTGATTGTTAGATGTAGGAGCAATTGCCTCATGACATTTGATTGATAAACTCTTAGTTTCAACTTCTTTATTACATATTATCTATTTTCCTTTAGCATTGTCCTTTTCTGGTTCTATTCCAAACATAATGATTTCTTCATCACTTTCAGGGTTATCTTGTACAACAAGACTTATTTCACAATTCTCATTGCTACTGATAACCACTGGATCTTCAATGAATGTCTCAATTAATCTTTCTTGGGTATCAGCAAAAAGCCTGCGATTTGCTTTGATACTCATCAAATCTCAAAAATGAACAACTAATTAAACTTTTAAAGTGATTTTGTGTATCCATGATGCAGCTTTGAAAACTTTTGAAAAAAACTTAACAAGATGATGGTCGAAGACAGCGATAAAGTCAATCGATATAGCGAAGATCAAGATTACTTCAAAGTGAGGACTCAAGCGTTAACAACTTTGGATCACCTCCAAGAGGAAGTACTTTGGACTCTATTCGTTGGTCCCAGATAAGGGTTAAAGTATAGTCAAAGGGGGGTGAATGACTATACTTAGAGTTTCAAAAGCTTTTTGGCAACGGATTAGTCCATTCTATTAATACAATTTCAAAGTAGGTTATGCAAACACGATTATAGTATGCTGTAAAATGAAGTGCTGTAAAGTAAAATGCTGAAAGTAAATAGACACAAAAGATTATAGTGGTTCAGGGTGGTGTAATCCCTTAATCCACTCTTCTCTTGTGATGATTGGAGGAATTCACTATTGTTTTTCACCAATACAATGGTAAAATTTTCCTTGGCTACACAAGCTTCACAATCTACAAGACTATCACTCTTGGAAAGCTTGAGTGACCCAGTCTTCAACAAACTGCTCCTTGGGATAAAATCTTCAGCAGCTATCATAATGGGTTGCAACTTCATCTCAGATTTCTCTGATTTAATTGCTACAGACTAGTGTGAATTTGATTCACATATTTGTTGATCAATCTTAGTGCTTGATGTGTATTTGTAGCTTTGATTGCTGAGTTGATCTCTAGATGTGTCCTTTTAAGTTCAAATAGAAGGCTTAAGAAATTCACAGAGTTTTTGCTTGTTCTTGTATGTCCAAAACGTTATTCGTTCATCCAACATTTTCCTTGACTGCCAACGCCTTCTATTTATAGCCTTGATAATCCTTGATTTAAAATTCTGTCTGTGGGCTATTTAATGCGGAGAATAATCCTTGATTTAATTCTTGATTCCTCATAATTTAATTCTCCTAGATTTTAGTGATCCGGATTTTCTTCAAGCATTCATCATAAAATCTGTCCTTGATTGATTCAGCATTTAATGCTCGATCTCATTATTTTCCACGTTCTAAATAAGTATAGATTGTATACCTTACTCAGCTGTTCCTTCACTTGACCGTGGTGTGATCAGTTGAGTAGATTTTCTTACTTAGTTGTTGATTACTACATATTCCTTACTCAGCCGATATAGATTTACTTCACCAGATTTCTTTTTTTATTTGTTTCTTCATTTTCCAAGAGTGCTTGTCTTTGCTCGATCCTTGATTTGTGTGAGATCGGTGTACACCGTATTCAAACAATTCATCACTTGTAATATAACTCGAGACTTATCCAAGGCCATCACAGACTTCCACTGGTTATAAGTCGGTCCATATGTCTTCATGCTTCTCTCTTTGGTACTTATTTGCCTTTACTCTGCAGGATTTCTAGTTTACTTAGCCATCCTACCAACTAGTACAATACTTGTCGACTCAACTTGTACAACATGTCGGACTCTACATGGTTGGAAATAATATTTGTGTTTTGATGATGATTTGTCACGTATTTAGAATGTTCACTTATAACCTATGATGATGATGTCATAACTTACTTTGTTATAGTGCATAATGAAAGAACAAGCAAGAAATAGTCTAGAGAAAAATGTATAAGTTCTATCTAGAGTCTGAACCTTGTATAGGTTGTTTCAGACAAGCATTGTAATAAATAGGAACTAGGCAAGCTATTTGAGTTCTGAGAAAAGCTGAGTATACATCCGAGAGGCGAAGGCGAGGGACACAGACTCAGTTATGAAGGAACTGAAGAAGATAAGTTCGCTGAGGGACACATACTCAGTTGGCTTATCTAGAAGACTGAAGAAGTGAGGGACACGGACTCAGTAAATTGAAGACTGAAGAACAGAGGTGGCAAACTCAGTTAGAAGCTAATTAAGTCGTGACTATAAGCAAGGATTCAGGCAAGTCTGTGGTGACCTTAAACTGAGCAATAGATCATGTAAAGTTGAATAATCTTAAGGACAAAGATTATCAGTTACCAGGAAAAGAAGAAGCTGAATGGTGTACTTTGACTTAGTCAATTGAAGTCAGATGTCAAGTATATGAGGTACTCAGTTTTGAAGAAGAGTAGAAAACTGAGTTAAGGCCTTGCTGAATTTGAAATAACAAAACGACAAAAGGTCGTACATATGAACGTTGGCTAAACGACAAATGTAACTGCTATAAGATTTATTTGACCGTTACATCACCCCTATAAATACACAGAAGGAAGTGCTTGAGAAACAGAGATCTTGGACAAGTTTAAAAAGAAAATATCTAAAGATCCAGATCCAGAAAATCAGAATTCAGATCTAGAAAAAGGGAAGCCAATGGAATTGCCTTGAAGATTACAAAGAAAGATCTAGTAACCCATCAAGGGGGAAGAAGGCATCTTGGAGCTTAGATCATTATTGACATATCTATTGCACAAAAGGCTTGATCTTATCCACTGCAAGTTAGTTCTGTTATAGGTCTTGCTAAACTGAATTAACTTACTCCAAAACAGGGTTAAAGGGTAGGAACAAAACTGAGCTGAGTTACATTGAACATCAGTTTGCTAGTTCAGTTTGAGTTTCGAAGAAACTCAGTTCCTGGGGTACAATCAGTTTTTGGTGACAAGTTTATTCACCCCCCTCTAAACTTGTATTAGCCTTTCCAATGGACCAACAATTGGTATCGGAGCGGTTCTTCCTTTTAGAAGTGATCCAAAGATATCTTGTAAACCATTTGTTGAAAACCCCTCTCTGTATCAGTTGTAAAAGCATCTTAGTTGGATTTTAATGGATACATCCAGAATTAGAAGTTGGCTTATTCACCCCTGACTAACTGTTTGCAAAATGTATCTGATTTTCAGGATCAAGTATTTGAGAGGTTCAGTACTACAAATTCACATACAAATTCAGAACTTCAACTCAGTGATGATGTGGATATCAATATCAATGTATATGTTTACAAATCCAGAGGAGTCTTATCACTAAGTAATCTCTTAGAAGAAGAAGAAAAGAAGTTGTTGCAAGAAGAGCAACAAAAGAATGTACATTCCAACCCTGAAGCTGTAACAAAAAAAATCAAGAAAAGGTACATTCTTCAATTCAGTTATCATCCGCTGAACTCAGTCAAAGAAAATCTGAGCTTGTCAAGTTGGTGGAAAAACTCACACTCGAGTTGGAACTAAAAGATGTAGAACTTGGAAAAGCAAAAGATTGGAATGAGTTTCTTGAAACTGAAATGTCAAATCTAGCTGAAAGATTAATATCTAGTAAATTTGACAAAAGCAATGATAATTTCCCACCCTTACCCAGTCTTGAGATGTCAAAGAGTAAAAACTCTAGACATCAAGACACTGGAATCCCTAGTGGATTACACAGGAAAAATAAAGATGATAAATCTAAAAGAATTCTTGTGAAATCAACTAAGGTTGAGCGTAATGGTCTATCTAGAAAAGAGTTGAGAAAGTTTAATTCTCTCATCAAAGAAACTAAAAGTTATACTTCAGTAACTAATCCATCCGGACCCAAGAAGATATGGGTACCAAAGAAAACTTAAAACTGTTTTGCAGGTAAGGTCAGTTTTTATTGCAAAATCCATTGAAAAACTGACTTCTACACAAAGCTGAAAGGCAAAAGCCGATGAAGGGCAAAATGGTCAAAAACTGAAAACTTTCTAGCTACTATCTGACGCTTGGGCTGACAGACAAATCACCAGAATCCATGTGTCAATCGAGGAAAAGAAGTAGATGTGCATCCCTACAAATCTCATTGATTGTGACACGACTCTCACTTAAACGGTTGAGTATATTAAAAGACTCAGAAATACACACTGTTCTTACAATCTTGACCAAATCGTGCACAATCAATCTCAAAGTATTCAAGGTTCCCCCAAGAATTCTCAAATTGAAAATCCATGGAGCGATATAACATTGATGAAGGAATCTCCATGAGTCTGGACGACTTCAGTCAAAAAATTTCAAACTCCATCTTATCAATTCAGATTGCAGACAAAATCAAGAAGATTCGAGGACATGAAAATCTGCTTGATACGAAGATCAACATTCTGTGCCCAGAAGATGTCAGAGATTTCTACAGAAACGCCATTATCTCCGATGACGGAAAGAGTTTCAGGACAACAGTTCAAGAGAAAAGCATTACTGTTAATGAACATCTTCTTTCCCTAGTCTTTGGTTTGGACATATTTGGAGGATGTTCATCTCTTACCTTTAGAAATGAAGAAAAAGACAGACTTTGGGAAGTCACAGCAATCAACAAGGATAAGAAGAACTTCATTGGATCTATTCATCAACAAAATCAAGAATTCGCATTTTTGACAATTCTTCTGACCAAAAATGTCATTGGTCACACTTGGAATCTCTACACTCATTCAACAGAAAAGTTGAAGCTGATCTATACAATTTGGTTTGAGGAGAAACTGGACTGGAACAAGTTTGTTCTCAAACAAATGTTCAAGCAAATTTCGGATGAAAAAGCAAAAGTTCAAGGAAGAAAGGCTATTCGAGAAAAGTTCATGTTGAAAAAGGGATTTCCATATTTGGTACAAAGGATACTAAACTATTTCTCCATCTCTAGACCTACAAAAACAAAGTAAATAGAGAAATCAGTGGCCAGTGGAGCAAAGAAAAGAAAAGCTCATGATGAAGTCATAAGAGAAACATAAGTTTCTAGAAAAATTGATAACCAGGATGAAAGAACAGCTAGAAGACAAATGAGGATGGTGCATAAAATTTTCTCTTTAACTCAAAGGAAAATTGGAACAGAGGATATAATTCTAATTGAAGATGAAACTGAAGGAAGTGAATCCTCAGCTGATAAATATGAAGGATACACTGAGAAGCAGAGAGAATATCTGGAAAATATTGGATTTTGCGCAACTGAGTATGAGAGAGAACTATTAAGTCATGATTTTCATGGAGTCAGTTCATCATCTCAAGTTCAAGGTGTGTCTACAAGTAAGTCAATATTGAAGGACATCCCCCATCTTGCAACAGAAAAGACTCAGCAACAGTTAAAGGAAACTGAGAAGAGATTGGAAGGGTTAAAAATGATCATAGAGAACCTGATGCAGACCCTACAAAAGAAGCTCTACGACCTACATGAATCTATCTCAACAACACATTACTCAGGTCTGAACAAATACTCCAACATCATCACCCTGCACAAATTATTTGAAGAAAGCTCTTGCATATCTTTAAACATGGGGGAAGATAAAACTGAAGGTGATGCTGATAAAACTGATGAAACTAAAGAAGCTGAAGATAAAACTGAACTGACAAAGAAAAAGTCAGCTGAAGAAATCTGTGCTAAACTATTGATTGAAGAACAACACAGACAAGTAGATGCTGATTTACTTATCATTCAACAAAATGAAGAGGCAGCTGATAAATTGATCGAGGAGTTGATTGCAGAAGAAGTCTTTAAAGAGGCAAGAACTGAGGAAGATGAAGTAGCCTCAGTTAAAGCTATGTTGAACATCAGAAAGAAGATTGTAATTTGTGCCAGACTGATAGAAAACTTAAAGGCAGTTGAAGATAAAGAGACAAAAACTGAGGAGGAAAATGTCTTGGAACCAGAAGGAAAGGAATTTGGTTTTATATCAAAAGAAGAGGAGGAGATAATGGATGAGGAGATTGAAGAGATTTTGATAAAACTCAAAAACCAAGATAACGAAGAAGCAAATCGTATGATCAGTGAATATTTTGATATTAAGCCCAGAAATGATGAATCGAGAGAAGAAGGAAAAGAAAGAAGGCTTCTAGAAACAAAAAGAAGCATCTTTCTTGGTGAAAAGATATTATTTTTGGAAAAAGAAAAATTGTAATGTATCCAGTAACTCAGTTTGCTTTGGTATAACTTTGTAATGAACTCAGCTGTTTTAGTTTGTTATTTTAATTTGTTATGATTTCTTGCAATATTCTCTTATTATTGCTTTTAGGGAGGGTTATGATACATCATCAAAAAGGGAGAAATTGTTGGAAATAATATTTGTGTTTTGATGATGATTTGTCACGTATTTATAAATTTCACTTATAACCCATGATGATGAAGTCATAACTAACTGTTATAGTGCATAATGAAAGAAGAAGCAAGAAATAGTCTAGAGAAAAATGTATAAGTTCAATCTAGAGTCTGAACCTTGTATAGGTTGTTTCAGACAAGCATTGTAATAAATAGGAACTCGGCAAATAGCTGAGTCACAGCAAGCAAACCAGTATACATCGAGAATCAAGAAGCGAGGACACAGACTTCGATTATGAAGGGCGAAGAAGATAAGTTCGTTGAGGACACAGACTCGGTTGGCTTATCTAGAAGGCTCAAGAACCGCGAGGACACAGACTCGATTATTGAAAGATCAAGGCGAGGTGGCAAACTCGGTTAGAAGGCGATTAAGTCGTGACTATAAGCCAGATTAAGGCAAGTCTGTGGTGACTCAAACCGAGCTATAGATCATGTAAAGCTGAATAATCTTAAGGACAAAGATTATCAGTTACCAGGAAAAGAAGAAGCTGAATGGTGTATTGATTCTGCAAACATTTATCATAAAAGCTGTCCTTGATTGATTCTGCATTTAATGCTCGATCTCATTATTTTCCACGTTCTAAATAAGTATATATTGTATACCTTACTCAACTGTTCCTTCACTTGACCGTTGTGTGATCAGTTGAGTAGATCTGCTTACTTAGTTGTTGATTACTACATATTCCTTACTCAGCCGATATAGATTTACTTCACCAGATTGCTTTTTTTATTTGTTTTTTCATTTTCCAAGAGTGCTTGTACTTCACTGATCCTTGATTTGTTTGAGATCAGTGTACACCGTATTCAAACAATTCATCACTTGTAATATAACTCAGACTTATCCAAGGCCATCACAGACTTCCCTGGTTATAAGTCAGTCCATATGTCTTCATGCTTCTCTGCTGGTACTTGGCTGCCTTTACTCTGCAGGATTTCTAGTTTACTTAGCCATCCTACCAACTAGTGCAATACTTGTCTGACTCAACTTGTACAACATGTCAGACTCTATGTGTTGGAAATAATATTTGTGTTTTGATGATGATTTGTCACGTATTTAGAAAGTTCACTTATAACCTATGATGATGATGTCATAACTAACTGTTATAGTGCATAATGAAAGAACAAGCAAGAAATAGTCTAGAGAAAAATGTATAAGTTCTATCTAGAGTCTGAACCTTGTATAGGTTGTTTCAGACAAGCATTGTAATAAATAGGAACTAGGCAAACTGCTGAGTTACAGCAAGCAAACTGAGTATACATCTGAGAACGGAAGAACTGAGGGACACAGACTCACTTATGAAGGAACTGAAGAAGATAAGTTCGCTGAGGGACACATACTCAGTTGGCTTATCTAGAAGACTGAAGAACTGAGGGACACAGACTCAATAAATTGAAGACTGAAGAACATAGGTGGCAAACTCAGTTAGAAGCTAATTAAGTCGTGACTATAAGCAAGGATTCAGGCAAGTCTGTGGTGACCTTAAACTGAGCTATAGATCATGTAAAGCTGAATAATCTTAAGGACAAAGATTATCAGTTACCAGGAAAAGAAGAAGCTGAATGGTGTAATCTGACTTGGTCAATTGAAGTCAGATGTCAAGTATATGAGGTACTCAGTTTTGAAGAAGAGTAGAAAACTGAGTTAAGGACTTGTTGAATTTGAAATAACAAAACGACAAATGGTCGTACATATGAACATTGGCTAAACGACAAATGTAACGGCTGTAAGATTTATTTGACCGTTACATCACCCTTATAAATACACAGAAGCAAGTACTTGAAAAATAGAGATCTTGGACAAGTTTAAAAAGAAAATATCTATAGATCATGATCCAGAAAATCAGAACTCAGATCTAGAAAAAGGGAAGCCAATGGAATTGCCTTGAAGATTACAAAGAATGATCCAGTAACCCATCAAAGGGGAAGAAAGCATCTTGGGGCTACAACGCCATATCCAGAAGAAGCAGACAGCTCACTGAATTAATCTCTTGATTAATTCTAAACCTAACCTTTGTGTAAAAAGGGTTGGTTGTGCATAGTTTGAGGAGAGCAAGTCCACCTTTCCTCATACGGTTGCAACTTTCAGTTGCCCACAATTTGTTAGTGCGATCATGGATTGCGGACTGTGTTTGTGTTTGTGTTTGTGTGGTGAGCTGGTGAAGGAGTAATTCCACCTCCGAAGGATCGAGCAGCAGAGTGAAGGAGCAATCTCACCTTTTTCATTATGTGTGAGCAGTGAAACTAGGTTGTCGTGAAGGATTTGTCATTAGGCTAGGATTTTGTAACAGTTATCTCAAGATTCTAGTGATACCTCCTACACCACAGGAGAAGGGGAGACGTACAGGATTACACCACCCGGAACTTCCATATACAAACCTTGTGTTGATTTAGTTTATGCATTTATACTTGTGCTGTGATTGCTTTAATTATAGCATTATCATTTCATCACTACACTCCGCAAACATCAGACTCTGAGTCCGCACAGAACTGATACATAGGAGACTTAGATCTTTATTGACATATCTATTGCACAAAAGGCTTGATCTTATCCGCTGCAAGTTAGTTCCGTTATAGCTCTAGCTAAGAAAAATTAACTAACTCCAAAACAGGGTTAAAGGGTAGGAACAAAACTGAGCTGAGTTACATTGAACATCAGTTTGCTAGTTCATTTTGAGTTTCGAAGAAACTCAGTTCCTGGGGTACAATCAGTTTTTGGTGACAAGTTTATTCAACCCCCCTCTAAACTTGTGTTAGCCTTTCCAAGGGACCAACACTATGTAAAGACTTATACAGAGATTTCTAACTTATTTAAGGCTTGCTATAACAGCTAGTATGGCCATCATCAAAACACATAAAATCTTCCTAACATGAGGTCAGTGGATTGAAGGAGCATTTTATGGGATTGAGGTGATGTAGTAATGGTGGAGTAATGGGGAAGAGTAAAAGGTGGAGTGGTGGAGAGGATGATGGGATGGTTCCTTCCCCGTTAGTTCCCGATGCAGCGTGTGGCATCCATGCGCCATCATGAGTCCCCAGAATTTAGTCAAACCTCAGGAATAGGGTTCATGTACTCTCGCGGCTACTGGAGGTACATTCGGTGCTCCTAAAGTTTATCTTTCCAGATTCTCCCAAAACCCTTAAAACAGCTTCACTTGCTAATTATCAATCCAAATGACTCCTCATAGACTAAGTCTTGCGTTATTTGTGTTTTCTTGTCCGACTCGACTAACCTACTTCACCGGGACTGCCCAACAAGTAAAAAAAACCTTCCCACCATCCCTTAGCACAAAACTTTGTGATGTGGTAGGATGAAAATAAAGCTTGTTGTTCTATCTCGCTACTTATATTCGAATAACTGTATCCTAAGGCTAAGAAGTAGTTCTGAACTTAGAGTCACGAGCTCAACTTTCTTTCAACTTGTACTCAGTAAGATTTTAGGGTTTTCACCCGCCAGTATTGCACTCGGGAGACCTTCACCGTGGTGCGTCTTCCTTCTTTATCAACCAATGCTCTCCCTGGGCTTTTTATGCCCAAATAGAAGCATTCTTCCTTTCCGTCCAGAAGTGCTCCTTCTCGAACCTCTCCAGTAAAACCTTAAGCTCTTAGCCTTGCAATCTTGGCCTTCTTCGCCAGCGCACTTGGCTTCCCTCGTCTAATTCGATATGTACTATTAATGTCCAAAGAATTCACTTTTTCATCTGTTGATGTGAAACTTACACTACGTGGGGTGGACTTGTCGAAACCGACTTCCTCCCTAGGCGCATTCTCATGAATCTTCTCATCTTTTCTCGAAGTAGAAAAGTCATAAATTCCTGCTCTCCGGTTTCTACTACCACTTACTTCTTTTCATTTCAAATGTCCTTTATCTCGATGATTTGAACTTCTCTAAAACTCGAGCTAACGCGGCATTCTCCTGGTCGATTGGGCAGCGGTTCTTTGATCGTATAGGTTCTTGCATCATTGTTGACCTTATGCGTGATGTAGTAGTTCTCATAATCCTAGATTGCTCGGCTGGTTGATAAGAAGGGACATCATAGCAGAACATTTGCACTCGGGTCATCGAGGATGTCTATGACTAGAAAATCCGCCAAGAAGTCGAAACTTCCCACACTGAGCTTACAGTCTCTCATCGTGCCTGTGAGCATATCGACCTCACGATCAACAAAACGCATGTAGTGCGTCTCATTCAATTTGACCTTAAATTTTGCATGCTTGCAGAGTGGAAGAGGGAGAATATTACAACTAGACCCGGAGTTGAACATTCCCAGTTCTGGGTGTACTCCATTAATCGAGACTGGGAGTCTAAAGGTAAGAGGGTCTCCTAGCTTCTCTATTAGGTCTGAGTCAGGTTAATCCTCTAACTCACAGAACATAGTATCCAGATCCTCTTCAGGATCAGAATCAGTAGAAGGTATGTCAATTAATTCTATAGGAAACTCACTTGAGCAGTAGGGCTCGTACTCCTTTAGATTGGCTTCCTATTCTTTCGGCTCTGGCTGCTTCCTTTTCCTGTTCCACTCTCTTCTTGTACACATCATATTTCTCACGTACCATCGAGCCAGGGTACATCGAGTTGGGCACAACATCTATCAGTGTTCGTGGCATTGTGCTATCTGCTTCGAATTCCTTCAATCCTCCTAAGTAATCGTCGACGATGTTCAGTATCTCCTACAAGACAAACAAAATAAAACAAAAACATGGTTTATAACTTCCTCTTCAGTTGGGTTCACACCCAAATGCCATGGACCTACTAACTAATAACATACTAGGATGAACTCAGTGTGACGGTCTGGCTCCCAACCACTATGGGTCGGTGTGGGAGCGGCCTGTGAAGCTCTCACCATGACTTCAGACATGACTAAAATCACAACAATAAATCGATTAATGTATTTCATACCATAAATGATTTCCAACCATTTCATAACTAGTTCCATCATCAGACTACAAAGATCAAACTATAACCTTCTATCTAACACGTTGGCGCAACGCCGTCTCATCAATCTCATCATCATTTCTATCTTCTAGTCATCACCATGGAATGCATTCAAGGTAACCAGTTTTACCTATAACCAGTTTTACGCAAGAGGTGTGAACTTTTAAACTCAGTGAGGTTCAGTGCGTGTATAGTGCGTAGCTTTCACAAACAACTACAGTTGAAACTACACAGAGCAGAAAAATAGATTTATATACACAATTCATGTATATAAATAGTCAAGGCCATATAAGGGTCGGTGATCATACTAGACAACAGATATAACCATATACCAACCTTGTAACTCTTCAGAACCAGAAAAAGCTACCTCACACTCAAATGCTGAAATAAACGGCCAGTCAAAATTGCAGATGCCCGGAACATCCGCCAGAGCCTTCATTATCACATGGATAAACCTCCTAACCATGCTTGACCAAGGCGAAACAGGATTAGGAAATGACCGAGTTGTCAGCCCAAAGCTTTCACAACAGATCAAGTCCCCGTCTGTGGGCCTCAGACTGTATCATAGATGTACAAAATATCCATAAAGGAATCTTAGTAACAGTAAATAGCCAAAGGCAAGTAGAAAAACCAGTATCATAAAGGCAGTAATTCATGTAGCACAGAAGTGATATTACACATATCACACAATAAGACTACACATTTCACAAGTGACACAAATACTTATGTATAGGTCACATGTATTATCAATGAACAATCAACATATGTATGTAGATCTAAGAGATCCACACTCGCATGACACGAATCACAACAATGTGTAAGGGTAACGAGTCTCACGGTGACTCTAGAAAGATATCCACAATAGAGATATTAGGTGCTTTTGAACTAGAGAGGATGGATAATAAAGGCATATGTGGATCAGCCAAACAAAGTATACAGGGCCACGCTGGCAGGATAAGTTAGATGGTGGCAAACAACAGAATGCCACAAGATGTAACCAAACAACAGATGATAAAGGTTTGGTGGTTGGATTCTATACAAAGAATAGAATCAGTGATAATGGAATCGACTAGGTAAAAGTAAGTGTGTATGGTCTGACTGTGTTTCGTTTCTGACATCAAAGAAGATAATGAAGAATATCTTCAGTGGTTACTTGTATGGAAATTTGGAAACAATGGTAGTGGTTAAGAAAACCCACACGATCCATTAACGGTGTTCAGAAGAAGCTTTATCGCAATCCGAGAACAGAACTAGTGGATTTAACAATAGAACCTAGGATACAAATATACATCTCAGTTAAATAGAATTTAATAGAGATAAAACAGTTTAAACCAGTTGAAAGAACCTTTGGATGCCGGATCAATATAACTGATTCTACATGATTAACAATTTCAAGCACGTGTATAAGATTACACATTTTACAGGTGTCATTAGCATTTATACAACAATTATAGTGATAAGCTATAACAATCAACACTTGGATGTATTCAAGTAGGTTTGATAGATCTACAGTTAACAAATGGTAAAAAGCATGTACAACAATATATAAACAAATAAGAAACCTCACAGTGATATAATCGAATACTAGTTATCTCTATTGACATCGTTCGGACATTAATTCCTCTCACTATGGTATTAATCAAAAGCTGGTTGTCGTTCAACATCTCCCCGGATGTTTAACCATTGCTCCAGAATTATAACAATGTGAACTTGGTAATGGATATTAATATTACTTTGCATGCTACTGTATTGAAAAAGGAATTCATTGTATAAATATTCTAAGGTAGTTAATCCTTTTTCAACTTGATATGCACTATATATTTACGGAGAATGGGTTTAGCTAATTCAGTAGCGAAGCTAAGGAAGTCGGCCACAGTTGAGTCACCAATATTATCTACTATGGTACCGGATAATGAATACACGACATATCACATTTGGCTTAATGGCGTAAATACACCTATCGATTATACCATATATTTACTCGATACTTATCCACTTAATTTGTCGTACTTGCGTCGAGACATAGTTATTAAATAAACTAGCCTTACGTCGATCCCTTTCTATTTTGTCGTGTTTTACGTTGAGACTTAACTATTAATTAAACTAGCTGCGGGCTAGTATTTGACACCAAAAATATATATATTACATTGAATATATGTATCAACATGTATTCATATATAAACATGTAATTATATATATGTGTTACTAATAAACAACACCACTTATTAAATGAATTTTAATCTACAACAAAAGCCTTAAAATCAGGATGTCACTCTCAGATAAACAGCTAAGTGGTCAGAATCAGAGTTACAGATTTTGAGGCTGCGGCAAATCATGTCGCGGCTTCGGAAATTGTTTCCCTTTCTGATCATAAAAGAATGCAAGATTGACACAGAACAAACTATGGACTCCAAATTAAAATAACACACATAAAATGAATAATTCTTGATTAGATTTAAATAGGAAAATTATCTACATTGGCCACTGTCCCCGTCAACGGCGCCAAAAAACATGATCTGCGTGTAAGCCACTAATACGCACGAAGTACTAGCAACAGTACTAGGTCAATCGTAGTATAGTGGGTGCGAGTCAAGGTCGATCCCACAGAGACAATGCACCGAAGATAATAATTCTTAAATCTAAGTAAGAAAACAAATAACGGTCCTAGACCAACATAGGCACAGAAAAGTAATTGATGTATCCCTCCTACACCGACCTCCTAACTTGGTGTACTTAATCTTTATGTCTACTTTTCCTCGTCATTTCCTAGATTAGTAGAACAGGTATTTAATTCAGTTTTAAGCTACGGGTGCAATCTCCTAATCTTATCTACTTCCATTCAAAGGACAATAGACGTCTATGTGCTGTTAACATACTTCGTTGGTTGTATTAACTCACACGCAATAAATTTTAAAAAGTGCTGGCTCAAGACCGCGAACCGCCCTCAGCAGCTATCGTGGATTGACTAGCACGTTCTAGGAATTGATCCAGACTATGTCCTAATTAACACTTCACTTTATCGTCCTTAATGTTAATTTATGATATACGAATACTAGATTGGCCAGATCTAAATAATCTCTAATGAAACCTGTCAATCAACATAGTTGACGCCAAATCTTCCGAATTTGGGTGACCTAAGGTGTTTTGCGGCCGCGATAAAGACCATCGCATGCTCGGCAACGTGGTTCCTATTTCTGAAATCTACATCGTTCTGTTCTGACTACTCTATTTAATTACAATTCGTTTAGACATGCACACTAATTACAACAAGTTAATCTATCTTAATCTACCATGATTAAAATTTGAAGGAATGTTCAAAGCTTCATACCTTTATCAATGGCGGATCTGTCCTGATCAACTCAAGCTAGTTGAGGGATTGGAGAAGATAACCAAGCAACGAACTTAAAGAAAATCACGAACCCCTTTATTTCGTATCTCTAATAATTTGAAGCAATAAAAAGTATGTATATATTTCTTTCGTTACATATATTGAATTCTTACAGCTTTATATAGAGCTGTAACAGACCTAATAACCTAATCTAACCGACTTAATACAAATGACGGTTCTCCTCTTTTCGTGTCGTCCAAGTTGCTGCTGCTGCGGCTAGGGTTTCCGCGGCATCCAGGGCTTTTTTCTCTTTTTCCTGGCCCACAAGACTTCATGTTGACTTCCCGTGACTTTGTCCCAATGTCTCTTTCTTTACTCAGGATCCACTTATCTTTGGCCCCATAATATATTACTCTTGAAAATTACGTAAAACGAGGTCGAATATTACCAAATATTGGGATAAAATACAAAGATGCAGAATTAATAACCAAGGATTCGACATTAGGTAATTGACATGTATTTCGTACCATATTCCAACTATTACTTATCAATTGAGCATAATTCAGGGCAAATAAAGGCATACTTTGAAGTACTAATTTCAGTGTGATCAGATGCAAAATAGTACACAAATCTACAATAATCATTGTTAAGAAGACATGAAAACGTTTACATAGTAGATTGCAGGAACATGCCTACTTGTTCAATCAAAATCCAGAGAAACCTGGACATGGCATAGAAAGCTCAATCATTTAAACTTCAAAGTCATCAGTCGGTTAGCAAAGAAGAACTTAATTGAAGGACTGCCGGAGCTGATATTCTGGAAGAACAACATTTGTGATGCATGCTAAAGAGGGAAACATATCAAATCGTTATTCAAATCCAAATACAAAAAATCAACAACCAGAGTCCTATAACTGTTAGTGGATCTATTAAACATGGATCTTTTGGACCTTTTGTTCCTATAACTGTTAGTGGATAGAATATACTCTTGTGATAGTAGAATACAATTCCAGATTTCAATGGGTATTATTTCTAAACAAAAATAAATACACTATCAAGATGTTTCCAGATCATTTGAAGAAAATACACAATGAAAAGGGTCAGAAAATCATCGGCATCAAATCAGATCACGACACATGCTTATTAAATCAAGCAATAAGACAATCCAGTGAAGAGCATGGAATTCATCATCAACTATCAGCAACAAGAACGCCACATCAAGATGGTGTAGTGGAAAGGAGAAACATAACCCTTCAGAAAGCTAGAAGGACAATTACTTGTATTCAGAAAATTTCTCAAGAAATTTTGGGCTAAAGCTGTAAATGCTGCATGTCACACTCATAATAGACTTATCAGAAATAAGGTTCATGGAGAAACTCCATATGAGATATATAATGGAAGGAAGCAAAACAAATCATATTTTTTGTTTTTTTGGATGCATGTGCTTCATTCATAACAATGGGAATGATGAAAAGATTTGGCGAGAAAGCAGACGAAAAATAATTCATAGGACATTCAAACACCAGCGAAGCATAGAAAATTCTCAACAAAAAGACATTGTTAGTTGAAGAATCCATACATGTTTTTTTATTAATGAACAATAAAAAACGATCAATCTTTTCAAGATGAAAGTGATAATGAACCGGTTGAGATGTTCGAACAGCTAAAGTTTCAGGACTATTATACACAAGTGTTGAAAGACCTAAACTCAGAAGAGAGAAATACGAGTATAAGTGTAAGAACAAGAAGAAAACTAGAAGTAACACACACAAGATTCCTATCATAGATCGAGCCAAATACAATTGATGGAGCCATGAAAGAAGCTGAGTGGATAGTGTCAATGCAAGATGTGTTAAACAAGTTCGAAAGAAATCAAGTTTGGGAACTTATAGATAGACATACTCACGCAAAATATCATTGGAACAAAATGGGTATTCGGAAAATGATGGAAGAAGCAGGGATAATAGTCAAATCCAGACTTGCCGCCAAAGGATACTCACAAGTAAAAGGGATTGACATTGTTAAACTTATGCACAAGTAGCAGGAATGGAAGCGACAAGATTATTCTTAGCTTATGCAGCTCTCAATAATTTGAAAAATTTATCAAATTAATGTAAAAAATGTATTTTTGAATGGGTTACTTGAAGAAGAAGTATATGTTGAACAACCACATACATTTTAAATACAAGAAAAATAAGACAAGGAATTCAAATTGAAGAAAGATATGGATAGTCTTAAGCAAGGAGCTAGAGCTTGGTACGAGATATTATCCCAATCTTTGGTGGGTCATGGATTCATAAAAAAAAACCATTGACAAAACACTTCTAAAGCTAAAATAGGACTCAAGTACTTTTCTTGTTCAAACCCATGTGGATGATATTTGTTTTGCTTCTGAAAACAAAAGTCTGCCTGATATGATGAAGTTTGTAGTATTACAAACACAAAATAAAATGCATAATTATTATTGATGACCTGAAAGTTACAAGTTAAGTTACAATGTAGCTGATCATGGGGTATTTATAACTGAATACACCAAATTAATCAGTTAGAAGTAAGTTACAAACGGTTACAACAAACTATAAATGAATTACCGCTATCTGTATTACACTACACTAGACTACTCAGCAAGCTGATGTGTCCTCTATACTGTCAGCAGGTTGTTGTACCTTCATACCATCGGCAGATTGTATATGCTGACTATACTAAGTATTCCCTTCAGCCACTATACTGTAACACCTCCCTCAAGATGAAAGTGGTACATGAAGAGCTTGCAGTCAGCCCTTCAGCTACTTGAACTCTTGAAGATGTTTGAAATTCCAATTTGTCTAGTAGATAGGAAAAAATAGGTGCATCAAAGGCCTTGGAAAGGAAGCCAGCTACTTGTTCTTTTGTGTTGACTGAAAGAAGTTTGATAAGTCCTGATTTGACTTTGTCTCTCACAACATGACAGTCAATTTCAATATGTTTTGTTCTTTCATGAAAGACTGGGTTGTGAGCAATGTGCATTGCACTGGCATTGTCATAAAAGAACATAGTAGGCAACTGAACTTGAACCTGCAAATCATGCAGTATAGAAATCAGCCACTGGATTTCAAAAAATGCATTTTCCATAGCCCTGTACTCAGCCTCTGATGACCTTCTAGCTATAGTTGTTAGTTTCTTGGCCTTCTAAGATATTGGATCATCTCCTAGAAACATCATATAACCTGATACTCGTCTTCTTGTTTCATTCAACCAGCCCAATCACTGTCTGTGAAACCTTTAAGTACAAGGTTGTTTTCTGTTGGGAATAAGATTCCTTGATGTCTTAGACTCCATAGGTGTCTCTGAAGGTTTTGCTCCAAAAATTCATATTCTTCTAGGAGATTAAGGGTGTATTTTCTCTGAGAAATCGATATGCCTGTTATGTCCTCTATACTGTCAGCAGGCTGCTGTGCCTTCATACCATCAGCAGATTGTATCAGCTGACTACACTCATAATTCCCTTCAGCCTCTTTGACCTGTTGAATTAACTTCTTATTGGGGTTTGCTGCTATGATGTCATCTACATAGACCATCAAAGCAATAATTGACTATCTTTACCCTTTTTTGAATAAACTGTGGTCATTTTTTGATTCAATGAATCCTTGAGCTTCCAATGATTCATTCAACTTGCAATTCCATTGTGTGCTGGCTTGATTGAGGCCATACAATGACTTAGTAAGTCTGCAAACATGATTTGGTTTTGTTACTGCACAACCTAGAGGTAGCTGTATGTATACTTCTTCATGCAAATCTCCAAGTAGAAAGGCAGTGTTGATATCCATCTGATGTATGTGCCAATTGTTGGCTGTTGTTGCTGCAAGTAATTATAAGGCTCTAACTGTAGTGATCTTGACAACTGGAGAGAAAGTTTCTTGATAATCAATTCCATATGTTTGAGTGTAGCCTTTTGCTACTAGTCTAGCTTTATATCTCTCTTTTGAATCATCAGGGTTGTATTTGATTCTGTACACCCATTTGCACCCAATAGGTTTCTTTCCAGGGGGTAGATCAACTATTTCCCATGTATGAGTCTTTTGTAGAGCTTCAATAACTTTTTTGCGTTGTTTCATTCCATTCATCATGCTTGATGGCATGATTTTAAGTCTTAGGCCCTTTAATAGCATCAAGAGCATTAATGAATCTGGCAAAGTCTTCTGATAGGCTGTCCAGGTTCATGAACTCACTCAGAAGGTGTTGGGTCTGCTGAACATTATGATCACCTCCTTGATAAATGGTTGGCAATTTCCTTGTTCTTGTGGACCTTCTTAAGAGTATAGGTTCAGGTGCCTGATTAACTGGTGCATGCCCTTCATTGGATGCCTCAGCTACAGCTGATCCTGTGACATGCAGGTTTGCTGAGTCATTCAGCAGATCATTAAAACTGTCCATTACTGATAAAGGAATATGCATGTCAGCAAGATATATAGCCCTTCCTAATACCTGTTGAAATAAATTAAGGAAAATAAGTTTCATGGAATCGAGTATTCTAGCAATAAATATGACTTTGTTGGTAATATCTAAAAGAATAGCACCCCTGGATGTATTTGAATTCCCAAGATAAACACAAGTCCTACATCTTGATTAAAATTTTGTCTTGTACTGCTGAAGTGTTGGACATATTTTAAGTTTTAGTGATGAGTGCCAGACTAGCTGTTATAGAGCAAAGGCAAAAAGATGTCTAGATCAAATGTATAGGTTTATTAGAGTTTGATCTTTGTATAGGTTTGATCAAACAAGCATTGTAAAAGGTCAGCTGACTTTCATCATCAGACCTGTCTAGGTCAGTAAGGTACCTGAGTCAGTAGACTAGTTTAGGAACCTGCTGAAGACTGAAGGCTGAGGGTTCAAACTCAGTTATTGAAGGCTAAGGGATCAAACTTAGTATTTTAAGTCAAGGATATGGGATCAGAATTTAGGGAAGTCTGTGATGACCTAAACTGATTACATATACCTTGTGTACAAGGTCTAAGTTCCATATGTCAAGTGATGATTGGAACTTAGTTATGTTCAAAATGGTGTACTCTAACTTCATAACAAAAAGTTAGATGAAAAGAAGTCAGATGCAGTGTTTTATAAACACAAGAAACTTGGGAACAAATTGATCGACAAACATCTCGTGAGACTTACACACACAGAACTCTTGAATGTAAATCTCGATTTGATCAAAGGTTACATTGGAAGATTACAAGGATAAGGACATATAACAAGTCTTGATTTTGTCAACAAATCAATGGTCAAGATTAAAGGAACGTTGGAAAGATTTAGAGCTTTATCCAATGGATATAAGTCAAAGGGTGGACTGACTGAAAACTGTCAAAAAGTAATCTGACAGTGTCAGTACTATGTACATGGATAGAAAGCAAGTCAAGATAGGGACAAATCTGAAACAGCTATGTTTGAATTTCAAACATAAGTCACACGATTCCCACCTATAAATAGAGGACTCCTGATTCAGATACAAGTGATGAACGACAGATGAAAAACAACAATCAATCTTGAGCTATCAGATTCATATCAAGAAATTCACCCTGCTGACCCTACTGAGCTTAAAGCTACTGATCTAGTAAATTCTTCAAGTGTAATCTGCTATCAAGTTACATCAAGTTTACACACTAGAAGATATAAAGCTACTGATCATTTCATCCTGATCAAGCTGCTGAAAGCTGAATCACTTACTTGATTCAAACTTTCTTTTACAAGAAACCTGCTGAAGACAGAGAAGCACTTAGGTATCAAGAACTGTTGTTTGTGGTGGAACTGGTAAAGAGGCAATCCTACCCTTCAAAGACCTGTTCCAAGTGTTCAGTTTGTGAAGCCATAGTTATTGGTGAAGGACAGACAACTTAGGGATTTTTGTAACTGCAACCTCAAAGATCTCTGGTGAATTACCTCCAACATCACAGGGGAAGAGTGGACCGACAGGATTACACCACCTGGAACCACTATAAAAATTGCCTACTTACTTTTTGCATTTACTTTCTGCATTTAGTATAAAAAAACACATCAACTCACTGAAACTAGCAACTGAATCACACACTTACACTACTGAGTATCTAATACTTAGTATCATATTTTAACAACAAGTAATAAGGCTTAATTAGAATATATTCCGCTAGAACAAATTCAGTAAAATCAACAGTCAGCAGACTATTGAGCTGTCAATGAGATCATGAGCAAATAAAGAAAGCATCGAACTTCTTGAGTTTGTTAACTCCAAAAGTTTTAAGTCCTAATTTTATTCACCCCCTCTAAACTTAACCAAAGCCATTTCAAGGGACCAACATGAAGTGTACAAGAGAAAACTATGCAATAAAAAACCTTACACAGATAATAGTATAGGTTGGTGCCATAAAACACCTCATGTGGAGTGCTTTCTTTCAATAGTTGTGTGGGTGAAGCATTAATTAATTTTACAGCATGTAAAAGGCGAAACCCTAATATTCAATGGGTAGATTACTCTAGAACATCAGTCCCACAGCTACATTCAATGAGATGTCGATGTTTCCCTTCAACAATACCATTTTGTTCAGGTGTGCTGACACAAGAGGTCTGATGTATGATACCTTACTGTGCATAAAATTCAGTGATTTGGAACTCAAATCCTTTGTCAGATCTAATAATTTTAATGACTATGTAAAACTGAGTAGAAACAAATTTAACAAAAGAGTTAACAAGGTCAAAAACTTCATATTTGTGCCTCATAAGAAAAACCCAAGTAATCCTAGAAAAATCATCTACAACAGTAAGTAAATATTGTTGTCCATTTACAGTATGTTGTCTGAAAGGAACCCAAATATCCATATGAACATGATCAAAAACAACATGTACAACATTAGTGCTCAAAGCAAAATGATTTTTCTTTAGTTTTCCCATGGGACACACATAACAAAGATCATGATTACAAAATTTGACATCAGCAGATTGTGAACTAATAACTTGGAGTTTCTTATCTGCCAAGTGTCCTAGTCTGTAATGCCATAAAAGTGCATCATCTAATATATCAGATAAGGTGTGACTTTCTACAACATTGGTAATTGAAATCCTTATTGGTTGACCCATGACATAGAGTCCTTTGTGTAACTCAGTTGAACCAATCAATTTCTTGTTCTTGTCCTGTAAAACACACTTGGTAGTAGAAAAAACAGCTGCGCATTTACAGGAGAAGAGTGGACTGACAGGATTACACCACCTGGAACCACTATAAAAATTGCCTACTTACTTTTTGCATTTACTTTCTGCATTTAGTATAAAAAACACATCAACTCACTGAAACTAGCAACTGAATCACACACTTACACTACTGAGTATCTAATACTTAGTATCATATTTTAACAATAAGTAATAAGGCTTAATTAGAATATATTCTGCTTCAACAAATTCAGTAAAATCAATAGTCAACAGACTATTGAGTGTCGGCCAGACTCTTGAGTGAGTGGTCAAGAGCTCATCGAACTTCTTTGAGTTTGTTAACTCCAAAAGCTTTAAGTGTTAAGTTTATTCACCCCCCTCTAAACTTAACCAAAGCCTTTTCAAGGGACCAACAATTGGTATCGGAACAATGCTTCTGTTCTGAAGTAATCCTACTTGTTGTGCTTGTGAAAATACTTTGAAAACTTTTTCAAGTTTCTTATTTTCAAAGCTTTGCATCATGGATAACAACTAGTATGCTAGAACAATGTTGATGTGTTCATTAGATCGTTTTGATGAGTATAAACGTCGTATACATGCTTTTCTAGCTGCAACACATGATGAGATGATGGATGTGCTGACTGATGGACCACTGGAGACTACTAAGTCATTAACAGTGGGAACTAAAACTCAGTATGTTCCAAAACCAAAAAGAGAATGGAATGATGAAGATAGAAATAGAGCAATCCTGAACAATATTGCTATTGATATTATATACAGAACCTTGGATAGCAATATGTACATGAAAGTGAAGGATTGCAAGACTGCAAAAGAACTTTGGGATAATTTACAACTAATCTGTGAAGGCACTGATGCTATCAAGAAAAACAAGATCAGTGAAGCCAAAAATAAGTTTGAAGATTTCAAAATGAAACCAAATGAAACTATTGAGCAAATGGAATCAAGATTCAATGCTATCATGGATGAACTCACTCTACTGAGTGTAAACTACTCAAAAGAAGAAATCAATTCAAAAATCCTAGAAGCCCTACCTGCAAAAGAAGTTTGGGAAATGAAGGTTACTGGAATAGAAGAAATGAGAAGTCTACCTGAAGAGGACACCTTCAAATTATTTTCAGATCTTAAGGCCTATGAATTCAGTAAGAGGTTTGCACCTGAGACTGAAAAAGAAGAACTACTGCATTGGCTACAACACATCAAGAAGAAACATTAGGAGCTCAAGATGATCTACTGGATGAGATGCAAGAGCAAATTTCCCTACTGAGCAAGAAAATCAGAATGATGAAAACTGGAAGGGGTTCTCTAAGAAATTTCACCAAGAAATCAAGTGAAATGAAGAAGGATGAATCCAAGAAAGCCAATGACTACTTGTGCTTTCAATGCAAGAAACCAGGACACTTCAGACCTGATTGTCTAGACCTGCTGAAGAGCAAAAGTCAGCAAAGAAAACCTGGCAAGAAAGCTATGGTTGCTGAAGATGAATCAGGATATGAAGTTGAATCAAAAAAGGGAAATGAATCTGATGATACTGCACTTGTTGCTGATATGGATGATTATGCATTAATGGCAAATATGGATGAGACTGAGGAGGTATACAATTTTGTATCTATAAATACTTCTGCTAATAGTGATTGTGAATCAACTTGTGGTTCAAATCCTAAAAATTCTGACAATGAATAAACTTTAGATGCCATCCTTAATCAACTAAGGAAAATACAATCTGGTTATGAGATTGTGAAGGCTGAAAAAGAAGCTCTTCAAACAGAAGTTGAAAGGTTAAAGGCTAAATTAAGAATTCTCAAGGGAAAGGAAAACGAGTTTGGACAGAATCAACATAAGTCTGCTGTACATTCAGTAGCTGCTGAATCTGCTGAACAATCTTGTTCCTCCAATGCATTCAAATCTAGAAAGCCCTATAGTGATAGAAAAAGCCTTGGATTTGGAACTCAACAATCTAATAAGAGTGGATCCAGTAATGTTACTGAACCTAGAACAAGAATTGGTCCTAAGTTTGTACATGCACAAGATCCAACTCCCAAAAAGGTTGCTGGGGCAGTGAAACCTACTGATAATGCTTCAAAGAGGCAAAATCAGAAGTCAAAAAGGACATTAGTACCTAACAAAGGGGTAAATCCAAAGGTAGGACTGCTGGACCTTCTAGACACGGTGATAGGCACTGGCCGCCAAGTCTATTTGGACCACAAAAGGGCAAAAATCAGAAATATTCTAAGGATAAGAGTCCTAAACCTAAAAATATCAATCATTCTAGGGATACTTATCTCAGGGGGAAAGGTAGATTGTTCCCTGCTGATGAAGATTGGAATATTCCTGCCCCTGCTGCTAAAAACAAAAGGTATAACCATACTGCTAGGGTAAAACCTCAGCAATGGACTCAGCAGAGGACTTATACAAGACCTCAGCAGGGACCTCAACAGACTCCATACTACAGGGCTGCTCCTAACAGACAGCAAACCTACGGTTATGCTAAAGCTTCTGACAATATAAATCACTCTAAACAGCATTACGTAACAAAAGGCCAGAAAGCATATGTGAGTCCTACACAACAAAATGTTAGACCTTATGGATGTGTAGAATACATGTATGAACAAAAGTGTAACACTTTTCAAAGAAGACCTTATGGAAATTTGCCAAGGGTCATGCTTACCACTGACCACTATGGACCCAAATAGTTTTGGGTACCTAAAATACATTAACTATGTTTTGTAGGGTGTCTGGTACTTTGATAGTGAATGTTCCAGACATATGACAAAGAATAAGCACTGTTTGACAAACTATGTGGCAAAAGATGGTCCAAGAGTGAATTTTGGCAACAAGAACACACCAGGATACACAAGAGGATATGGTACACTGGTGAGGAATGGATTAACTATCAGGAATGTTGCATTTGTGGAAGGATTGGACTACAACCTACTGAGCACTGGACAGTTTTGTGACATAGGTTACAAGGTCATTTTTGACAAAGGCACCTGTACTGTCATTAGTGAAAGAGGTGATCAAGTTGTGTTGGCTGGAAGATGACAACAAAACATGTATGTTGTGGATTGGTCTACTGATGTTCCAGAGACATGCCTGATTGTGCATACCAAGTCAGAACTAAATTGGGTATGGCATAAGAAGTTGAATCATCTAAACTTTGATGATATCAATCAGTTGGTGAAAAAGAAACGGTGATTGGGTTACCTGAGATCACATTCAAAAAGGATTCTATATGTGATGCATGTCAGCAAGGTAAACAAACAAAATCAAGCTTCAAGTCAAAGACTAAACAATCAACAAGAGGAGTTTTGGAGCTGATGCACATGGATTTATTTGGACCAGTAACACCAACTAGTGTAACAGGAAAGAAGTACACTCTAGTAGTTGTGGATGATTATTCAAGATACACTTGGGTAATTTTCATGAACAAGAAAAGGGAAACACTTCAAAAGATGCCTGAACTTTTGAAGAGATTGCGAAATGAGAAAAGTGTGATAGTAGTGAAGATTAGATCAGACAAGGGTACTGAATTTCTCAATAAAGTTATAAGAGAATATTATGAGCAGAATGGTGTGCTACATCAACTAGCTGCTGCTGGCACACCTAAGCAAAATAGGGTTGCTGAGAGAAGAAACAGAACTTTGAAAGAAGCAGGAAGGACTATGATTTGTGAAGCATTATTGCCGAAAGATATTGGGCTAAAGCAATCAATCTGACATGCTACACACAAAATAGGACATCGAGAAACAAGAAGTCTTTGAAGACACCCTATGAGATTTGGAATGGAAGGAAACCTAATATATCTTATTTCCATCCATTTGGAAGCAAATGTTTTATCTTGAATCATAAGGAGCAATTGAAGACATTCCAACCAAAATCAGATGAAGGAATCTTTCTGGGATACTCTTTCATCGACCAAGGCATTGAGTCTTGAATAAAAGGACACTGAAACATGAAGAATCAATACTTGTAGTATTTGATGAACCAAAGTTTACTGGAATGGATGATGGAGTGTCAGAACATGCTGAGAATCCTCAAGTCACTGATCCTGAATGTATTGACGTTTTGGAAAGGATAAATGACTTAAAGATTTCTGACTCTGCCCCTGCTGAACACCCTGCTGATAACACTACTGATGCAACAACTGAAGCAATTCAAGGATCTGCTGATCCCTACTAAAGCAACATCAGACCCTACTAAAGATGATGTTCCTGAAGATCATACTAACCAAAACCTACAATGGTTAAGGGATCACCCTGCTGAGCAAGTTATTGGTAATACACAACAAGGTGTAAGGACTAGAAGACAACTAGAAGAAATGTTTACTTGTTTTCTATCTCAAATGGAGCCTAAATTTGTTGAAGAAGCAATATCAGATCCAGATTGGATAATTTCTATGCAAGATGAATTGAATGAATTTGAAAGAAATCAAGTTTGGACACTAGTGGAAAGGCCTAATCATGCAAATATAATTGCAACTAGATGGATATACAGAAACAAATTGGATGAATCTGGTACCATTGTAAGGAATAGGGCATTCTAGAGGAGGAAGTTTATGTTCAACAACCTCCTGGTTTTGAAGTTAAAGAGCAAGAAAATAAAGTTTACAAACTCAATAAAGCACTTTATGGCTTGAAACAGGCACCAAGAGCATGTATGAGACCCTATCTCAATTCTTGGTGGACAATGGTTTTACCAAAGGAACCATTGACAAGACTCTTTTCAGAATCAATGAATGAGACAGCACCGTGTTGGTACAAATTTATGTAGATGACATAATTTTTGGTTCTGAAAATAAATTGCTATGTGAAAAGTTTGCTAATCTGATGAAGAGTAAATGCCAAATGAGTATGATGGGAGAAATGAACTACTTCTTGGGATTACAAGTAAAGAAAATGAAAGATGGAAGCTTCATTCATCAAACCAAATACACCAAGGAGTTACTGAAGAAGTTTGGCATGGAAAATAGCACTAAAGTGTCAACTCCTATGAGTACCAACATTAGATTGGATGAAGACAAAGAAGGCAAAGATGTTGATCAGACTTTATACAGAAGGATGATAGGCAATCATTGTACTCTCACGCCAATTGAGACTGATATATCCTTTCTTTGTCAGAGTGTTTGTGCAAGATTTCAATCCAAACCAAAGAAGAGTCACCTAGCTGCAGTCAAAAGAATTCACATGTATCTCAAAGAGACTTTGGGAGTAGGGATATGGTATTCAAAAGATGGAAGCTTCAAGGTTATTTCCTACTCATATTCTGATTATGCTGGATTCAAGATTGATAGAAAAAGCACCACAGGAACTTGTCAGTTGTTGGGAAATAGACTGGTTTCCTGGTTTAGTAAGAAATAGAATTCAATATCCACTTCCACTGTTGAAGATGAGTATATAGCTGTTGGAAGTTGTTGTGCACAAATACTATGGTTAAGACAACAGTTAAGGGATTATGGAATTGAAGAAAGAGAAATTCCTATAATGTGTGATAACACAAGTGTAATTGCAATCACAGAAAATCCTGTCTTGCACTCAAGAACCAAGCATGATGTGAGACATCACTTTATAAGAGATCATGTTGAAAAGAAAGATGTGGTGGTTCTTTTCATCCCTACTGAAGATCAACTTGCTGATATATTTACTAAGCCATTGGATAGTGAAAGATTTGCTAAGTTGAGGACTGAACTTGGAATAATAAAAGTTGACTGATGCTTAAATGATCAGCAGAGTACTGGAATTCACCAAGGGGATTAGTCTTTGCTATGATGGGTGAGCTAACTTAGCAGAATAGTCATTGGTATCAACAATTCCATGTACTGATAATTGTTTGGACAGTTGAGCAAATGAAGTTGCCAAGGGGATTGGTCTTTGTCCTGTTGGGTGAGCTCACTTGACAGATCAGTCATTGGTATTAACCTTCATCTTGTAATATCAGTTGGACAAAACAAGAAGATTTGAAGATCAGAAGAGTAATATTGTCAGCAGGCTGCTGAGGCATCTTTGTCAGCAGGCTGCTGACCCAAGTCTACTGAACACCAAGGCTGTTGAGTTATACGTTACAATTCAGTCAAACTTAAATGAATGTCAACAGTAAATGGATATTACTCCTATCCTTTATAACCTCAGTTACACGATTGGACGGTTGCAACTCTCATGGAATCAATTAGTGGGACACGTGGCAAAATCTCATTAATTCCAACTTTAATCGTGGTTAATGCCACAGTGCACGTACAATACTTTATCTGTCAGTTACTGCCCACTTTCTTTATATATACAGACATATACACAGAAGATACTTACAACCTTCAGATCAATTTTCTCTGCAAATAAACTGTGTGAACATAGATTTGAAAATTTTCTTCCTCATCTTTTCCTCTCTAATGGCGGATAAGGATGATGTTCACATTGGAACGAGTCAAAGTGTCAGAGGATTTGTTGTTGATGCTAACTCCACTGAACTAGCTATCAACATTGGCAGAAGGATAAGGAGATATGAAGGACTGAAGGATATTCTTAATCTGAGATTGGAAAGCATATCTTACACAAATGTTGTGAATTTTTGGAGAAACATTGTGATAAGAGAAGATAGAGAGGCATTTACTACCACAGTTAATGGCCAAGAGATTGAAGTTTCCTCAAACCTGTTGAGGGAAGCATTTGGTTTTGGACCTGGAAATAATGCTCCAACCAATCCTGAAGAAATGAGGTTGTCAAGATTGGATTTTGTCGATTAAATAAAGACCAACAATGCCATCAAATCAACACTGAGCATCAATGTTAAGCATATAAGGATGGAGTATAATCTGCTGAGTAAGATTATAGCAAAGAACATCTTGGGATTTAGTGGAAGCCTTGACACATTGTCAGGACCAATGATTGACTTGTTGATCACCATCTGCAAGAGCATGAAGTTTGATTGGGTTGGATTCTTTGTCCAATACATAAAGAAGGTGATAACAGAGGACAGAGAAGGGACCAAAAAGTCTAAGACATTGCCCTTGGGTTTGATGATTCAGGCCCTGCTGACTTATTTGAGGGTTGCTGATGTTCCACTTGAGAACTCAACAAGTCCAGATATAAGAAGGAGATCAGCTATCTCATCCCTGGTTTGGATGATGATGAAGAGTTGGATACAGGAAGGACTGAGAGTGACAATGGTGGAGATGATGATGCTGGTGGTGAGCAGGTTGAACAAGTTACTAAATCTGTTGCCCCTAAGAAGGCTGTTGAGAAGAGAAAGGCT
This sequence comes from Gentiana macrophylla, assembly GCA_026214975.1. NCBI lineage: Eukaryota > Viridiplantae > Streptophyta > Magnoliopsida > Gentianales > Gentianaceae > Gentiana > Gentiana macrophylla. The sequence continues at coordinate 85,511 of JAOBSW010000606.1, forward strand.
GCTGACACTAGAAAGATTAATGAGCTGCTTAAGCCTAAGAAGACAATCCAGAAATCAGTAGACCTTGCAGACCCATCGAGGTTCGATTGAAGCCGAGGTCTTTGAACCCGCTGGAATTATGAAGAAGAAATCAATGAAATTTTAAAAGAGCAACAGAAGGAAGATAGAAGAAAGAGGAAAGCTGATGAACGACATTCAAAAAGAATGAAGGAAATTGTGCACAAGAAGAAACATGGAAAATGGAAAGAATTGAAGATTCTAGAGGCTCAAAGGAAAGTAGAAGAAGTGGTTGTTGAGCCTAGTGCTGATGCTGGTCTTGTTGCTGAGCAACACATTGATGAACCACAGCAGACTGCTATACCTGAGCCTGCTGTAGAAGTTGTTGAACATGTTCCTGACCTTGCTATGAATGCTACAACTCAGGGGGAAGAACACATGGTTGCTGAAACAGGCACCAAGAGCATGGTATGAGACCATATCTCAATTCTTGGTGGACAATGGTTTTACCAAAGGAACCATTGACAAGACTCTTTTCAGAATCAATGAAGGAGACAACACCCTGTGGGTACAAATTTATGTAGATGACATAATTTTTGGTTCTGAAAATGAATTGCTATGTGATAATTTTGCTAATCTGATGAAGAGTAAATTCCAAATGAGTATGATGGGAGAAATGAACTACTTCTTGCGATTACAAGTCAAGCAAATGAAAGATGGGAGCTTCATTCATCAAACCAAATACACCAAGGAGTTACTGAAGAAGTTTGGCATGGAAAATAGCACTAAAGTGTCAACTCCTATGAGTACCAACATTAGATTGGATGAAGACAAAGAAGGCAAAGATGTTGATCAGACTTTATACTGTATGATGATAGGCAATCTTGCAGACCTCATCGCCAAGAGACTGATATATCTTTCATTTGTAGGTGTTTGTGCAAGATTTCAATCCAAACCAAAGGAAAGTCACATAGCTGCAGTCAAAAGAATTCTCATGTATCTCAAAGAGACTTTGGGAGTAGGGATATGGTATGCAAAAGATGGAAGCTTCAAGGTTATTTCCTACTCAGATTCTGATTATGCTGGATCCAAGATTGATAGAAAAAGCACCACATGAACCCGTCAGTTGTTGGGCAATAGACTGGTGTCCTGGTTTAGTAAGAAACAGAATTCAATATCCACTTCCACTGCTGAAGTTGAGTATATAGCTGCTGGAAGTTGCTGTTCACAAATACTATGGTTAACACAACAGTTAAGTGATTATGGAATTGAAGAAAGAGAAATTCCTATAATGTGGGAAGACACAAGAGTAATTGCAATCACAGAAAATCATGTCTTGCACTCAAGAACCAAGCATGATGTGAGATATCACTTTATAAGAGATCATGTTGAAAAGAAAGATTTGGTGGTTCTTTTCATCCCTACTGATGATCAACTTGCTGATATATTTACTAAGCCATTGGATAGTGAAAGATTTGTTAAGTTGAGGACTGAACTTGGAATAATAAAAGTTGACTGATGCTTAAATGATCAGCAGAGTACTGGAATTCACCAAGGGGATTAGTCTTTGCTATGATGGGTGAGCTAACTTAGCAGAATAGTCATTGGTATCAACAATTCCATGTACTGATAATTGTTTGGACAGTTGAGAAAATGAAGTTGCCAAGGGGATTGGTCTTTGTCCTGTTGGGTGAGCTCACTTGACAGATCAGTAATTGGTATTAACCTTCATCTTGTAATATCAGTTGGACAAAACAAGAAGATTTGAAGATTAGCAGAGTAATATTGTCAGCAGGCTGCTGACCCAAGTCTACTAAACACCAACAATGCCATCAAATCAACACTGAGCATCAATGTTAAGCATATAAGGATGGAGTATAATCACTTGAGTAAGATTACAAAGAAAGAACATCTTGGGATTCAAAGGGTGCCTTGACACATTGTCAGGACCCATGATTGACTTGTTGATCATCATCTGTAAGAGCATGAAGTTTGATTGGGCTGGATTCTTTGTCCAATACATGAAGAAGGTGATAATAGAGGACAGAGAAGGGACTAGGAAGTCTAAGACATTGCCCTTGGGTTTGATTATTCCGGCCCTACTGACTCATTTAAGGGTTGCTGATGTTGCACTTGAGAAACTCAACAAGTCCAGATATAAGAAGGAGATCAGCTATCTCATCCCTAGTTTGGATGATGATGAAGAGTTGGATACAGAAAGGACTGAGAGTGACAATGGTGGAGATGATGATGCTGGTGGTGAGCAGGTTGAACAGGTTACAAAATCTGCTGCACCTAAGAAGGCTATTGAGAAGAGAAAGGCTGCTGACACTAGAAAGATTACTGAGCTGCTTAAGCCTAAGAAGACAAACCAGAAATTAGTAGATCTTGCAGAATCTACCGAGGTTCCAGTTGAAGCTGAGGCTGCTGAACCCGCTGGAATTGCAAAGAAGAAATCCGCTGCTGAAATTTTAAAAGAGCAACAGAAGGAAGATAGAAGAAAGAGGAAAGAGGCTGAAAGTGAAGCTGAATGACCTTCAAAAAGAATGAAGGAAATTGTGCACAAGAAGAAACATGGAAAAGGGAAAGAATTGAAGATTCTAGAGGCTCAAAGGAAAGTAGAAGAAGAGGTTGTTGAGCCTACTGCAGATGCTGGTGTTGTTGCTGAGCAACACATTGAAGAACCACAATAGACTGTTGTACCTAAGCCTGCTATAGAAGTTGTTGAACCTGTTCCTGACCCTGCTATGGATGCTACAACTCAGAGGGAAGAACACATGGTTGCTGACCCTGCTGATACATATACAAGTCAGGGGGAACCAAGTGTGGAACAATTGGAGGTGGTAGGTACAAATGTACAATATAAAGGAACCTCTTGACACTGTTGTTTCGCTATGGATATAAGACCGCCCATCTTGTTGAAGCCTTTGGGGGACAACAAGCTGAGCAATCTACACCAAGAAGGCCAACAATGCCTTTTGAAAGAAAAGGGACGAAATCCTGGAAAGAAAAAGTAGATCCTAACACTAAGAAAATTCAGGACTACTTAGCATGGAAATTTGGATTTTACAAGAAATGTAAATCATCAATAACCAATAACTGACTTTGAAGAGTGGTCATTCAATAAGTTAGGTGTGGAGAACTTACTTGATCTAATTGATACATCTGAGTTACAAGTAAGGTTGCTAAATCTATTTGAAAGTGAAAATAGAGTGCAAGCATCAAGATCAATGAACCACACTCTGGACCTCATGATGATACATCATCATCTGATTCTGATGATGATCACCCTGCTTTCCCAGGCCAATCAAGTGGCACTGCCTTGGGAAGACCTACTGGGGTGCAAGACAAGAAGTTAAAGACACAGCTGGAGATCATTCTACTAATGCTGGTAACCCTGCTGAGGGCTAGCAAACTAGTCAAATGGATGATGATCTGGAAGATTTAACCATAGATGAATTGGAGGCTCTAATAATGATGGGAAAAATCTTGGAGGTAACATGCTGGTTAGTATGCCTGATACATTATTGGTTGTGGAGTCTGATGTGAATCCTGATGATCAGCAGACTGAAAATTTGGATGAGGAGAAGGTTATTGAACACAAAGTGAGCCTGATGTCAGTTCTAAAGATTCACTCGAGATCGGGAGTGGATTGATACTCAGGACACCTTATCTAAAACTACTGATACTCTAGAGAAGATTGCTGATGTTAGAGGATTTCTAGAAGAAAATATGGCAATCTTTCCTACAATTCTTGTACAGAGAGTCTTGATCACTGAGGAATTGTTTTAGCATAGGTTGCTGAAACACCAGTGAGTACAGTGCAGGCTACTGAGGTAAAGGCTACTAAAGGAAAGGATAGTCAGCAGACTGTTGTGAATGAGGATGAACAGCTGCTGGACTATGATTTCAGTGATGAGGAGTTCCAAGTGCCTGAGGAAGAAATAGTTGCTGCTGAACCTCAAGAGGCATATGTACCAATTTTTGAGGAGGAACATGCTGTTGAACCTCCACCTGCACTAGATCCAATTTTGGAGGAGATGTTTGGAGATGTGATTGGAGAAGGTCCTGATCCTGCTGAATAGGATAGGACATGAGCATTGGTTGTCAGCAGACAGAGGGCACAATATAACGTTGAAGAGCCTGCTGATGATGCTGCTGGACACATGGCTGGAGGTGTGGCTGGTGCAGTACCAGCACATGTTTTGGATGAATCGAGGGCAGTCAGAAATGACATTACACAGTTAAGAACTCAACTCAATAGACAAGAGCAAAGATTTGAAGATTTGATGAACTTGGTTGAAAATAGAGGGAGGACTACTAAAACAATTGCTTCCAACATCACATCCACCCAGTTTGCTCTTGCTGATCTAACCAACGATGTGAGAGGTATAAAACAAGGAAATACACTCAATGAACAATTCTTGAAAGAACAGTTTGCCTCCATTCACAAGAAACTTGATAAGCTTGTTGAGGCACCCAAGCCTGCTGTGGCTGACCCTGTTGAACACCTCAACCTGCAGTATTGGATCCTAAGGTTACTGAGAGGATCAATCTGCTGGAGCAAACAATGGAAGGAAGGATCACCGCAGTTGACACTAGAACATAAATAATGGAGAGTCAACTGAAAAACTTGGTGATCACATAAGAGAGTGTTCATGGTTTACTGTCCCGTTTTGTTGATGATGTCAATAAGGGGGAAGAGTGCCAGACAGCAGTAGCAAAAGAGGCTGCAAGACTTTTTGCTAAAAAGAGATGGGAGGCTGATACAAATGCTTTCAAAGAACCTGCACCTGGTAGACTTCAATTGAATGATGAGCTCTTACAAAAATACAAGAAGCTTACAACAGGAGACCTTACCATGAAAAGGGTTTCCATGAATGGCTAAATTCCTTTTTGGGACTTAAGTTTTTGGAAGCTAGAGTTAAAGCTTTAAGAGCTGAATACAGAGGTGGTAGAGGTTGCAGAGGTGGAAGAGGTGGAAGATATGTACCAACTACATCAGCAATAGAATCTTTGAATGTGTTCAAACTCTTGTACATGCGTCTTGGAGTCTCTATACATACAATCAATCTGACCCTACCTGAGGCATGGAAATGGTGGAAGGAAGTAAAACCTCACATTGATTTTTCCCCTATTGAAAATAAATGGATGAGAGACATGGTCAGGGAGATAAGAGAATATCAAGAGCAACAAGAAAGAGAAAGACAAGAAAGAGAAAGAAGGACCTAGATCAAGATACCTACACTTGCTTATTATTTTTTATCGAATCTAGATTGTAATAACATTTGAACAAATATAATTATAATGAGAAATGACTGAATTTGTTTTGTTTTTGTTCTTACTCATTTTGCTTTGCTGTAAGGAAGGTATTGGCATCATCACCAAAAAGGGGGAAATTGTTGGACATATTTTATGTTTTTGTGATAAGTGCCAGACTAGCTGTTATAGAGAAAAGGCAAAAAGATGTCAAGATCAAATGTATAGGTTTATTAGAGTTTAATCTTTGTATAGGTTTGATCTAACAAGCATTGTAAAAGGTCACAGATTTGCATCTAGGTCAAGAAGGTACCGAGTCGATAGACTAGTTTAGAACTCTCAAGACCTGAACACGAGGGTTCAAACTCAGTTATTGAAGGCTAAGGGATCAAACTTAGTATTTTAAGTCAAGGATATGGAATCAGAATTTAGGGAAGTATGTGATGACCTAAGCTGATTACATATACCTTGTGTACAAGGTCTAAGTTCCATATGTCAAGTGATGATTGGAACTTAGTTATATTCAAAATGGTGTACTCTAACTTCATAACAAAAAGTTAGGTGAAAAGAAGTCAGCTGCAGTGTTTTATAAACACAGCAAACTTGGAACAACTGACTGACAAACATCTCAGCAGACTTACACACACAAGAACCTGCTACTCGATTTGATCAAAGGTTACATTGGAGGTTTACAAGGATAAGGACATATAACAAGTCTTGATTTTTTCAACAAATCAATGGTCAAGATTAAAGGAACGTTGGAAAGATTCAGAGCTTTATCCAATGGATATAAGTCAAAGGGTGGACTAACCGAAATCACAAAAGTAATCGACAAAGGTCAAGATTATGTGAGGGAGAAAGCAAGTCAAGATGGGGACAATCTGAAACGGCTATGTTTGAATTTCAAACAGAAGTCACAAGATTCCCACCTATAAATAGAGGACTCCTGATTCAGATACAAGTGATGAACGACAGATGAAAAACAAAAATCAATCTTAAGTATCAGATTCTTATCAAGAAATTCACCCTGCTGACCCTACTGAGGTTAAAGCTAGTGATCTAGTAAATTCTTCAGGTGTAATCTGCTATCAAGTTACATCAAGTTTACACACTAGAAGATATAAAGCTGCTGATCATTTAATCCTGCTCAAGCTGCTGAAAGCTGAATCACTTACTTGATTCAAACTTTCTTTTACAAGAAACCTGCTGAAGATAGAGAAGCACTTAGGTGTCAAGAACTGTTGTTTGTGGTGGAACTAGTGAAGAGGCAATCCTACCCTTCAAGGAGAAGTGGAAGACTTTGGAGCAGCAATCCTACCTGTTCCAAGGGTTCAGTTTGTGAAGCCATAGTTATTGGTGAAGGACAGACAACTTAGGGATTTTTGTAACTGCAACCTCAAAGATCTCTAGTGAATGACCTTCAACATCACATGAGAAGAGTGGACTGACAGGATTACACCACCTGGAACCACTATAAAAATTTCCTACATACTTTTTGCATTTACTTTCTGCATTTAGTATAGAAAACACATCAACTCACTGAAGCTAGCAACTGAATCACACACTTACACTACTAAGTATCTAATACTTAGTATCATATTTTAACAACAAGTAATAAGGCTTAATTAGAATATATTCCGCTGCAACAAATTCAGTAAAATGAACAGTCAGCAGACTACTTAGTGGTCAGCAGACTACTGAGCAGTCAGTGGGTGTAGCATTAATTAATTTTACAGCATGTAAAAGACAGAAACCCTAATATTCAATGGGTAGATTACTCTAGAACATCAATCCCCTGGCTACATTCAGCAGATGCTAATGTTTCCCTTCAACAATACCATTTTGTTCAGGTGTGTTGACACAAGAGGTCTGATGTATGATACCTTACTGTGCATAAAAGTCAGTGAGTTGGAACTCAACTCCATTGTCAGATCTAATAATTTTAATGACTTTGTAAAACTGAGTAGAAACAAATTTAACAAAAGAGTTAACAAGGTAAAAAACTTCTTATTTGTGCCTCAAAAGAAAAACCCAAGTAATCCTAGAAAAATCATCTACAACAGTAAGTAAATATTGTTGTCCATTTACAGTATGTTGTCTGAAAGGAACCCAAATATCCATATGAACATGATCAAAAACAGCATGTACAACATTAGTGCTCAAAGGAAAATGATTTTTCTTTAGTTTTCCCATGGGACACACATAACAAAGATCATGATTACAAAATTTGACATCAGCAGATTGTGAACTAATAACTTGGAGTTTCTTATATGTCAAGTGTCCTAGTCTGTAATGCCATAAAAGGGCATAATCTAATATATCAGATAAGGTGTGACTTTCTACAACATTGGTAATTGAAATACATATTGATTGACCCATGACATAGAGTCCTTTGTGTAACTCAGTTGAACCAATCAATTTCTTGTTTTTGTCCAGAAACACACTTGGTTGTAGAAAAAACAATCGCGCTTTTGTATGATTAATAAATGAAGGTAAAGATAAAATGTTATACTTAAAACCAGGAATGCAACACACATCATGCACGACTAGCTGAGAGTTAACCCTTACTTGTCTTATATGTGTGACGGAAACATGTGGAAATATTACTCAGAAATATTACTCAATAGACTCATCATTGAGGCTTACAGCAGGGTGCTCAGCAGATTGCTGAGCCTTAGGATTTCGTGCATAATATTTTGTACACCTTATTTAATTGTAAAATTAATTGTAAAAGACATATTAATTGTGAGTCATATAAACAATTAATATGTCAAACTCTAGTTTACTTTATGTCATAGACATAACTTTTACTTTTTACTTTTGCATGCTTGCCGCCCACATCTACATACTCAAGTGGTCGCCAAGCTAGCTAGCTAGTCTCTATCTCAATTGTATCTATTTATACATCTTTTTACTCAATGAATAAACTAAGTTGAAGTTTACTCTTGTGTTTATCACATTCTCAAACTCTCTTCATGGTATCGGAGCCTTACTGAGTTCTAAAATCCGCTGCAAAACTCAGTTCTTTTTCAGAAAAATGTCAACATTATCTGAAGTTTCATCTTCTTCAGTAGACTCACAACGCCTCACAGATCGATAATCGAACACTCTTCTTTTACAAATCATAAACTTGATGGTAACAATTACTTGCTATGGTCAAGGTCTATGAAAATGTATATCTCCGGCCAGGGCAAGATGGGATATCTGTCTGGTTCCAAACCTGCCCCTGCTGAAACTGACCCCAAGTTTGAAGCATGGGACACAGAAAATAACCAAGTCATGACCATCCTCACGAGGTCTATGACAAAAGAGATCAGTGAGAACTTCATGATGTATGACACTGCTAAGGAAATCTGGGACAATGCCAGAGACCTTTACTCAAAAAAGGACAATACATCCAAGTCTATGAACTCAAGCTCAGATTCAAAATTGCGCATAAGGGGGATATGTCTCAGAACTCAATACTTTAATCAACTATCTAAGGCATGGCAACAACTAGATATGTTGGAAACTCACCTGGAATGATGTTAAAGATGTCGCACACTTTAAAGACATTATCGAAAAAGAGAGTATTCAAATTTCTCATCGGATCGAATCCTACTTGATGATGTCGAGGTAGAATTCTTGCTACTAAACCTCTCCCAAATCTCAAATCCATGTTTGCCGAGGTCAAACATGAGGAAAGCAGAGAAAAGTGATCGTCTTGAACCCCTGGCCGACAACCCTCATCGAAAGTGCCACCCGCCGATCGCCAGAACCCCCGCTGAGGCTACCGAGGCTTACAGAAGCCCGCCGATAAAATCGGGAAGTCGCTCTCGTGACCACCGCAAACGCACTAATCACACCAAGGACACTTTGCGGAAGCTACATGGCAAGCCTAACTCCTCCAAGACCTCCAGACCGCCAAGGAATGTTAAAGGCATACATAAGTGAGGAAGAAGATGACAACAGTTGAATGCTCACTTGTCGCATTCAAAGCCTTCCTAACTCAACAAAAGGGAGGTAGTCACTCTACCGACATAGCCTCTCATGCCAAGACAAGTAAATTCTACTCATCTATTAGTAATGAAACTGGATTGTTGACTCGGGGCCTCATCCCATATGATCTGGTAATAAAAATCTCATTACTCAACTTAAGCCATGTCCCCAAATTCACAATATTAAGATCAGCTGATGGATCTATCTCTAGTGCAAAAGGTTTTGGTCAAAAAAACTTACTAATAAGATATGCTCACAGAATGTCCTATTTGTTCCAAAATTAGATTGCAATCTCATATATGTCAAGAAACTTACTAAAGATTTGAATCGGATCGTTGTTTTTAATGAGAATCGGTGCACATTCCAGATCATTCCTCAAAGACATGTTGATTGGGATCGCTAAACCTTGCTCAGTCTGCTTGTGGTCAACCCGCCAAGATGTAAGATCAAGATCGACCGCCTCAAAGAAACTGCACTCAAAACCTAGACAATATCATGTTATGGCATTATAGACTAGACATCCTGGGCTTTAGTTATTTAAAGTCTATAGATCCCGAATTGTTTAAAGGTTGTAATTTGAATGATCTTCAATGTGATATTTGTCGCTTGCTAAACTCACCAAATCTGTATGCAAAATTACCTTACTTACCATCCACACCATTCACCTTAATTCACAAAGTGATTTATGGGGACCTCAAGAGTAAAAAGCATAACAGAAAGAGGTGGTTTGTTACCTTCATAGATGACCACACCGTAACTACTTGGTTATTTTTAATGAAGGATAAGTCCAAGTTGGACCCATCTTTCAAGAATTTTACAACATGGTCTCCACTCGCTTTGACACTAAGATCAAAATCTTGAAGACTCGACAATGCTCTTGAATATTATGAGTCTCATCTCGAATTTCTTGATGGATAAAGGGATTGTCCATATCAAGAGTTGTGTTGAAACCCTCAAAGAAATGGGGTTGCCGAGAGAAAGAACAGCATCCGCTTGAAATGGCTAGGTCTATTATGTTTACCACAAATGTTCCAAAATATATGTGGGGTGAAGCCATATTGACTTCCACATACTTAATCAACAGACTTCCCAAACAGGTACTAGGCTTCAAAACTCCTATCAAAACCCTACATCGACACACACTCCTCGCCCCATCTTATTTCCCGCTTACCTCCAAAATCATTGGTTGTACTGTGTTTGTCTATATCCATGCCCAACACGTAGCAAACTTGATCCCAAAGCTCACAAGTGCATTTTCCTAGATATGCAAAGGACAGAAAGGTTACAAGTGCTACTCTCCTTCCAAAAGAGATTTTACAATTCTATAGATGTAAATTTTTTTGAAAGGACTCTACTACAAAGAAGTCCACTCGAGGCAACACCGATGGAAACTCGATAGAAATTGACCTAAACCCTTCCTTCAAAGAAACTCTTAACCTCAAAGAACCATCGATCCTCACAGATCGAACCCCAATACCCTATCGACTCACAAAGAGCTTCATCGATCCTCAAAGAACCAACTGACTCAGAGCCTGGCCGATCCCGAGCCCATCGACACTCAAAGAATCTGGCAGATCCTCGCAGCTTCATCGACATTGATGACAGCATCTATTGCTCTAAGGAAAGTGGAAAGATCATGCACCGATCATTCTATTCATACTTATTTATCTTATGATCGCTTGTCTCCTATCTTTGCCATGTTTACACAGACTGGACTCTCACTCTATCCCTAGAAATATTCGTGAGGCCCTTCAAAATGATAAGTGGAAGGTCGCCGTTAAAACCGAGATGATCGCTCTCCTGGATAATCATACTTGGGACTCACAACTCTTCCCAAAGGCAAGAAGACGCTTAGAATGCAGATGGTTATTCACTATCAAATACAATGTCGATGGTACAATTGACAAGTACAAAGCCGATTGGTAGCAAAGGGATTCACTCAAACTTATGGTATTGACTATATGGAAACTTTTGCACCAAAGTGGCAAAACTCAACACCGCCGTGTTCTCGATCTCTCTAGCCGTCCAACTCGATCGGCCTCTACACCAATTGATATCAAAATGCTTTTCTCAATGGTGATCTCACCGAGGAAGTCTATATGAATGTACCTCCTGGTTTTGTCAATCCCTCACACTCAGGGCAAGGTATGCAAACTCAGAAATCTCTATATGGCCTCAAGCAATCCTCAAGAGCCTGGTTTGGAAAACTCACTCACTACCGGGTTAAAGCCGCTGGATATCATCAATGCAACTCGATCACACCATGTTTGTCAAGACAACCAACCGCAGGAGGTCCATTCTAATTGTATATGTGGATGATATCATCCTCATCGGGAAGACTCTATCGAGATCCGTAACTTGAAGACTCTAACGGCAAAGGTGTTCCAAGTTAAAGATCCGGGCTACCTCAAGTACTTTCTTGGTATGGATGTAGCTAGAAACACCAATGGCATTTCGGGCCTCCCAAAGGAAGTATGTCCTGGACTCATCAAGGAAATCGGCATGCCGGGATGTAAACCTCGTCAGATCTCCAAGAGACCCCTACCATACCCATCGCATGGTGACATTGTCGCCAGGAAAGAACAATATCAAAGGCTTGTAGGCAAACTCATATACCTTTCTCACACAAGACCCGATATTGCATATGGGTCGGGCCTGTCACCAATTCATGCATTTCATCGAGCAACATTGGGATGCAAAGTGAATAGGATACCGAGGTATTTAAAATCCACTCCTGGCCAAGGCCCGCACTTCACCAAGTCCACCGATAGATCAATCAAGCGTCTACATCGATGCCGATTGGGCTGGATGTCACATTGATGTGAGGTCTACCATGTGCTATTGCTCATATATATGGGGAACCTGGTTACTTGGAGGAGCAAGAAACAACCCATCGTGGTCAAGAAGCAAAGTCAAGTCGAACTAAGGGCACTTGTACTTGGCATTTGTGAAGCTCTATGGCTAAAAAGTGGTATCGATCGAACTTCAAGAATCAGACAAGAACCTATCACACACTGTTGTGATAATAATTCAGCCTTATGCATGGCGTAAGATCCACCCATCATGATAAAACCAAGCATGTGGACATTGACAGACACTTTCTCGAAAGAGAAGATTGATGCCAAGATTATTCAACTCAAAGATGTTCCTCAAACAGATCGTATCGCCGATATTCTTACCAAGGCTATTCCACCTCTTATGTTCAATAGATTAAGTAGCAAACTTGGTCGCATCAACATATACAAACCAGCTTTGAGGGGGTGTGGAAATATTACTCAGAAATATTACTCAGCAGACTCAGTCTGCTGAGGCTTCAGCAGGGTGCTCAGCAGATTGCTGAGCCTTAGGATTTCGTGCATAATATTTTGTACACCTTATTTAATTGTAAAATTAATTGTAAAAGACATATTAATTGTGAGTCATATAAACAATTAATATGTCAAACTCTAGTTTACTTTATGTCATAGACATAACTTTTACTTTTTACTTTTGCATGCTTGCCGCCCACATCTACATACTCAAGTGGCCGCCCAAGCTAGCTAGCTAGTCTCTCTATCTCAATTGTATCTATTTATACATCTTTTTTACTCAATGAATAAACTAAGTTGAAGTTTACTCTTGTGTTTATCACATTCTCAAACTCTCTTCAAAACATTATTTCCACTATGAAATCCCAATATTATACCAGATGAGGGTTTGGAATTTCTTAATAGGTCTAATGATCATACAATGTGATCTGTGGCACCAGAGTCCAAGATCCATTGTATAGATCTTACTAAATTTAGATCACCTGTCCCTGTAGCAGGTTAGTGGTGTGTCACAATCTCAGCAGGCTGGCCAATAGCAAACCATGCATGTCTAAGATGATCAAAACTCAACAGAGCCATCAACTTATCAAGTTGTTATTGTTGCAAGTAGCGCCCGAAAAACAATTTCTGTAATTGTCCTTATAATTAATAAATGACAGATCTCATCTTATTATTTGCTTCGTGCTTATAAGTAATACACCGTTGAAAACCTCAACTCATATCATATGTAGCCATATAACTTTGTATGTGTCACACATGAGGATTAAGTTTATGGTGATACACTTGAACTATTAGTCCATGGTGAACTTAATCCATGTACGGGGTCTATTGATTAAACCACCATTAATGCGCCCAGAACACTTTAAGGTGTGACCGTCTTATCTGGACAGTCGATATTGGTTATCTAAGTGGGGCATTTATATATGATGTAGTCATATAGGACTGGACCGATTTAATCTGCATTTTTCATATAATTCTGTGATTGAGAAATCTTATTAAATCACAAGATGATCATATATGGATTAACCTTAATCCTGAAAGGTTGCATACTCCTGCTTGTTTCAAGATAGGGTTTTATGTGTTCTTTAAGGATCGCTAAGAGGCGCGGTCCGAATCACTTTCACGTTGGCACTATTCTGGATTGAGTGAGAAGTGCGTGTCTCACAGATATGGAATCCATTCCTTCCTGCGGGAAGTAAAAAGACAATCCCATTATTTGTTGATCCTGGAAACCGATCGATCGGCCGAATTCGTATTGGTTATGAACTAATTGATCACTAGTGGGTTAATGGTAAATAAGGATAAGACGTAATGAAGAAGGTTTACGGAAATACTCCCACTTCGTTACAGATAGTCTATGAAGGGTTAGTCTGTATGTAATGAGTATATCAATGGACACTTATTGACTCGACACTTTGAGAATAAGTTATTTCTATAATCGATAGAGTTCAGTTTCAGATTTATGGTGGATTAATTCCAGAATTGATAAGTTGAGTAGAAATATTCTGTTCGATGAATATTTTATTCAATTTATTGTAGCTACTGGTTATAGGTCCATGGTCCCCGGGTTGGCTCCTAACACGCGAGTGTCTTCTCGTTTTGTGGAATCTCTTAAATAAATTAAATAGTTGGACTATTTAATGAATATGCAATAATATTTATTCGGTAAATAATATGTAAGATAGAAATGACATTTTCTATTATCCCAAATGGCATAAAATGGCGCCATATTATTTTGAGATTGGGAAAAGAAATTTTATCCTAATTAATTATAGTGTGGATAATATAATTATTTATGTATTAAATAATTATAAATAAGAAATTATTAATCTACTAATCTTCTCGTAGATTATTAATTATTATGTGAATTAAAATCATGGTAAAATCGAATGCGAATTTAATTCGTAGCTTCAGCTGTGCATGATCGAGTGTCTCGATCGGTGCTGTGAATTAGATCTGACGATCCAATTGTGGATCGGATCCGGATTCAGGTTTCTGTGTATCCAGCATGTGGTATCATAGACAGGATAAAGCGATTTTTCGATTTTCATTGTATAATTAATTAATAAGTAGTGGAATTGAATAAAAAATTGCATCTTTTATATATTCGTTATATATAATATTGCATGATTAAATGTTTTGCTGATTTAGATGGATTGGGGTTGATACTTGTTTACCGTTAGATTAGAGTAAACCCATTTTTTTCGGGTATAGGAAATTGAGTAACTTACTATATTAATTTTTCTGAGAATTTTGTGTATAAAAATCGATTAGATTTAGGAGAAAGGTTTTTTTATGCTGAGTGTTGCGGCTGTTGCTGAATTCGGTGCTGACATCAGCGCTGTCACAAAAAAAAATGTTTTCACAGAAAGCAAGGATCGAACCAGAGACCTGTAAATACAAAGAAGACATGCTGACCAGCTGGGCTATGAAGCATTTTGTTCAGGAATCGGATCGACTAATTGTTATAGAAGAGGAATCTGTTTTTTTTTTCCTTTTATTAGAAATTAGTAAATCCATTAAATTGGGTTTATACTCTTTTCTTTTTAATAGATTATATACGGGGTACCAACGATCCATCTTAGTGGTTTATTTTTTGCATTTATTTTCTTGGATGATTATTTATGTTATATAACCATGACATAACATGTTATGCATCATATTCGTGAATTACACTCCAAGCATATGCATACATGTAGAAAATTGATTTTGGCATTAATTAGACATGTATGAAAACGATAATTAATTTAGATTAATAATAAATTAAATTAATTAAATGAAACGGAATTTTATATGGATATAAAATTCACATGATAAAAATAAAATTTACTTGGTAACTTTGTTTTTGAGATCTAAAATTCTTTGAGAATTTCGATTATGTAGTGTCCACATAAATAAAATTTTAATAACCAAAAATTTTGAAAATCGTGAAATGTCGGTATTTGGAACCGATAAGTTGGTGATTGCTTTTTATGATTTATTGTTTTTTGGATTAATGGAAAAATTCTAAGATCCTAAATTTTTATCATGACAATATTAGGACTATAAATTTATTTGGTGAATTTAAATTGTGTAGTGTCTACACAAGAGATTTTCTAAATAATGGGAAAATCATGAACATAGTGTCACTAGTTAGACGGTATTTGGAATCGATAACTAGTGGGAGCTTTAAATTTGGTGATTTATTGTTTTCAAATTAGTGAGAAATACATAAGTCCTAATGTATTAGGATTATAAAATTCTTGGCGAACTTTAATTGTGTAGTGTGTACACAAAATTTATAAATCCGAGAAATTGGAACATCGTGAATAAGTGACACTAGTTAGACGGTATTTGGAACCAATGAACTAGTGGGAGGATTAGCTTAAATATTCATGATTTATTGTTTTGCGGATTATTAAGAAATTCTGAAAATCCTAATAAGACTACCTATTTTTCAAAATAACGAGTGGGAGCGGGGAAGGTGACTGTTGGTCCCTTGGAAAGACTAACACAAGGTTAGAGGGAGGGGGGGTGAATAAACTTGTCACCAAAAACTTTCCCAAAACTGAAAGTACCCCAGGAACTGAGTTTTTATCAAACTCAAAGCTGAACTAACAAACTGATGCTCAGTTAAGTTTTGTTCCTATCCTTTAATCTTGTAAGGAGTTAGCTAAATTCAGTTTTTGATAAAGCTAGAACTGAATCAACTTGCAGCGGATAAGATCAAGCCTTTCGTGCAATAGATGTGTCAATAAAGATCTAAACCTTCTATGTATCAGTTTTGTGTTGACTCAGTGTCTAGTGTTTGCTGAGTGAGTGATATCATAAATAAAGAAATTATAGCACAAATATAAATGCGTAAAGTAAGATGACACAGAGTTTGTTTATGGAAGTTCCGGGTGGTGTAATCCCGTACGTCTCCCCTTCTTCTGTGGTGTAGGAGGTATCACTAGAATCTTGAGATAACTGTTACAAAATCCTAGCCCAATGACAGTCCTTCACGACACCCTTGTTTCACTGTCTACACATAATGAAGAAAGGTAGGATTGCTTCCTTCACTCTGCACACTGATCCTTCGGAGGTGGAATGACTCCTTCACCCGCTCACCACTAACACGAACACAATGCCAGATCGCACAACAAATTGTGTGGCAACCAAGTTGCAACCGTATGAGGAAAGGTGGGGTTGCTCTCCTCAAACTATGCACAACCAACCCTTTTTCACAAAGGTTAGGTTTAGAATTAATCAGGGGATTAATTCAGTAAGTTGTCTGATTCTTCTGGATATGACATTGTAGCTCCTCGTATGCCTTCTTCCCTCTTAATGGGTTATTGGATCTTTCTTTTTAATCTTCAAGGATCTTCCGTTGGCTTCCCTGTTTCTAGATATGAAATCTGATTTCCTGGTTCTGGATCTTTAGATATATGCTTTGTAAATCTTTTTCTGATCCCTTCTCCCCGTTCTCTTTAAGCACATCTTTCTGTGTATTTATAGGGATGATGTAACGGTCAAATAAATCTTATAGCCGTTATGTTTGTCGTTTAGCCAACGTTCATGTGTACGACCTTTTGTCGTTTTGTATTTCAAATTCATCAAGGCCTTAACTCAGTTTTCTACTCTTCTTCAAAACTGAGTATCTCGTATAGTTGACATCTGACTTTAATTGACTAAGTCAGAGTACAGCATTCAGTTTCTTCTTTTATTGGTAACTGATAATCTTTGTCCTTAAGATTATTCAGCTTTACATGATCTATAGTTTAGTTTCTGGTCACCACAGTCTTGCCTGAATCCTGACTTATAGTCATGACTTAATCAACTTCTAACTGAGTTTACCACCTCAGTTCTTCAGTCTTCGATAACTGAGTCTGTGTCCCTCAGTTCTTCAGTCTTCTTCAGTTTTCTCATAGCCGAGTCTGATCCCTCAGTTTCCCATGTGTATACTCAGCTTGCTTGATGTGACTCAGCTATTCGCCTAGCTCCTATCTTTTACAATGCTTGTTTGAAACAACCTATACAATGTTCAGACTCTAGATAGAACTTATACACATTTCTCTAGACTATTTCTTGCTTCTTCTTTCATTATGCACTATAACTGTTAGTTATAACTTCATCATCATGGGTTGTAAGTGTACGTGACAAATCATCATCGAAACACAGATATTATTTCCAACAGTGACAACCGACCCCACGGCCTCTACTATTGACACAAGCACGTGAGAGAATGGTGACGCCTCGTGCCGCTTTGATTTTGGCCCCCTACGGATGACCTTCACCGTTATCAAAATTCAAGGCTTGGTTTCCGAAAGAATAGGATTTTGAGTACTAGTCGGATCACTGACCTACCCTACGGCAAAGATACTGTGGTATGCATTTAAAAATCAAACAAGAGGGTCTCACTCACAAGGATATTTTTGGAAATATCTTGGCTGAAAAAGGAAGGTAATCAAAGATTTAATAGGAGATGTTCGATTTTTAAATAGTTTAATTGTTGAGAGAGATTGTCTCAATTTAATCATCACCTCTTTGTCCTACCCTATGGCGGCACTGAGGTGTGAGATTAAATCTTTTGAATGGTAGGATAAACTGCATGCATTACATCACGTTAATTATTCCTAAAATTATTATATGTTGTGGTGTATGGTTTGATTTATATTTCTATCATGATTTATTTTACAACTGCATATCATTTCTTTAGGTATCTAGACTGCTTAAATGATTAAAATTGACTGATGATGACTTCATAAAAGTGGAAAAGTAACAAGAACATTGAACTCAATAATCATTTCTTGTTCCTTTTTGTTTTGTTTTCATGGGTAGAAAAAATCGTAAGAGTCCGAAGAGTGTTCGTCATTCTTCAGCCTCTGATGATGATGCTCTGTCTAAGTTTGGTCGTCCGGTCAAGAGTGTCTCTTCTCCGGCTGGGATTCCGGTGGTTCCTTCCCAATTAAGCCCTGCTTCTGTTAGGAAGGATGATGCTTTTGGCTTGAAAGACTGCTCGATTGGCCCTACTCCTTTAGGGTCGATTTTGCCTAATCTTGCTGGTGGTTCTGGGCAGGTTGCTCAGGTGAAAGTTGCTCCGGAAAACCTGTGTTGTAACCCAAAAGTTTGGTTACAAATTGCTAAGGAAAACGAAGTTGCTCGTGATGCTTTGATGTTGAATACAGTACTTCTTCTTCAAATTGAGTGCCCGCTTCTCTCCCGCAATCCCAATTGATACTCCCCTCCCGCCGTTAAGTATTCGCCTCGAACGCCGTCTTTGGTGGTAAGGTTATCAGACATTCTGTCATTTCTCCAATGAAATTAAAATCTGGTAAATGATTAGGGGATGCCCAGTCATCAATTTCAAGCCCTTGGGCTCCTAATCTGGTAAGTACACCTGTTGCTACTCCAATAGTCAAGGATTTGATTACTCCAGCTTTGGATTTGATTGCTTCACATCATGTTGCTCTTGTTTCTAATCCTGTTGATAAGGCTTTGGCTTGCCCTACTGACTTGGTTCCATGTTTGAAACCTTCTTCTGTGGCTAATGTTGCTGAAAAGGTCTTCACCCATGCTGTTGGTATTGTGTGGGATTCTGTTATTGTCAAGGACAATATGGATGTTTCCTCTACTTCTGTTATTAAACCTGTTGGTAGGGTTTGTGATGGTCTGGTGGTGGATGAGGCTGGTCCAGGGGTCCCTCTTGTAGCTTCTGATACCCTACCTACAATCTAGGATCCTACTCTTAATGATATTGAAGTGGCTAACAAGGTTGTTTCTTGGGCCAGTTTGTTCAAGAAAAATAGATTATATTCAAATGAAGTTATTCGACTTTGGGATGATAAGAGTTCTTCTTTACCCTCTGTTGATCTTAGAAGCACAATTGTTGAGCCCGATGATACTGAAATTCTAAGTTTGATTGGCACTTTCACTTCAAGGTTTCCTGGAAGAGAAGCTGTTAAGAAGATGATGGATTCTTGGTCCAAAAAGTGCAGATTTCAGTACCATGCTTCAGGTTGGATTGTCTTTTCTTTTGAACAGATTTCTGACTTGGAATGTGTGTTGCTTGGAGGACCTTATTTGATTCAAGGAAAGCCTTTATTATTGAAAAAGATGCATGAGTTCTTCAATTTCAGTAGGGATGGTCTTTTCATTGTTAATGTTTGGACTCAGTTGCCAAACCTTCCTCTTTCTCTTTAGAATGGGGAGGCCTTGAGTAAGATTTGCTCTTTTATTGGGATTCCTTTGTATACTGACATTCTTACAGCTACCAAACAGAGTATTAGCTTTGCTAGGTGCCTTGTTGAGGTGGATGTTGCTAACTCTTTGCCTGATATTATTCCTATTTTGCTGCCAAATGGAACTTTATTGCAACAACATGTACTTTATGAAGATTTGCCTTCTTTTTGTGCCTTGTGCAGAAAAATTGGCCATACCGTGTCTTCTTGTACTGGCTCTAAAGGTACTGATCCTTAGTTGTATGTGAGTAAATTTAAGAAAAGAATTATTCCAGATGTGCCTAAGGCTGCCCCTACCTCTGATCCTGGTGGTGTGATTGTTGATAGTCCTGGGTTAGTTTCTGATTCTGGTCAGTCTCTTGATCAAACTCCTGGTCCAGTTGCTAATGAGGTTGGAGTGGTTTTTAGGTCTGGATTGGATGTGGTTAATGAAGCTGCTGTGCAGCCTAATGCTGTCTCCTTTGCCTGCAAATTCTGGATTTACTGTACTGAATTCTGGGAATGAGGCTTTGAATTCCCCTGTTGTTGAAAAGTTTGTTCCTTGTGTTGCTAATCTTGTTCCTGTTTCAGCTTCCCCTACTGTTGATCTGGAGGCTTTTAAACATGCTGCTGCTGCTATTACTTATGTTCATGTTTCTGGACAGAATATAGCTCCTGTTGCTGTTGTTGTTTCTGGTGATTCTGGACTGATTTCTGCTCCTGATGTATCTTTTGATAAGTCTGCTGCTGTTTCCTTACTTGATAGTTGCCTAGCTGCTGATGATCCATCTTTGAATGATCTTACTGGACCTGATAGAAGGATGGATTCCAAGTTTGGGCCTGTCTCTATGAGCTCTAAAGTTGTTGTTGCTGATTCTATTAGCTCAGCTAGTTTTAATGATGGTTCTGTCTTGCAGAACAAAGTTTATAAGAAGGGAAAGAATAATTAGTTCTTGATGAGGATGATGATTTTTTGTATCTTTTGGTTCTTAGGCCCCATGGTGTTTGGGCAATGCTTTTGTGGTTGTGATTGTTGGTGGATATTTGAGGTCATTTTGTGGCTTCATATGCCCTGGGACTGGCATTTACAATTCTCGTGGATTTTGTACACCTTAGGGTGTTTTCCAGGTGCATATGCTTCTTCTTTTTGTGGTATATGCACCTGAGGCTCAAATTGGTAGAATTTACAATTTTGGTTTCTTAGAGTTGTTTTTTGAACACTCTCTTGAGGATAAATTGTTTACTCTTCCAATGTTGTGTCATGTCCTGGGACAAGCTCTGTGAGGTTTCTCATATGACCCCAGTCTTTTCTTTGTTTAGGATGTAAGTGTCATGTACTCTTGCGTACCTTGGTTTATTACATTTTTACATTTAACCAAAAAAACTTAAGTGACATTGATAAGTATGTCACTGCTGTCACTCGTGTTGAACAGAAGACAAATTAAAATTAGTTCAAAGATGACGAGAATGATTTGACATCAATCTCACTAGACATCCCACTGTTCACGAGTAGCGTCTACGCAAATGAACTGCTAGTTCGCGGCTATTTCCTTTAAAGAAATCCAAGAATGGGAAAGAATGTCTACATGTGTAAGTCATCTAAACTAAATAAGTTAAAGGCTAAACCGAGACATTAATGAAAGAAAGCATAGGTAAGGAAAGTGATATCGGATTACTAACCTATGGATCCTTAGAGACTTTCTTAACTGGGATAATGACCATGAAGCTGAGTTCATTTGTAAGTACAAGGTTGATGGGCATTCATGATGAAAAGTAGACAACGGGCAGTTATTTCTACTAAAATAGTGGGAGTGATATAAAGAAACAAATTTTGGATTTTAATCCTTGAATATCGCAGAAATTTAATTTTAGTTTTTAGATTCGTTGGAACAAATTGATTTGCTTTCACATCGATAATATAGTTGCCTCAAAGAAAGTGAATATGACATTTGTATATGATTCTGAGACTCAGAGTTTTGTCTGATAAAGTCGAGACCACTAAGTAATGCTGAAAAGGAATATGTAACACATCATGAACTATTAAGAATGGTTTCCGTATTTAGATAAATGATTCTTCAGCATCTATTAATTAGTGCATATATCCTAAAGATAAGATCTGAAGACTGGCTAAGGGTGATTCCTATCTCCCTGTCTAGGAACACTATCTCAAAGAAAAAATGACTATGTAACCTTCCAATTAGGAAATGGTAATAGAGATGAAGAAGTATTAAAGCTTGTTCATAATAACTTTCGGGGTCTTATGAAGGAGACAAGCTAGTGGGAGGTTTTGAGTGGTAGACATTATGTTTGATAACTACTCGAAACACCGATTAGTTTATCAAAATACTTTGAGGAATCTTTGATATTAGCAGCAAAGCGACTATTCCATGCTCAGATATAGGCTATAGCACAGTTTTGGAACTGATGCTCGGCCTACCTCCTCGTGAAACGATTTCACCGAAAGGATAAACCGGGGATTGCCTTATATAGTTATTGATATGCTACGATACACTACTTAACTCAATAAAGATATTAGTTGCAAACTAACGGTTTACATTATTATGTAATACCGAGAAGTCTACCAAGAACATGCTTATGAATTTGTGGATAAGGAGTGAAGTACATTTACTCCTCTTCCGCAAATAGAGGCATTTAGCACTAGTGCTTGA
Organism: Gentiana macrophylla; assembly: GCA_026214975.1. Taxonomy (NCBI): domain Eukaryota; kingdom Viridiplantae; phylum Streptophyta; class Magnoliopsida; order Gentianales; family Gentianaceae; genus Gentiana; species Gentiana macrophylla. The sequence continues at coordinate 107,900 of JAOBSW010000606.1, forward strand.
AGGTAGGACTGAAGATTTTGCATACACGTTCCGATGGTGACTGTTCGTGAAATATCTTAATGCAATGAGTAAAGGTTGGTTATAAGATCCTTAAGATAAAATAGTGACGGTTTCACTGTTATAGCCTTTCTAAAAGAATGTATAAATAACAACCTTGGACCTTGAAGTAAAGTTACTCAAGGATTACTATCAGATTTAATCAGACCACATCCAACATTGGTTTTTGGGGTTACGTTGATAAATACTACTACACCATATCAGAATATCGATCCACCCGAATGCAGTGGGAGTATGGTCTAACCATTGACCCACTGTGATCATGCGAACTTTATAGTTTGCTGGGGTGATTGATAACCTTTGGGCTTCTGGAAGGGCTGTATATGATTTTGATAAAATGAGGTTGGTTTAAAGCCAAAAACTTGTAAATGGAGTTTTGGTACTCCAGTTGTGTTCATACTCTTGTAGAACCACCTGAGTGTCTCAGGCCCAGTGGGAGCAATTGGGTCTGCGTGAAAAAGAGTCGAATGAATGAGAAAGTTTATCTTTCTAAGCAAAGCCAAGTGGTCTAGGGTAATTCCTCGAGAAGCGTATAGTTCAATAAGGTTGATGCTCAAACTTTCTCACAACTCAGCCTTTGCTTGACTCCATGGAAAGCAGTAAAGATTAACAGGGGTGATGCCCTGAAACTTTCTTGCCGTACATTGGAGCTTAGATTCATTTGAAATGTGTGGGCTTGACCAGAATATTGATGAGTCTTTTGTAAACCAGAGAATCAATTCTGGTAACGAGTAGACGTTAATGTCATTGCAAGGTAACACTGCAACAGTTGTGAACAACATGGGTGTGTTATCTGAAGTCATGAACTGACGAGCCAAAGCTCTCTGAATCAAAGAAGTGGATTATATTCTTAGAATCGATTCGGTCGAATTCATGAAAACAAGTTGTTGGCCCTATCCCATCCATCTTATGGGTTAAGATGATATAATGCATTTTCGTATTCAACATTCAATGAGAGGTTTCCTACCCATCCCCTCACTGGATAATTCTCTTAGTCTTTGGATAAAGAGAAAATAGGATAGATTCTCTTTTGGATAGAGAAAGTCAGGTTACTAAAAGTCAATAAAGTCAAATCTCGGATTCGAGCATTGGATATCAGTATAGTGTATCCTTAAGTATCTTTAGAGAATGAGGAATAATATGCGTGTATATTCAGGTGCAAACATGAGTATTGTTGACGACATTGATTCTGACTTACGGTCAGATTAAGGATAATCGTTAATTGATCTCAGGCTCAGTGTTACTCATAGTGATGGAGCTATAGTCTGGAGCAATCCATCACTGCCAATTTGACTCTGTTAGTCGAATACATAGCATCTTTTGGAGCATCTAAAAAGGCAGTGTGGCTTGAGAAGTTCTTTGTTGGATCGGGAAGTAACTCCAGGTCTCGATGAGCCGATACAATTTTACTATGAAAACAGTTGAGGGGTAGCTCACGCAAATGATTTTCGCAATCATAAATGGTCAAAAGCATTTTGAGAGAGAGTACCACCCGATCGACATTGCACTGCAGAGAGGCGACGCCGGTCCTAAAGATCGCCGAGCCTACAACCTAGTTGATCGCTTTACCAAGTCGTGTGGCATCTAATGTCACCGATAAGCTCTTGGCAGTGTATGAAATTGGGAGATATGTCTCATCTCCTTTAGAGCAAGTGAGAGAAGGTTTTGGATAGATAGAATAAGTGGTGTGGTGCTCTAAAACAATTATTTCTTGTCTTTACGGGAAGTGGGAGATTGTTGGAGTAGAGTGCCCGAAAGACAATTGTTTCTTGTCTATACGGGCAAGTGGGAGATTGTTGGAAGTAGCGCCCGAAAGACAATTTCTGTAATTTTTTTTATAATTAATAAATGACAGATTTGTTCTCATCTTATTATTTGCTTCGTGCTTATAAGTAATACACCGTTGAAAACCCCAAGTCGTATCATATGTAGCCATATAACTTAGTGTGTGTCACACATGAGGATTAAGTTTATGGTGATACACTTGAACTATTAGTCCGTGGTGAACTTAATCAAAGTACGGGGTCTATTGATTAAACCACCATTAATGCGCGGATCGTTGATATTTGTTATCTATGTGGGGCACTTATATATGATGTAGTCATATATGACTGGACCGATTTAAGCTGCATTTCTCATATAATTCTGTGATTGAGAAATCTTATTAATCACAAGATGATCATATATGGATTAACCTTAATCCAGAAGTGGTTGCATACTCCTGCTTATTTCAAGATAGGGTTTGATATGTTCGTTAAGGATCGCTAAGAGGCGCGGTCCGAATCACTTTCACATTGGCACTATTTTGGAATGAGTGAGAAGTGTGTGTCTCACAGATATGGAATCCATTCCTTGCTGCGGGAAGTAGAAAGACAATCCCCTTATTTGTTGATCCTTGAAACTGATCGATCGGCCGAGTTCGTATTGGTTATGAACTAATTGATCACTAGTTGGTTAATGGTAAATAAGGATAAGACGTAATGAAGAAGGTTTACGGGAATATTCCCGATTCGTTACGGATGTCTATGGAGGGTTAGTCTGTATGTAATGATTATATCAATGGACACTTATTGACTCGACACTTTGAGAATAAGTTATATCTATAATCGATAGAGTTCAGTTTCGGGTTTAGGGTGGCGTAATTCTGGAATTGATAAGTTGAGTAGAAATATTATGTTCGATGAAATTTTTATTCAATTTATTGTAGCTACTGGTTATAGGTCCATGGTCCCCGGGTTGGCTCCTAATACGCGAGTCTCTTCTCGTTTGTGGAACCTCGAGAATAAATTAAATAGTTGGTCTATTTAATGAATATGCAATATTATTTATTCTGTAAATAGTATATAAAATAGAAAAGACATTTTCTATTATCCCAAATGGCATAAAATGGCGTCATATTATTTTTATTTTGGGAAAAAAAAAATTCCTCCTAATTAATTTTAGTGTGGATAATATAATTATTTATGTATTAAATAATTATAAATAAGAAAATAGTTTTCTTATTGGATAAATCGGAAATTTGTTTTCCTATTGGATAAATGTTTTATTTTTCTAAAAGAAAAAGATAAATTTGTGTGTATAAGATAAACTCCCAAATTATTAGTTATTTTCCTATAAAAAGAGAGTTTCTCCCAACACAAAATGGACACAAAAACCAACGCCCATTTATCATGGAAAAAACACGCCGATTTTTTTTTTGAAAAAGAGAGAAATTTTGTTTTCTTGTCTTAGCTATTGTGAGAAGAAAAACTAGGTTTTTTCTTGGATCATATACAAGGAGGTTTTACTACGAGGATTGACGCCCACCACTGCCGCTTGGAGATACAACTTGGAAGATCACGGCTTCTCTCCGGTTGGGTAAATATACTAATCTTCTCGTGAGATTATTAATTATTATTTCAATTAAAATCGTGGTAAAATCGCATGCGAATTTAATTCTTAGCTTCCATTATGCATGATCGAGCGTCTCGATCGGTGCTGTGAATCAGATCTAACGATCCAATTATGGATCGGATCCGGATTCGGGTTTATGTATATCCAACAGTTGTGCAGTAAGATTAGGGAACCCCGGTCCAGTAGACTTATTTTGGGCCTGATCTTCTTCTTCTGCCTGTTCTTCCTCCACCAAATTAGCCCTTTTTGACTTGAAACCAGGAGGATAGCCATGCTTCTTGTCACAAGTCTCCTCAGTATGACCATTAAATTTACAGAAAATACATTGCATTTTCTTGGGCTTTTTATGTCTGGGATTTGCAGGAGATGCAGAGTTAGGTCTGCTGACAAGCTGTTTTTCCTTGTCCAATTTTCTGAGATAAGAGAACCATAGAATCTTGATTCTTGGCCATATTAGCTATGTACATCTTCTGTCTTTCAAATTTAATGGTCATTGCAAAGGCATCATGGATTTCTTGAAAAAGGCACCATCAACATTTCTTGCGAAACCATTGGCTCATATTCATTCCTTAAACCATTTAGGAATTTAATGACATGTTCTGCCTCTATATGATCCATTAGTGTGCTAATTGCATTGTAGTGACATTGAGGATCATAAGAACAAACTGATACATGCCTGATAGTCTTGATTTCCTCCTAGAGAACCATCAATTTTGTGAAATATTGATTGACAGAATCAGTACCTTGTTTCAGCAGATGCATCTCTTTAAGAAGATATGAGAACCACAAGGCATCAACATTAGAAAATTTAGCTGCAAGATTCTTTCAAACGGCATGGGCACTCTTGAAGTACATCAAACTCTGGGCAATGGTGTTTTCTACAGAATTCAAGATCCATCATCTCACCATTATATCACATTGTCTCTATGCATGGAAATCTACTGAATTTACTTATGTCCTTTTTATAGTGCCGTCTACGAAGACAAATTTATTTTTGGTAATCAAAACCATCTCCATAGACATTTTCCATGGATTATAATTGTTGTCATTCATCAATGGCTGAACAAGAACCAAAGATGGATTCTCATTAGGATGAACATAAAATGGACTAGAGGGACTTATTTCTAGTTTCTTTGCTGCCATGGCTACCAAGAACTCAATAATCAATCACAAATCAACAATGAAAGTGAAAAAAATGTTCAAGCAATGATCAGAAAACTCAAGAAAACGATGAAAATTTACTCTCAAGAAACTGAAATCTAAGAATAGATGAAGAACACTCTCAATATTGTTCAAAGAACTCAGAGAAAAATGCAGGAAAACATTTAGAAATTCTCAAATTTCTGCTCTGATACCATGATGAAGTTTGTAGTGTTACAAACACAAAATAAAATGTGGAAATATTATTGATGAACTGAAAGTTACAAGTTAAGTTACAATGTAGCTGATCATGAGGTATTTATAACTTCATACACCTCATGAATAAGTTATTTGTAAGTTATAAATTGTTGCAACAAACTATAATTGAATAACCGCTTTTTGTATTACACTACACTAGACTACTCAGCAGGCTGTTGTGTCCTCTATACTGTCATCAGGCTGCTGTGCCTTTATACCATCAGCAGATTGTATCAGCTGGCTAAACTCAGCATTCCCTTCAGCCTCTATGCAGTAACATGATAAGTTTTAGCACTAATGTAGAGCGATTTTCAAATGAGCGTGATGTGGGAAATGAACTACTTCTTGGGATTACGATTCAAGAAAATGAAGGAAGTATTCTTCATCAATAAACCCAACTCTACCAAGGACTTTTTGAAATATTTTGGAATGACAACCAACACAGATAATCTATTTCAATGTGTACAAGCATAATACTCAATAAAGTTGACCAAGAAAAATGTGTGGATCAAAGAAAGTACAGAGGAGGGATTGGATCACTCTTATATTTAACTGCAAGTAGACAAAATATATCCTTTGCAGTAAGAGTTTGTGCCAGATTCCAGTCAGCACCTAAGTAAAGACACATAGGAGCAGCCAAGAAGATTTTGAAATTTGTAAAAGATATGGGATATGGTATCCACTTGAAAGAGATTTAAAAGTAATTTTATTTTCAAACTCAGATTTTTCAAGATGCAAAGTTGTTAGGAAAAGCACTACATGAACATATCATATGATGAGAGGCAGACTCGTCTCATGGTTCTATAAGAAGCAACAAATAAATTTCCACTTCACCAGCTGAAGCTGAATATATTGGATCAGGAAGCTGTTGCACTCAAGTTCTATGGCCAAGACAACAACTCAGAGACTACGGATTTATGAAGAAAATTTTCCAATTCTATGTGACAACATAAATCCAATTGCTATCACTGAAAATACAGTACTGCATTTAAGAAAGAAACATATTGCTGTGAGACATCATTTCATCAGCGATCATGTTGAGATTAAAGATGTCAAATTTGAATACATTCCTATCGAAAAACAGCTAGCAAATAACTTAAGCAAGCCTCTATGCAAGGAAAGGTTTTGTGAACTAAGACTAGTGTTAGGAGTGCTTGTTCGGTTTTGATGAATTACTTAGATGTAAAGCAGATATCAAACTTAATACGAGTCATTAGATATAAAAAGAAATCAGACATGAAAAATTCAAAAACAAGAAAGCAATAACGACAAACTTATGCTCTGACAAAGCGCAACAGATTCAATTTGAACCATGAATTCACTGCATATAATAACTCATATTACTTTTATCACTCTAGCCGCGTGTAAGTCGCTTGTACTAGGAAGATGACTAGGTCAATCGTAGTATTGCTCGGCTGGTTGATTAGAAGGGACGTCATAGCAGAACATTTGCACTCGGGTCATCGAGGATGTCTATGACTAGAAAATCAGCCAGGAATCGAAACTTCCCACACTGACCTTACAGTCTCTCATCGTGCCTGTGTGCATAACGACCTCACGATCGACAAAACGCATGATGTGCGTCTCATTCAATTCGACCTTAAATTTTGCATGCTTTCAGAGTGGAAGAGGGAGAATATTACAACTAGAGCCGGAGTTGCACATTCCCAGTTTTAGGTGTACTCCATTAATCGAGATTGGGAGTCTAAAGGTAGCAGGGTCTCCTAGCTTCTCTATCAGATCTGAGTCAGGTTAATCCTCTGACTCATAGAACATAGTATCAGATCCTTTTCAGGATCGGAATCAGTAGAAGGTACGTCAATTAATTCTTTAGGAAACTCACTTGAGCAGTAGGTCTCGTACTTCATCAGATTGGCTTCCCATTCTTTCTCGGCTCTGGCTGCTTCCTTTTCTTGTTCCACTCACTTCTTGTACGCATCATATTGCTCACGTACCATCGAGCCAGGGTACATCGAGTTGGGCACACATCTATCAGTGTTTATGGCATTGTGCTAGCTGCTTTGAATTTCTTCAATCCTCCTAAGTAATCGTCGATGATGTTCAGTATCTCCTACAAGACAAACAAAATAAAACACAAACACGGTTCATAACTTCTTCTTCAGTTGGGTTCACACCCAATGCTACGGACATACTAACTAATAACATACTAGGATGAACTCAGCGTGACGGCCCGGCTCCCTACAACTATGGGTTTGTGTGGGAGAGGCCTGCGAAGCTCTCAACATGACTTCAGACATGACTAAAATCACAATAAATAAATCGATTAATGTATTTCATATAATCCATAAATGATTTCCAACCATTTCATAACTAGTTCCATCATCAGACTACAAAGATCTAACTATAACCTTCAATCTAACACGTTGGCGCAAAACTGTTGGATCCCAAAAAATGACATCAATCTCATCATCATTTCTATCTTCTAGTCATCACCATGGAATCCACTCAAGGTAACATGTTTTACCTATAACACTGAAAATGTTTTCGCAAGAGGTGTGAGCTTTTAAACTCAGTGAGGTTCAGTGAGTGTACAGTGTGTAGCTTTCATAAACAACTACAGATGAAACTACAAAGAGCAGAAAAACAGATTTATATATACAATTAATGTATAAATAGTCATGGCCACATAAGGGTCGGTGAGCATACCAGATAGAAGATATAACCAGATACCAACCTTGTAACTCCTCAGAACCAGATAAAGCTACCCCACACTCAAATACTGAAATAAACGGCCAGTCAGAATTGCAGATGCCTGGAACATTCGCCAGAGCCTTTATTATCACATGGATAAACCTCCTAACCATGCTTGACCAAGGCGAAACAGGATTAGGAAATGACCGAGCTGTCAGCCCAAAGCTTTCCCAATAGATCAAGTCCCCGTCTGTGGGCCTCACACCGTATCATAGATGTACACAATATCCATAAAGGAATCACAGTAACAGTAAATAGCCAAAGGCAAGTAGAAAAAACAGTATCATACAGGCAGTAATTCAAGTACACAGAAGTGATATTACACATATCACACAATAAGACTACACATTTCACAAGTGACAGAAAATACCTATGTATTGGTCACATGTATTATCAATGAACAATTAACATACGTATGTAGATCTAAGAGATCCACACTCGCTTGACACGAATCACAACAATGTGTAAGGGTAACGAGTCTCACGGCGACTCTAGAAAGATATCCACAATAGAGATGCTAGGTGATTTTTAGATTCAGTAAAAGAGGACAAATGGGTGTTACAGATGGAAACTTATGATAAGTGACCAATCAGTGGAAGACTTCAATCACCAAGTGGTGATGAAGCCAGAAGAGCTCTCACAAATGATGTCGATCCATTAAGAGATCAGAATATCTCAAGTTTATCTCGATAATCATGGCTTAGTCTTGAACTAGAGAGAATGGATAATAAAAGCATATGTGGCTTAGCCAAACAAAGTATACAGGGCCACGCTGGCAGGATAAATAAACGTATCATCATGATGATGTAAGTTAGACGATGGCAAACAACAGTATGCCACAAGATGTAACCAAACAACAGATGATAAAGGTTTGGTGGTTGGATTCTCAACAACGAATATAATCCGTGATAATGGAATCGACTAGGTAGAAGTAAGTGTGTACGGTCTGACTGTGTTTCGTTTCTGACATCAATGAAGATAATGAAGAATATCTTCAGTGGTTACTTGTGTGGAACTTTGGAAACAAAGGTAGTGGTTAGGAAAACCCACACGATCTAGTAAGAGTGTTCAAAAGAAACTTTATCGCAATCCAAGAACACATTGAACTAGTGGATTTAACAAAAGACCTAGGATACAAATATACATCTCAGTTAAATAGAATTTAATAGAGACAAAACAGTTTAAACCAGTTGAAAGAACCTCAGGATGCCGGATCAATATAACTGATTAACAATTTCAAGCACGTGTATAAGATTACACATTTTAAAGGTGTCATTAGCACTCATACAACAATTATAGTGATAAGCTATAACAATCAACACTTGGATGTATTCAAGAAGGTTTGATAGATCTACAGTTAACAAATGTTAAAAAGCATGTATAACAATATATAAACAAATAAGGAACCTCATAGTGATTTAGTCGAATACTAGTTGTCTCTATTGACATCGTTCGAACATTAGTTCCTCTCACTATGGTATTAATCAAATGCTGGTTGTCGTTCAACATCTCCCCGGATGTTTAACCATTGCTCCAGAATTATAACACGATATTTGCATTATAATATTTATTATAGTATATATAGAAACATATAGCATACCGTTATATATTCACTGATATATAACAAGTAAACTTGGTAATGGATATTAATATTACTTTGCATGCTACTGTATTGAAAAGGAATTCATAGTATAAATATTCTAAGGTAGTTAATCCATTTTCAACTTGATATGCACTATATATTTACGGAGATTGGGTTTAGCTAATTCAGTAGCTAAGCCCAGGAAGTCGGCCACAGTTGAGTCACCAATATTATCTACTATGGTACCGGGTAATAAATACACGACATATTACACGTGGCTTAATGGTGTAAATACATCTGTCGATTACACCATATATTTACTCGATACTTATCCACTTAATTTATCATGCTTGCGTCGAGACATAGTTATTAAATAAACAAGCCTTACGTCGATACCTTTCTATTTTGTCGTGTTTTACGTTGAGACGTAGCTATTAAGTAAACTAGGTGCGGGTTAGTATTTGACACCAAGAAGATATATATTACATTGAAATATATGTATCAACATATATTCATATATAAACACGTAACTATATATATATATACACATATAAAGTATAATACACATATAACATATATAGGTGTTACTAATAAACAACACCACATATCAAATGAATTTTAACCTACAACAAAAGCCTTAAAAATCAGGATGTCACTCTCAAATAAATAGAAAAGTGGTCAGAATCAGAGTTACATATTTCGAGGCTGCGGCAAAGTATGTCGCGGCTTCGGAAATTGTTTCCCTTTCTGATCATAAAACAATGACAGATTGACACAGAACAAACTATGGACTCCAAATTAAAATAACACACACAAAACGAATAATTCTTGATTAGATTTAAATAGAAAAATTATGTACATTGGCCACTGTCCCCGTCAACGGCGCAAAAAAACATGATCCGCATGTAAGCCACTATTACGCACGAAATACTAACAACAGTACTAGGTCAATCGTAGTATAGTAGGTGCGAGTAAAAGTCGACCCCACAGTGACAATGCACCACAGATAATAATTCTTAAATCTAAGTAAGAAAACAAATAACGGTCCCTAGACCAACATAGGTACAAAAAAGTAATTGATGTATCCCTCCTACACCGACCTCCTAACATGGTGTAATTAATCTTTATGTCTACTTTTCCTCGTAATTTCCTAGATTAGTAGAACGGGTATTTAATTCAGTTTTAAGCTACGGGTGCAATTTCCTAATCTTACCTACTTCCATTCATAGGACAATAGACTTCTATATATGTGCTGTTAACCTTCGTTGGTTGAATTAACTCACACGCAATAAGTTTTAAAAAGTGATGGCTCAAGACCGCGAACCTCCCTAAGCAGCTATCGTGGATTGACTAGCACGTTCCTAGGAATTGATCCAGACTATGTCCTAATTAACACTTCACTTTATCTTCCTTAATGTTAATTTACGATATACGAATACTAGATTGGCCAGATCTAAATAATCTCTATTGAAACCTGTCAATCAACATAGCTGACGCCAAATCTTTAGAATTTGGGTGACCTAAGTTGTTTTGCAGCTGTGATAAAAACCATCGCAGGCTCGGCAACGTGGTTCCTATTTCTGAAATCTACATCATTCTATTCTGACTACTCTAGTTAATTACTATTCGTTTAGAAATGCACACTACTTACAACATGTTAATCTATCTTAATCTACCATGATTAAAATTTGAAGGAATGTTCAAAGCTTCATAACTTTATCAATGGCGGATCTATCCTGATCAACTCAAGCTAGTTGAGGGATTGGAGAAGATAACCAAGCAACGAACTTAAAGAAAATCACGAACCCCTTTATTTCATAAATCTAATAATTTGAAGTAATAAAAAGTAAGTATATATTTCTTTCGTTACATTTAATGAATTCTTACAGCTTTATATAGAGCTGTAACAGACCTAATAACCTAATCTAACTGACTTAATACAAACGATGGTTCTCCTCTTTTCGTGTCGTCCATGTTGCCGCTGCTGTGGCTAGGGTTTCCGCGGCATCCGGGACTTTTTCTCTTTTCCTGGCCCAGCAGACTTCGTGTTGACTTCCCTTGACTTTGGTCCAATTTCTCTTTCTTTACTCAGGATCCACTTATCTTTGGCCCCATAATATATTACTCTTGAAAATTACATAAAAGAGGTCGAATAGTATCAAATATCAGGATAAAATACAAAGATGCAGAATTAATAACCAAGGATTCGACTTTGGTAATTGACATGTATTTCGTACCATATTCCAACAATTACTTATCAATTGAGCATAATTCAGGGTAAATGAAGGTGTACTTTGAGGTACTAATTTCAGTGTGATCAGATGCAAAGTAGTAAACAAATCTACAAAAATCATTGTTAAGAAGACATGAAAACATTTACATAGTTGATTGCAGGAACATGCCTACTTGTTCAATCAAAATCCATAGAAACCTGGACATGGCATAGAAAGCTCAATCACTTAAACTTCAAAGTCATCAGTCGGTTAGCAAAGAAGAACTTAATGGAAGGACTGCCGGAGCTGATATTCAGGAAGAACAACATTTGTGTTGCATGCTAATGAGGGAAACATATCAAATATTTATTCAAATCCAAATACAAACAATCAACAAGCAGAGTCATAGATCTGTTAAACATGGATCTGTTAGGACATGTTATTCCTATAACTGTTAGTGGATAGAATATACTCATGTGATAGTAGAATACAATTCAAGATTTAAATGAGTATTATTTCTAAACAATAATAAATACACTATCAAGATGTTTCCAGATCATTTGAAGAAAATACACAATGAAAAGGGTCAAAAAATTATCGGCATCAAATCAGATCACGACACATGCTTATTAAATCAAGCAATAAGACAATCCAGTTAAGAGCACGGAATTCATCATCAACTATCAGCAACAGGAACGCCACATCAAGATGGTGTAGAAGAAAGGAGAAATAGAACACTGAAGAAAGCTAAAAGGACAATTACTTGTATTCACAAATATGCTCAAGAAATTTTGGGCTGAAGCTGTAAATGCTGAATGTCACACTCAGAATAGATTTATCAGAAATAAGGTTCATGGAGAAACTCCATATGAGATATAAAATGGAAAGAGGAAACACAAATCATATTTTTTTTGTTTGTTTGGATGCAAGTGCTTCATTCATAACAATGGGAAAGATAGATGAAATCATTTGACGAGAAAGCAGATGAAAAATAATTCATGGGACATTCAAACACCAGCGAAGCATAGAAAATTCTCAACAAAAGGACATTGTTAGTTGAAGAATCCATACATGTTTTTTTATGAATGAACAATAAAAAACAATCAAGCTTTTCAAGATGAAAGTGATAATGAACCGGTTGAGATGTTCGAACAGCTAAAAGTTTCAGGACTATTATACACAAATGTTGAAAGACCTAAACATAGAAGAGAGAAATACGAGTATAGGTGTAAGAACAAGAATAAAACTAGATGAAATACACACAAGATTCCTATCATAGATCGAGCCAAATACAATTGATGGAGCAATGAAAGAAGCAGAGTGGATAGTGTCAATGCAAGATGTGATAAACGAGTTCGAAAGAAATCAATTTGGGAACTTATATATAGACCTACTCATGCAAAATATCATTGATACAAAATGGGTATTCGGAAACATGATGGAGGAAGCAGGGAAAATAGTCAAATCCAGACTTGCCGCCAAAGGATACTCACAAGTAAAAGGGATTGACATTGTTAAACATATGCACAAGTAGCAAGAATGGAAGCGACAAGACTATTCTTAGCTTTTGCAGCTCACAACAATTTGAAAATTTTATCAAATTAATGTAAAAAGTGTATTTTTGAATGGTTTACTTGAATAATTAAGAAGTATATGTTGAACAACCAGCTACATTTTAAATACAAGAAAAATAAGACAAGGAATTCAAATTGAAGAAAGATATGGATAGTCTTAAGCAAGAACCTAGAGCTTGGTATGAGATATTATCCCAATCTTTGGTGGGTCATGGATTCATAAAAAAAAAACCATTGACAAAACACGTCTAAAGCAAAAATAGGACTCAAGTACTTTTCTTGTTCAAACCTATGTGGATGATATTTTTTTTGCTTCTGAAACAAAATTCTGCCTGATATGATGAAGTTTGTGGTATTACAAACACAAAATAAAATGCAGAATTATTATTGATGAACTGAAAGTTACAAGTTAAGTTACAATATAGCTGATCATGGGGTATTTATATAACTTCATACACCAAATGAATCAGTTAGAAGTAAGTTACAAACGGTTACAACAAACTATAAATGAATTACCGCTATCTGTATTACACTACACTAGACTACTCAGCAGGTTGCTGTGTCCTCCATACTGTCAGCAGGTTGTTGTGTCTTCATACCATCAGCAGATTGTATCTGCTGACTACACTCAGCATTCCCTTCAGCCACTATACTGTAACACCCACCTCAAGATGAAAGTGGTACATGAAGAGCTTGCAGTCAGCCCTTCCGCTACTTGAACTCTTGAAGATCTTTGAAATTCCATATTTGTCTAGTATATAAGAAAAAAATAGGTGCATCAAAGGCCTTGGTGAGGAAGTCAGCCACTTGTTCTTTTGTGTTGACTGGAAGAAGTTTGACAAGTCCTGATTTGACTTTGTCTCTCACAACATGACAGTCAATTTCAATATGTTTTGTTCTTTCATGAAAGACTGGGTTGTGAGCAATGTGCATTGCACTGGCATTGTCACAAAAGAACATAGTAGGCAACTGAACTTGAACCTGCAAATCTTGCAGTATATAAATCAGCCACTGGATTTCACAAAATGCATTTGACATAGCCCTGCACTCAGCCTTTGATGAGCTTTAGCTATAGTTGTTAGTTTCTTGGCCTTCCAAGATAGTGGAGCATCTCCTAGAAACATCATATAACCTGATACTAATCTTCTTGTTTCCGGACAACCAGCCCAATCACTGTCTGTGAAACCTTTAAGTACAAGGTTGTTTTCTGTTGGGAATAAGATTCCTTGATGTCTTAGACTCCATAGGTGTCTCAGAAGGTTTTGCTCCAAAAATTCATATTCTTCTAGGAGATTAAGGGTGTATTTTCTCTGAGAAATCGATATGCCTGTTATGTCCTCTATATCACAAAGAAGTCATTGGTTTCTTCATACCATCAGCAGATTGTATCAGCTGACTGCACTCATTATTCCCTTCAGCCTCTTTGACCTGTTGAATTAACTACTCATTGGGTCTTGCTGCTATGATGTCATCTATAGAGACCATCAAAACAATAATGGACTATCTTGACCTTTTATTGAATAAACTATGGTCAATTTTTGATTCAATGAATCCCTGAGCTTCGAAGGATTTATTAACTTGCAATTCCATTGTGTGCTGGCTAGCTTGAGGCCATACAATGACTTAGTAAGTCTGCAAACACGATTTGGTTTTGTTTGTGCACAACCTAGAGGTAGCTGCATGTATACTTCTTCATGCAAATCTCCAGGTAGAAAGGCAGTGTTGATATCCATCTGATGTATGTGCCAATTGTTGGCAGTTGTTGCTGCAAGTAAGGCTCTAACTGTAGTGATCTTGACAACAGGAGAGAAAGTTTCTTGATAATCAATTCCATATGTTTGAGTGGCTACTAGTCTAGCTTTATATCTCTCTACTGAATCATCAGGGTTGTATTTGATTCTGTACACCCATTTGCACCCAATAGGTTTCTTGCCTGGGGGTAGATCAACTATTTCCCCTATATGAGTCTTTTGTAGAGCTTCAATATCTTTTTGCATTGTTTCCTTCCATTCATCATGCTTGATGGCATGATTTTAAGTCTTAGGCTCTTTTAATAGCATCAAGAGCATTAATGAATCTGGCATAGTCTTTTGATAGGTTGTCCAGGTTCATGACCTCACTCAGAAGGTGTTGGGTCTGGTGAACATTATGATCACCTCCTTGATAAAAGGTTGGTGATTTCCTTGTGCTTGTGGACTTTCTTAAGTGTATAGGTTCAGGTTCCTGATTAACAGGTGCATGCCCTTTATTGGATGCCTCAGCTGCAGCTGATCCTGTGTCTTGCTGGACTGCTAAGTCGTTCAGCAGATCATTTAAACTGTCCATTACTGGTTAAAGAATATGCATGTCAGCAAGATATCTAGCCCTTCCTAATACCTGTTGAAATAAATTAAAGAAAATAAGTTTCATGGAATCGAGTATTTCTAGCAATAAAGATGACTTTGTTGGTAATATCTAATAGAATAGCACCCTGGATGTATTTGAATTCCCAAGATAAACACAAGTCCTAGATCTTGATTAAAATTTTGTCTTGTACTCCTAAAGTGTACAAGAGCAACTATGCAATCAAAAACCTTAAACAGATAATAGTCTGTGTTGGTGCCATAAAGCACCTCATGTGGAGTGCTTTATTTCAGTAGTGGTGTGGGTGTAGCATTAATTAATTTTACATCATGTAAAAGATAGAAACCCTAATATTCAACGGGTAAATTACTCTAGAACCTCAGTCCCCTGGCTACATTCAGCTGATGCTGATGTTTCCCTTCAACAATACCATTTTGTTCAAGTGTGCTGACACAAGAGGTCTGATGTATGATACCTTACTGTGCATAAAAGTCAGTGAGTTGGAACTCAACTCCATTTTCAGATCTAATGATTTTAATGTCTTTGTAAAACTGAGTAGAAACAAATTTAACAAAAGAGTTAACAAGGTCAAAAACTTCAGATTTGTGCCACATAAGAAAAACCCAAGTAATCCTAGAAAAATCGTCTACAACAGTAAGTAAATATTGTTGTCCATTTACAGTAAGTTGTCTCAAAGGAACTCAAATATCCATATGAACAAGATCAATAACAGCATGTACAACATTAGTGCTCAAAGGAAAATAATTTTTCTTTAGTTTTCCAATGGGACACACATAACAAAGATCATGATTACAAAATTTGACATCAGCAGATTGTGAACTAATAACTTGGAGTTTCTTATCTGGCAAGTGTCCTAGTCTGTAATGCCATAAAAGGGAATCATCTAATATATCAGATAAGGCGTGACTTTCTACAACGTTGGTAATTGAAATCCTTATTGGTTGATCCATGACATAGAGTCCTTTGTGTAACACAGTTGAACCAATCAATTTCTTGTTCTTGTCCTGTAAAATCCACTTGTTAGTAGAAAAAACAGCCGCACCTTTTGTATGATTAATAAATGAAGGTAAAGATAAAAGGTTATACTTAAAACCAGGAATGAAAAACACATCGCACGCATCACCGGTGAGGTTAACCCTTACTTGTCCTATATGTGTGACGGAAACATTATTTCCACTAGGAAATCCAATATTATACCAAATGATGGTTTGGAATTTCTTAATAGATCCAATGATCATACAATGGGATCTGTGGCACCAGAGTCCAAGATCCATTGTATAGATCTTACTAAATTTAGATCACTTGTCTCTGTAGCAGGATAGTTGTGTGTCACAATATCAGCAGGCTGGCCAATAGCAAACCATGCATGTCTAAGAGAATCAAAACTCAACAGAGCCAAAACTCATCAAGTTGTTGTTGTTTGAAGTAGCGCCCGAAAGACAATTTCTGTAATTGTTTTTATAATTAATAAATGAAAGATTTATTCTCATCTTATTATTTGCTTCGTGCTTATAAGTAATACACCGCTGAAAACCACAAGTCCTATCATATGTAGCCATATAACTTAGTGTGTGTCACACATGAGGATTAAATTTATGGTGATACACTAGAACTATTAGTCCGTGGTGAACATAATCAAAGTACGGGGTCTATTGATTAAACCACCATTAATGCGCCCAGAACACTTTAAGGTGTGACCGTCTTTTCCGGACCGTCGATATTGGTTATTTAAGTGGGGCATTTATATATGATGTAGTCATATAGGACTAGACCGATTTAATCTGCATTTTCATATAATTCCGTGATGGAGAAATCTTATTAAATCACAAGATGATCACACATGGATTAACCTTAATCCTGAAGTGGTTGCATACTCTTGCTTGTTTCATGACAGGGTTTGATGTGTTCGTTAAGGATCGCTAAGAGGCGCGGTCCGAATCACTTTCACGTTGGCACTATTCTGGATTGAGTGAGAAGTGTGTGTCTCACAGATATGGAATCCATTCCTTCCTGCGGGAAGTAGAAAGAAAATCCTCTTATTTGTTGATCCTAGAAACTGATCGATCGGCCGAGTTCATATTGGTTATGAACTAATTGATCACTAGTGGGTTAATGGTAAATAAAGATAAGACGTAATGAAGAAGGTTTACGGGAATATTCCCAATTCATTACGGATAGTCTATGGAGGGTTAGTCTGTATGTAATGATTAGATCAATGGACACTTACTGACAAGACACTTTGAGAATAAGTTATATCTATAATAGATAGAGTTCAGTTTCGGATTTATTGTGGCGTAATTCCGGAATTGATAAGTTGAGTAGAAATATTATGTTTGATGAATAATTTATTCAATTTCTTGTAGCTACTTGTTATTGGTCCATGGTCCCCGGGTTGGCTCTTAACACGCGGGTTTCTTCTGGTTTTGTGGAACGTCGAGAATAAATTAAATAGTTGGTCTATTTAATGAATATGCAATATTATTTATTCGGTAAATAATATGTATATTAGAAAAAACATTTTCTATTATCCCAAATGGCATAAAATGGCGCGCCATATTATTTTGATTTTGGGAAAATAAATTTTCTCCTAATTAATTATAGTGTGGATAATATAATTATTTATGTATTAAATAATTATAAATAAGAAATTAGTTTTCTTATTGGATAAATAGAAAATTTGTTTTCCTATTGGATAAAGGTTTTATTTTCCTAAAAGGAAAAGATAAATTTGTGCGTCAAAGATAAACTCTCAAATTATTAGTTATTTTCCTATAAATAGAGAGTTTCTTCCAACAGAAATTGGACACAAAAACCAACGCTATTTATCAAGGAAAAAAAACACGACAGTTTTTTTTAATAAAAGAGAAAAATTTTGTTTTCTTGTCTTAGCCATTGGGAGAAGAAAAACTAGGGTTTTTTCTTAGAGCATATTCAAGGAGGTTTTACTACGAGGATCGACGTCCACCAGTCGTCGCCTGGAGATACAACTTGGAAGATCACGGCTTCTCTCCAGTTGGGTATATCCACTAATCGTCTCGTAGATTATTAATTGTTATGTGAATTAAAATCGTGGTAAAATCGCATGCGAATTTAATTCGTAGCTTCCGCTGTGCATGATCGAGCGTCTCTATCGGTGCTGTGAATCAGAACTGACAATCCAATTATGGATCGGATCCGGATTCGGGTTTATGTACATCCAACAGTTGTGCAGTAAGAATAGGGAACGCCGGTCCGGCAAACCTGTTTTGGGCCTGATCTTCTTCTTCTGCCTGTTCTTCCTTCACCAAATTAGCTCTTTTTGACTTGAAACCAGGAGGATTGCCATGCTTCTTGTAACAAATCTCCTCAGTATGACCATTAAATCTATAGAAAATACATTGCATTTTCTTGGGCTTTTTATGTCTGGGATTTGCAGGAGATGCAGAGTTAGGTCTGCTGACAATCTGATTTTACCTTGTCCAATTTTCTGAGATAAGAGAACCATAGAATCCTGATTCTTGGCCCTATTAGCTACATCATCTTCTGTCTTTCAAATTTAATGGCCATTGCAAAGGCATCATGGATTTATTGAAAAAGGCACCATCAACATTTCTTGTGAAACCATTGGCTCAAATTCATTCCTTAAAGCTTTTAGGAATTTAATGACATGTTCAGCCTCTATATGATCCATTAGTGTGCTAATTGCATTGTAGTGACATTGAGGATCACAAGAACAAACTGATACATGCCTGATAGTATTGATTTCCTCCTAGTTAACCATCAATTTCGTGAAATATTGATTGACAGAATCAGTACCTTGTTTCAGCAGATGAATCTCTTTAAGAAGATATTAGAACCTCAAGGCATCAACATTAGAAAATTTAGCTGCAAGATTCTTTCAAACTGCATGGGCACTCTTGAAGTACATCAAACTCTGGGCAATGGTGTTTTCTACAGAATTCAAGATCCATGATCTCACCATTATATCACATCGTCTCCATGCATGGAAATCTGTTGAATTTGCTTCTGGACTTTTTATAGTGCCGTCTACGAAGGCAATAAACCCAACATTACCATCTCCATAGACATTTTCCATGGATTATAATTGTTGTCATTCATCAATGGCTGAACAAGAACCAAAGATGGATTCTCATTAGGTTGAACAAGAACTCCAGAATCGATCACAAATCAACAATGAAAGTGAAAAAAAAAATGATCAAAAAACTCAAGAAAACGTGAAAAATTACTCTCAAGAAACTGAAATCTAAGAATAGATGAAGAACACTCTCAAGATTCTTCAAAGAACTAAGAGAAAAACGCAGGAAAACATTTAGAAATTCTCAAATTTCTGCTCTGATACCATGATGAAGTTTGTAGTATTACAAACACAAAATAAAATGTGGAATTATTATTGATGAACTGAAAGTTACAAGTTAAGTTACAATGTAGCTGATCATGAGGTATTTATAACTTTATACACCTCATGAATCAGTTATTAGTAAGTTACCAACGGTTGCAACAAACTATAACTGATTAACCGCTTTCAGTATTACACTACACTAGACTACTCAGCAGGCTATTGTGTCCTCTATACTGTCAGCAGGCTGCTATGCCTTCATCCATCAGCAGATTGTATCAGCTAACTGAACTCAGCATTCCCTTCACCTCTATACAGTAACATGATAAGTTTTAGCACTAATGTAGAGCGATTTTGAAATTAGCGTGATGTGGGAAATGAACTACTTCTTGGGATTACAATTCAAGAAAATGAAGGAAGTATTCTTCATCAATAAACCCAACATTACCAAGGACATTTTGAAAACTTTTGGAATGACAACCAACACAGATAATCTATTTCAATGTGTACAAGCATAATACTCAATAAAGTTGACCAAGAAAAATGTGTGGATCAAAGAAAGTACAGAGGAGGTGTTAAGGGTGATTTTATATGATTTATATCGTTATATTTTGTAACAATTCTCTCCATATTTGTATAATTCGCATAGAAATTAAGTGTTTAATTGATTTATTGAGCAAATGACGGTTTAATCGCAAAATTGGTTAATTCATGTGTTTTATTGATGATTTTATGTTTATTTGGATATTATTACATTTTGCGATGTTTTTAATGACTTGTAGATGCATAATTGTGGCTCAAAAGATTATTAAGTGAAGATAAATGTCGGATTTAATTGATGAAAAAGAGATAAGGAAGATTTGAATAGAAGAAAAGAGATGGAGAAATCGAATTTCAAGTCCACTGAACGAGCGTTCAAGTCCCGTCCAGTTGGACGGGCGTCTGGCATATTGGACGAGCGTCCAGGTTGAAGAGTTTGATTCAGAGTTTTGAGATATTTAGTGAACGATCGTCCAAATTAAAGAAGGACGGGCGTCTGATCATGACTCGGCCCGATTCGAAGTTTGCATTGAAGGTTGGACGGGCGTTTGATTCTTTGGACGGGCGTCCATAAACCGACTTAGCCAAACCGCCTCTGAAATCTATATAAAGGCTGCGTTTTCTCCACATAATATCATCATTATTCGAACCCTAAACCCTAGGGGCGGCCTAGCTGCGATTTTCATTAGTTTTTACTCAAAATTTATGTTTATAAATTTCTAGTTTAGATCAAACACCTTTATGTATTTTTACTCAAGTAATTCAAACTTCAAGAGGATGCTAAGAGGCTAGACCTCTATTGAACAAGCGTTGTGAAGCCATCCGATCAACAATTCAGTTTCGTTTCTCGATTGTCTTGTGAGTTTTTAATTCAAGTTGTTTCTTTATTATGTTTATCATGTTTTTATGCAATTTATATCGAAAGATCTTTGCATGTTGATTGTTTATATTGATGAGAATCATGTTAAACCCTAGATCCCCATGATAAAGAATAGATCTTTGATCTAAATAACGAGAGTTATTAGGTTAGAGTTCTAGGTTAGAAACTTATAAATTTCACACCTTGGGTTAGAAAGCGTTAATCTTAAGGATCGAAAGATAGAAGATTAATAGCTTAACTTGTCTAAGAAATTAGGAGTTCATACCTTGGCTAGGTGAATCACAACTTGGTTAGAAAACACGAGATAATCGAGATAGAAATTGATTGTTGTAGGATAGGTGGATCAATAGCTTGTTCTGCTCATAAATTCTCGATTAAATCACTTGAACTTGAATTGCTTCGTGAATTTACAATCTTTATTTCATAATAGATTTAGAATAGATTTAGTTTAGATAATTTTGTTTGCAACCATATTTTCCTGGCTTTAGATCTCGATCTTCATGTCGCTTATTCTTATTGTTAGTTTAGTTTTCGCTTTAGTTCTTTAGTGTTTTATTTTCGTATCTTTTCAGTAGTAATCGTGACATAGTTAGGTTAGATAATAAAAACTAGATTAAGCAACCCCGATTCCCCGTAAGATCGACCATGTATCAACCTCTATACTACGATCCCTACACTTGGGATATACCGGATTTATAAATTTATTACTTGTTTATTTTCATTGCAAAAATCCATGACAAGTGTTTGGCGCCGTTGCCGGGGAACCGGATGGTTGTCTAGTGTTTATTTTCGTTAGTCATTTAATTTGGATATTTTATTGTCAGTTTTTGTTTTTCGTAAGGTAAAATTTTTTTGTTTCGCTTCTGTTCTATTAAACGGGCGTCTGGGGTAGTGAACGTCCGTCCGTTCAAATTTTTATAACTATGTTCGTGTTTTACCCAGTCAGACGAGCGTCCGGTTATCCAGACGCCCGTCATGTTCATTCTCCAGGCAGACGCCCGTCCAGTAACTTGGACGCCCGTCTGGCCTGTCTGCCACCACTTTCCCTCTCTGTTTTCGTTCTCGTTAGACAACTAGATTTTGGTTTCGGTTTATGCAAACTCGGAGTCAAAAGGGGCCACTACTCTATACCCCTGACCTCGAGCGGACCATAGTCCAACCAAACAGGAGAAGACTCTGTTTTGCGGACCTCCCTGACGAAGAGAACACAGTCGATCGAGATATCGAGCAAGATCTAGCTCAAACGATCAAAAATATAGTCATTATGGCTGCTGAAGATAGTCGTTGGCTGATTACGCCATGCCTGGCTAAGTCAGGGTCAACCCGGCTATCGTTCTACCAACCATCAATGCACCTACCTTTGAACTGAAACCTGGGCTTATCTAGATGATGCAGCATGCATCAATATTTCATGGGTTTCAGTCAGAAAATCCTCATAATCACTTACACACATTTCTAGAGATATGCGGTACAACTCGCATCCAAGAAGTAAGTGAGGATGCTATAAAACTTAAACTGTTTCCATTTTCCTTACGAGGGGAGGCAAAAGAGTGGTACCACTCTCTCCCCTCTGAAACCATCACTACCTGGGCGGAACTCGAGAAAGAGTTCCTGAGTCAATACTTCCCACCTTCTAAGACAACCCAATGTTTAAGTGATATTTTCACATTCTGCCAGAAGGAAAATGAGTCATTTTTCGAGTGTTGGAAGAGGTTTAAGTCTCTTCATAGAAAGTGTCCCATCATGGCTTGCCGTTACAAAGGCAAGTCAATACTTTTTTCAGTGGATTGACCGAGCTCACGAAGGGCATGGTCAATAGTTCTTCTGGTGGGGCATTTTTAAAGAAAACACCTAAAGAGGGGTGGGCATTATTCGAGGATATTGCCAAATACAATTATGCCCCCTCATATCAAGCTATGCAAGCACCTCCACCTCCCAAGATCGAGGAGGTGAATATGCAAAGTCTGATTGCCATGCCGCAAAAGCAGATGGCAGCTTCTCAAATTTCTCCAAATCCAATCAATCAGAATTCTTCCTTTCAACAGAACTCTCAAGTTCTATCTCGTGAAAAATTGTTGTCGACCGCCATATGGTTGGCCAGTGTCAATTTGTCTCCCCCTCTGCTTATCAAGTTAATACTGTTCATGACAATGGACAGTATAATCCAGTCACATGTCAGAACTGTGACAATGTGGGGCATACATCTCGTTTATGTCCTATGAACGGACAGAATGCTGAAGTCAACGCTTTCTCTGGCCAGTCCAATCAGAGGTTTAATAATCAATTCTCTAGCCAGATGTTAGGAACATTCTATTATGTTTTGATGATGACCATACTAGCTGTTATAGCAAGCCTGAAATAAGTTAGAATTCTCTGTATAAGTCTTTACTTAGAGTCTGACAAGTTGTATAAGTTAAGTCAGACAAGTATTGTACTAGTTGGTAGGACGGCAAAGCAAGAACAGATATTCAGCATAGTGAAGCCAGCCAAGCACCAGCAGAGAAGTATGAAGACATTATGGTCTGACTTATAACCAAGGAAGTCTGTGATGACCTTGGATAAGTCTAAGTTATGTTTTAAGTGATGAAACTCAATGTTCAAATATGGTGTACACTGATCTCACCCAAATCAAGGATCAGTGAAGTACAAAGACTCTCCAAAAACTAGAACAAAGAAGGAAACAGTGAATCGGCTGAGTAAACTGACTTTCGGCAAAGAGAAAACAAAACAGCAAAGAAAGAACTAACGGCTAAGTCAGAAGGCTCACTCGACCGTTCTAAAAACGGCGAAGAGACATTTACAAGATCAGATTTGATATACGATGAAGATTCAGAAGACCATGCATTAAATGCACAAATCATTAAAGGATCAATCAAGGACGGATTTTCTCGCTATACGCTTGAAGAAAGAATCCGATCACCAAATCAAGGAGAATACAATTATGGGGAATCAAGAATAAAATCAAGGGTTATTCCTCATTAATATAGCCAACGGACGGAATTTCAAAACCAAAGTTATTCAAGGCTATAAATAGAAGGCATTGACAGAAAAGAAAACAACGATCAAGAAAGAAAATCAAGCGAAAACTCACAATTTGAAAAGCCTTCTCTCCGAACTTACAAAGACATATCTAGTGATCAACTCAAGAATCGAACTACAAAGTCATACTCGTAATTGAGATTGATCAAGCAAGTGTGTGAATCACATTCACATCAAACTGAAGCAATTGAATTAGAGGCAATCTGAGAAGGAGTTGAATCTGTGATAGCTGTTGAAGGATCTTAATCTTAAGGAACAGGAAAAGAAAGACTGAATCACTGAAGCTGTTGCAGTCAAGGAGTGATAGTCTTTTAGATTGTGAAGCTTGGGAAGCCAAGGACAATCATACTATTGTATCTGTGAAAACAATAGTGAATTCCTCCAATCATCACAGGAGAAGAGTCGATTAAGGGATTACACCACCCTGAACCACTATAAGCCTTGTGTCAATTTAATTTCTGCAATTTACTTTACAGCATTTATTTATTTAGCCTACATCATAACTTATATCTGTGACTGTCTACACTGATTTGAAAACAACATAGTAAGAAGGGACTTATCCGCTGCCTAAAAGCTTTTAAATATAAGAAAAGTTTTTGAAACTCCACTATAGTCATTCACCCCCCCTCTGACTATAGTTTCACCCTTCTCTGGGACCAACAATTGGTAGCAGAGCAGTGTTCCTAGTATCAGAACCTGTTCAGATCTAATTTCTGGTAACAAGGAGATCACATATTTTCAAAGCAGTTTTCAAATCTGATTTTTCCATTCACTGTCATTTATATATTCAATTATACTGATGGATTCCTCAAACTTCATGTCAAAAGTACCTGTTTTTAATGTTAACAATTTTGATGAATATAAAATAAGAATGCTGTCTCATCTTGCAGCAACTCATGAAGAGATGCTGGATGTAATCAATGATGGACAGATCACAATCACTACGGTGGTAGGCACATGAGCAGATCAAGGAAAGGAAATTGACAAACCTAAAAAGGATTGGACCAAGGATGACAGGAGAAGAGCAAATCTGGACATTGTTGCAAAAGACATGATCTTGAAGACCCTAGACAGCAATATGTTCATGAGAATTAAAGGCGCAAAAACAAAGAAAGGAGATGTGGGACAAGCTATCATTGATAAATGAAGGATGCAAGCGATTAAAGAAAACAAATTATCTGCATTGCAAAAGCGAAGTTTGAGAACTTTAAAATGAAGGTTGGTGAATCCATTGATCAAATGGACAATGATTCTCAAGCATCATCAGTGAATTACAATGACTTGGACGCATATATCCCCAAAAAGAAGTATGCTTGAAAATCTTGAGAGGACTACGAAAGATGGAAGATCATAACATCGATGAATCGGAGGAACAACAAATCTTGCAAGCACCGACACTCGACATCGATGTCCCGCTTAAAAGCTCATGAATTCGAATTGAACGGGCGAAGATGGTGCTCCGGCGAGAGACACACAAAATCACCGCATTAGTTGCACTCAACAAAGTAACTTTGCCGAATGCATCAAACAAAGAGACACAAGAACTAAAAGAATGTAGCTTTATTAGTTAAACGTTTTGTGAGTTTAAAAGAAGCCATTCAAAGGAAATTCGTCATCAAACAAAAAGTCAAGCTCAAACAGAGACATGAAGAAGAAAGATGATGAATACAGATGCTTCAATCGCAACAAGAAATGTCACTTCAAGGTGATTGTCACCAAGAAAATGACAAAGATGATGAAAAGAAGAAATACAGAGCATCCAAAAAAGAAAGAGCAAGAAGGCACTTAAGGCGTAATCCAAAGCGTTGAAAAGCATGAAGAATCATCCGACAATGACTCGGATGATAGTGATGAAGAAGACAAATTCGAGAAAATGAAAAAGCATGCCTATGCCTCATGACCAAAGAATTGGATGAAGATAAAAGTGATGGCTCGAGATCGAGGAAACAAGCCTATGTTTAATGGCTAAAGAATCGATGATGGCGAGGTAACATCTAGTTCTGTTTCTTCATCTAATGCATCCACATCTAACACTGCACAATCCTCTAGTCTCCCATTAGATACAGCAGACCTAGTCCAAAATCTCATTACTAAATTTGATGAAATTGAAAAGAATCATGAAATTCTGGAAAAGGAATGCAATGATCTAAGAAAAGAGAATAAGAGGTTAAAGAAAGAACTGGATGAAGCAAAAGCTGAATTAACTAGTAAGTAGACCTACTTAAATGATCAACAAAAAGCAGATGATCATACATCTGTTACTAAAAGATCAGTTAAGAGAAACTCCTCACCAGTGAAGGTATCCACTGCACCACTAAACGCACCAGCTTACAAACCCTCAAAAAGGTTTGGATCCAGATCTGGTCTTGGCTACAACAGTCAGGATGAAAGTAGGAATAATGATCAACATCATTCTAAATTCAGGACCACTAGTGGACCAAAATTTAGAAAGGGACAGACCATGGTTCCAACAGATCATCCTGTTCCGGTGAAGTCAAGACCTAGTGTAGTGAAATAGCAAACTAAATCCTCCTTCCAGTCAATCAAGAACCATAACCATCTGAAAGGAAAAGGCAGACTTTACCCTTCAGAGGATGATTGGAATGTTGCACCTCCAAAATACAAGAGGAAAGCATTCCACAAAATGCATCATGTGTTTAAGAAAAACCAAACTGATCCTAGACACATGAAGCAAGAAAGGTTTCCTACTGCATATGGGAAAGTAAAGAAGGATGCAAATGCACCAAAAGGTGGAGAAAAGTATCAGAATACCTTCAGTAAAAATACTAGAAGCCATTCTGCCATGCCTTATACATATGAAGTTGATGACTTCAATTATCCAAAAAGAAGACCTTTTGGATACACCCTTGGTATGGGAGGCATGATTGCTAACAAGCATGGACCCAAACAGTGTTGGGTACCTAAACTTAATTAATCTGTTTTGTAGGATGTCTGGTACATAGATAGTGGATGTTCCAGACACATGACAGGAAACAAGAAATGGCTCACTGACTTCAAAGCTTTTGATGGATCCAAAGTCACATTTGGAGGTAAAGAAAACCCTGGCAAGATTAAGAGGGAAGGCACAATACTCAAGAACAATCTAAAGATTAAAAATGTGGCATATGTCAAGGGACTTAACTTCAATCTGATGAGCATCAGTCAATTCTGTGACAAAGGCTACAATATGCACTTCAACAAAGAAGGATGAAAAGTGATTCACAGTCAAACCAACACAGTAGTTCTTACAGGTAGAAGACAAGACAACATGTATGTGGTGGACTGGAAAACAGCCAAGGCAGAAACATGCCTACTTGTCAAGAATAAACAATCAACAAGCTGGATTTGGCACAGAAGATTAAATCACATGAATTTCAAGACCATCAACAAACTATCAAGGAGCAAGATAGTTGAAGGCCTGCCAGAGATCACATTCAAGAAAGAGAGTCTATGTGATACTTGTCAAAAAGGAAAACAAATAAAAAGTTCATTCAAGTCAAAGCCTCATCAATCTACAACAAGAATTCTACATCTGCTGCACATGGACTTGTTTGGACCAGTCACACCAGTAAGTGTGAGTGGTAAGAAATACACTCTTGTAGTGGTGGATGACTTCTCAAAGTACACATGGACCATTTTCATGAACAAGAAGAAAGAAACACTCAAGAAGCTGCCAGATTTGTTGAGAAGACTCCAGAATGAGAAAGAGCTAAAGATTATCAAGATCAGATCAGATAGAGGCACTGAATTTCTAAATGAAATTATCAGAACCTATTGTGAAGAAAATGGAGTATTACATCAACTATCTGCAGTAGGAACTCCACAACAAAATGGTGTTGCGTAAAAGAAGAAACAGAACCATCAAGGAAGCAAATCAGACAATGATAAGCGAAGCATGTTTACCAAAGAGATTTTGGGTCAAGCAAGCAAACACAAAGATGCCATACACAAAACAGATCAATCATCAACAAACATCATGGAAAAACTCCATATGAAATATGGAATGGTAGAAAACCCAATATCTCATATTTTCATATGTTTGGATCAAAATGTTTTGTCTTAAACAGAATCAATCGCATACCTTTGATGAGAAGGTCGATGAAGCAATCTTCATGGGATACTCAGACACCAAAGAAAGCATTGAGTACTAAATAAAAGAACTCGTGATTGAAGAATCAATACATGTGGTTTTTGATGAACCAAATACAAATGGTGAAGATCTTCAAGATCAAGAAGAGAAAGCACCACAGAGAGAAATCTATACAAATGCAACCATACCAACTACTATCCTGAATCATCATTTTGAAGATCAAGATGAGCCACATACCAATACACCAGATGAAGCACCTGAAGTTGAAGTTCTTGCTCAGCATGAAGGTATGGAAGCATGAAGTGAAGATCAACTTCAACCAGACCTAAATTGGCTAAGAGACCATCCTGAAGAACAAGTCATTGGAGACATTCACACAGGAGTCAGAACCAGAAGACAACTGGAGCACATGCTAACTTGCTTTCTATCACAAGTGGAACCCAAGACCATAGATGATGCAATCCAAGATGCAGATTGGATCACAGCCATGCAAGAAGAACTAAATGAATTTGAAAGAAATGAAGTCTGGGAACTAGTTGACAGACCTGAAATGGCCAACATCATTGGTGCAAAATGGGTATTCAGGAACAAGATGGATGAGCAAGGAACTGTTGTCAGGAACAAAGCAAGGCTAGTTGCAAAAGGCTATTCCCAAGCTGAAGGAATAGATTATGATGAAACATTTGCTCCAGTAGCAAGATTGGAAGCAATTTCTAGCATTTGCTGCACACAAAGACTTCAAAGTCTATCAAATGGATGTAAAGAGTGCATTCCTAAATGGACTTTTGGAAGAAGAAGTTTATGTAGAACAACCTCCTGGATTTCAAATTAAAGGAAAAGAAGACAAAGTATACAAACTCAAGAAGGCCCTCTATGGCCTCAAACAGGCACCTAGAGCACTGGTATGAAACACTCACACGCTTCGATCAAGATTGGATTCAACAAAGGAACTATTGACAAGACTCTATTTAAACTGGAGGAAGGAGCAAGCACATTGCTAGTACAAATCTATGTTGATGATATAATCTTTGGATCAGAGGATGAAAAACTGTGTGAGAAATTTGCAAACCTGATGTAGAGCAAATTTCAGATGAGCATGATGGGAGAATTAAACTACTTCCTTGGACTTCAAGTAAAGCAAATGAAGGATGGCATTTTCATTAGTCAAGCAAAGTATACAAGAGATTTGATACACAAGTATGGGATGGATACAAGTGGCATAGCAGACACACCAATGTGTGCCAGAGTCATACTTGGAAAAGATGATGGAGGAAAAGATGTTGATCAGAAAATGTATAGAGGAATTATTGGATTATTATTATACTTAACTGCAAGCAGACCTGACATAGCATTTGCAGTAGGAGTGTGTGCAAGACTTCCAGCTCAACCAAAAGAATCACATCTTCTAGCAGCTAAAAGGATAATCAAATACTTGAAAAACACTATAAATGTTGGTATTTGGTATCCAAAAGATGGAGGATTTACATTGATATCATATTGAGACTCGACTATTTGGATGCAAAATAGATTGAAAAAGCACCTCTGGAACTTGCCAAATGCTAGAACTAGACTAGTCTCTTGGTTCAAGAAAAAGCAAAACTCCATATCTACATCAACAAACCAAGGTAATATATAGCGGCAGGTAGTCATTTGTGCACAAGTACTCGTGGATAAGACAACAGCTAAGGGACTATGGAGTAGAAGAGAAAACAATTCCAATCATGTGTGATAACACAAGTGCAATATCTATTACAGAAAATCCAGTATTGCACTCGGGAACAAAGCATATTGATGTAAGACATCATTTTATCAGAGACCATGTTGAAAAGGGGGATGTCATCCTAAAACACATACCCACTGAAGATCAATTGGCTGACATCTTCACTAAACCACTCAGTTATGAAAGATTCAGTAAGCTAAGAACCGAAAGTTAGGAATGATTGAAATTGAATAAGTATCAAACAAAGAGCCTAATCGAGTAATCGGCTAAGTGACTTCATTAATCGTCACGACCTTTGCCGTTACGAGGAGATGTCGCAAGTAAGGCATCGGTATCCAATGAAGGTAACTTAACCGATTGTTAGGAATAGTCAAATGGCGCGACTAAGTGAAGAACCTATTGGGACGGCTAAGTGACCGCCAAGGCACTTCACCGAAATAAAGACTTGGACAAATTAAAAGTGTGAACAAAATCAATTACGATTACTCGTGGAGAATCAGAAATTATGGAGGATTATTCTCAGCACACACACGTGGCGATCAACTTATGATCATGGAGGTAATTATATTATTTTTGAATTATAAACTCCTTGATTCCCGGGCTCTATCATTACTTGCCTAAAACCACACCCCCATTCCACTCGAATATCGCGATTCTCATACACAAAATCACGCCATTATGCCACAAAATCCTTCCATATTCAAAACCACGTTCACACTACCCAAATCACACTATAAAAACAAGACTTAGAGATGTTCAGAAATCTTTACATACTCCTGCAAATTACAAACCCTACTTTTTCTCACTGAAACCTCAAGATATACTCTTCTAATATTCCTCTACCAATCAATGGCTTCATCCTCTCAAATCACTGCTACTGAAAAATACTGTGAAAAATCAATCATAACCGGCTCGTTTTTCAAACCCGAGCACTATCTCTCATTTTGTGACAATGACTCAAAAGCTCAACGTCTGGTTGATTGCTGCTCGAATTTGGGGCTGATGACCTTCCTAAATCCTCCAATAACTGGAATCGCTATGAAAATCGATAGCGTTTTGAAACGCCAACTTTGTGCCCCAACACAAGAAAGTGAAGTTGATCGCATCCAAAGCTCAATCTTTGGAAGAGAAATAATCATCACACCAGGTACACTCAACCGCTACCTCGCACCTTCCATTGAAAGGACAAAGCTAATGTCAAGCGTGTGACAACCGACATTGCAAAGTTCTGGACTGAAATAGCCAAAAGTCCAAAGAAAAACAAGCAAAACATACAATCTACCAGATCAACGCTCAAACTTCCGCTTCTTTGAGTTTGCACCATTATCATCAAAAATATTGAAAGGCGAAAAGGGTCAATGGAAAACTCGATCGAGGTACGAATTAAAG
Source organism: Gentiana macrophylla (assembly GCA_026214975.1). Lineage (NCBI taxonomy): Eukaryota > Viridiplantae > Streptophyta > Magnoliopsida > Gentianales > Gentianaceae > Gentiana > Gentiana macrophylla. The sequence goes on from JAOBSW010000606.1 coordinate 139,187, forward strand.
CGATGGCCATAATCTACAATCGCATCAAATTTGATCGGGCAACATTTGTGTTCAATCGAATGAAGGATCGATTCAAAAGGAAATCGATCTATCCATCATCGCACTGTGCAAGGGTTTGAAAAAAGGGTGATTTCTGGGAGAAGAATCATATGGGTTCCCTCTTCAACATTTGTTCAATCAGTTGAAAGTACGACCCACAAATTTGCAGTCTCCACACAAATCCAAGACGATGTTTACTTACATCAAGGCTTCCTTAAAACCCAAACCCATAGCTGGGGGCAAAAGAAAGCAACCTGAATGCAGTAGATCAGGAGTGGGACGAAGAACTAGATCTCAAAAGGCACAAGAGGAGACCAATATGCCTGACACCAGCAATTTGGATGAGCCTGTGACAATCAGCGATGACACAGCAGCAGAAGAAGAAACGCAGCAAGAGGGAGTCACCTACCGGAAGAAGGTGAAGAAGGATCTGACCTCACCTCATCGATGATGAGGAGATACAAGATGAAGGGGATGAGTCGAGGATGACCACTGGAAGGAGGAAATCCTGAAACAAATCAAGAAGATTTGGGGATTTACGATGAACTCGACTCTCCGAAGTGCTTTTCAAAAGCATATGCAAAGTTGACAACCACCAAGTGAGCCGGTGATAAAGCTCACTCGGCCGAACTTGTCAACTCCCCACAATTGCACAAGGGGACCGGTGGTAGATGAAGCGATCCACACTCAACAACAACCTCTAAATGACCCTGTGTCTAATGAGGCAGAACAAGAGCAGATGGAAGAAAAAGAAGAAACACAGGAGGCAAAGGAAGAAGAGGAAAAGGAAGAGCAAGAAGCTGAAGTAGAAAGTAAGGAGAAGCAAGGTGAAGATGATGAGGATGAAAGTGATGAGGGTGAAGAGAATGCCCATGTGGCACCAGAAGAAATTGATCCAGAAAGAGTTTTCAATCTGGACATTCAACCCCTCATTGTGGACATAGAAAGGCAATACTACAGCAGGCAAAATCTGAAGACCGCCTTAAGGAATGAAGCAACCTCCTTCAATCACAAGATTGAGGCCCTCATCAGCCATATCAAAATCCAAGATGAGGTCATGGAGAGACAAGGAAACTTAATTTGCAACTTACAACACCTCATCCCTCACCATGTCCAAACCAATCTTGAATTCCATGCAGAGACGGTTGACAACAATCTCAAGCCATTGGTGGACACCCTCAATGCTCACACATCCAAAATTCAGCATCTGGATGAGATCATGGAGCATTCTGGCAAGCAACTGGACTTTCTCATCAAAGTTGGTGAAGCCAACAACAAAATACTAGAGAGAAAGTATGGGCCTCTCCCTGAATCCGACGCGGCAATTGCGCACTTGAGGCACGTTTTATCTTCGCCACAAAGGGGAAGGTAACTCAAAGCCTGAGAGTCCCAGTGGGAAGGGAAAGGTGGAAAGCTCAAGTGGAAAGAGAAAGGGCAGCAAAGGCGAGGACAGCAAAGGCAAGGGCATCAGGTTTGAAGAAATGAAGAAGTAAACCAGTTACCTGTTGCTTAATTCAATTCAATTCATCTTATCATTTGCCTTTGTTCACTTAAATAAAAAGATGCAATCTCTTATTGCCCTATGATGGAAGAATAAAATTGTTGAACTTTTAATCTATTGTGTATTATGAAAATTTTGATTACTTATGTTCAAAGCTTATGAGGGTTTTGGCATCATCAAAAGTGGGGAAATTGTTTGGAACATTCTATTATGTTTTGATGATGACCATACTAGCTGTTATAGCAAGCCTGAAATAAGTTAGAATTCTCTGTATAAGTCTTTACTTAGAGTCTGACAAGTTGTATAAGTTAAGTCAAACAAGTATTGTACTAGTTGGTAGGACGGCAAAGCAAGAACAGATATCAAAGATATAGTGAAGCCACCAAGCACCAAAGCAGAGAAGTATGAAGACATTATGAGTCGACTTATAACCAAGGAAGTCTGTGATGACCTTGGATAAGTCTAAGTTATGTTTTAAGTGATGAAACTCAATGTTCAAATATGGTGTACATCGATCTCATCCAAATCAAGGATCAGTGAAGTACAAAGACTCTCCAAAAACTAGAACAAAGAAGGAAACAATTGAATCGGCCGAGTAAACTGACTTTCGCAAAGAGAAAACAAAACAAACAAAGAAAGAACTAACGGCTAAGTCAGAAGGCTCACTCGACCGTTCTAAAAACGGCGAAGAGACATTTACAAGATCAGATTTGATATACGATGAAGATTGTTAAGGCCATATTTATATGATTATTAAGGGTTTATTTCATTATTATTTTCCCCACATTTGCATGATTTACATGAGAATTAAGGGTTTAAGTGTAATTATTTAATAAAGATGATTTTAAGAGGGTTTTATGCAAAATTGATGATTTTAAGTGTTGATTTAATGGAATTATTATTATTTGGATTTTATTACATTTTTGCGTTGTTTATTTATCATGTAGGTGTTGATTTTCGTGCATATAATGAGGATAAATGAAGCTCAAGTCGAATTATAAGAGATAGAGTTGGAATTGGCTTGAAGAAATTGGATAAAGATGAAGAGATCCGATCCTCAGCATTCGAACGGGCGCGTCACGAGATCTTGAACAGCGCCCGTAAGTGAATCAAGCGCCCATGCGGCGTCGTAATCGTATTTTACATTCAGAGAGTTCAGACGGAGGATGAACGAGCGTTTACTCACCGTCCAGGCATTCTGGACGGGCGTCCACAAGACCAGACGGGCGTTCAAGGCCGACTTAACCCTAGCCGACATCAAATTCCTCTATATATAGCAGCAGCCTCCCAACCCTAATTGATACCAAATAATTGAGATCGCAATTTTACACCAAAAAGCTGCGGCCACAAGCCTTTTTACACAGAGATGAACTTCTCCAACCCAACAATCATCTTCAACATGATTGTTGGCTAAAAGCCTTGCAGTGAGTCGACGGAGGAAGCCTATCAACAACACAATCAACTAGTAGAGTTCGATCTTTGGATGTTTAGTGAGTTTAAGATCTAGTTTTTCATCACTTTTGATATTTGTTTTACATTGCCATGTTTTGTTGAATTATCAATTCTATGAAACGATCTATTTATCTATCTTTATGCTTGAATAAATTTACGAAAATCTGTTTATTTGAGTTCTCTTCCGTTTAAGTGATGCATCTAATTGTGTTTTAAGAGATTATGCATGATTAGTTGAGTAAGAGCTTGGAAACAATCTCGTGATTTCGTTTTGATTGCATGATTAGTTTATTTGAAAAGATAAACGAAACCCTAGAATTTGGTTGAAGAAATTTAATTGAATTCGTGATAAATCACTACTAAAAACTATGTCTTTTTAATCACCGTCTAGTTGGATTGTTGGTTGATAGGTGGAACCTAGTCGCCTTGCTGTGTTTTCCTATAATTGTTTATTAATCGAATCGTTTAGATTAAGTTTAGTTTAAGTTCTAGTTATATAAACCCTAGTTTCCTGCTGTTTTCCTGCACTTTTCTGCTTCAGTTTGTAGTGAGACGCTCGTCCGCAATAGCAGACGCCCGTCCGATAGATTTCGTTCCCAGACGCTCGTTCATCAAAGTGAACGTTCGTCCGTCTTTCTGTTTTCTTATTTTCTGCCTGTTTTTATTCCTGTTTTAGTTTTAATCCTTAGGTTTAGGTTTTAGTTAGTTTTAACCTTAGGTTAGTAGTAGTTTAGTGACATAATCGATAGAATAATTGTCCCTTGATCCGATAAACATTCCACTCCCTTAGGACGACCCGTTAACATCCTTTACTACAGATCCTTATACTTGGGGTGTTTCGGTTATAAATTGTAAAACTCGTTTTTACCGAACAAGTTTTTGGCGCCGTTGCCGGGGAGTCGGTAACGGTTGTCGGATTCTACTTAGGACAGTTTTCTGTGTCAAAAAGGGGTCGTTAGGGCACACGGTAGTATTTTGACCATAACTTTCGGCTCGAGTGTCCGTTTGGAACGCAGGACCCCAATTCGGAATGCTCGTTCCGACGCCGACGACGTGGTGAACGCCGAGGCCGCTCGATCGCGTTTTCGAGTTCAAAATCCACTGTTTCCCCTCCATTTTGGCCCTAGAAGATTTCAACACGCTTTTTTTACCGTCTTAGTGTTTTTCTTGTTTTTAAACTTTTCGTAGGTAGGTTTCTTTTCCGCTGGTCTCTTTATATTTTCTAAAAATAAGAAGAAAAAAAAAATACTAAAAGCCTTTTGAACGAAAGTGTTCAACAACTTGAACGCCCGTCCACCTCATTCTGTTCTCTCGAACGAACGTTCATTCAATCGAACGAAGCGTTGATTCAACTAACGCCCACTAACACTCGGCCTTGATTCGATCTGTTCAATCATCACTTCCTTTCTTTCTTCTCTTTTCTTCTCTTTTCTTTTCTCCCTCTAAACCATCTAATCTTCTCTAAACTCGTTCTAATCAACCCCAAAGGGTTGATTTCTTCCTTTTTCTTTCTTCTGGTTTATGCAAACGAGAAGTAAGAAGGGACTTCTGATCTTTGATCCTGAGCCTGAACGATCTATCCTTAGAAGAAGGCTTCTCCCTGATTTGGACAAAATGGCGGATCAAGATCCACCAATTCCAAATCCTGACCCCCAAGCTCAGTTAAATTTACTCCTTCAACAAATGCAAGCTCTGCAAAGAATAAAGAGAATCAAGCAAGTCGGCATAAATCAACAACTTCAACAATTCCGCCTAAAACCAAATTTTAATCAGTTGAACGGGACCCTACACTCCATATCTAAATCAAGATTTTCTCGAGGGGCATAGACCTATTCGTCCTCCCGACATGGGAGGAGTGAACTTTGATCTAAAGAACGGAGTAGTTGCTCTAGTTCAGAATAGCTCTTTCCATGGTACTGCTCAGGAAGATCCACACGACTTCTTGTCCACATTCGTACAAATCGTGAAGGTGCCATTATCCTGGTGTTGATTCTGAGATAGTTAAGTTAAAGCTATTTCCTTTTGCTTTGAAAGGTGAAGCAAGTCGGTGGTTTAAATCGTTAGCACATCATTCCCTCCATACATGGAATGATGTCAAAAGAGCCTTCGCTCTTAAGTGGGTTTCACCAGGCAAGATTATGGAGATGAAACGGGAAATAGCTACGTTTGAGCAGATGGAGGATGAGACTGTTGGCAAGGCTTGGGAAAGATTAAATCTGTTGATGAGGAAGTGCCCCAATCACGGATATGATAGACATGAGTTGTTGGAACTGTTTTACAGAGGTGTCTCTCAACCTAATAGAGACTATCTTGACTCCACAGCTCATGGATCCTTCTTAGGGGGAGGTGATGAGACTGCTTACAGAGTAGCCGAGACAATTGCCAAGAACAACATGTGGTCGACTCCTAAGAAGACCAATATTGTCAAGAAAGAAGGCATCGCAAGCAATCTCGATACACGGTGTTGTTGGTTGCTCGGATGGAATCGATAAGCAAGCGGTGGCCAATCTTCGATGATGCACCTTCGAGGTGAATTATCTTGGAACACAAAGGTGGACCGAGATGACGGAAGAAGTGAATTTAATGGAAAATCAAAACCAACCCTTCCGAAACTTCAACCAAAACCAGAACTACTCAGGATTTCAAAGACAAAACTTCAATCAAGCCAAGTTAACACCTGGCCCTTCAAATTCGAATTCTTTCAACTTGAACTATCAAAGGCGATTCGTAACTCCCAAAGGCCTCAAGGTGGCTGGAATCAAACTCGAACAACAATCATACCACCATGTGTGTCCTCAACACAAATTCAATGAGTTGGTAGACATGGTGAAGACTCGTCTACTAGTGTTAAAGCAATTGAGAGACAAGTTGGTCAAATGGCGGACCGCCAAGCAAGCGAGACCTCACGGTAAACTTCCGAGTTATACCGAGAGAAACCAAAGTCGATGTGAATGTTTGCACCGCCATTACACCTCGGTGGGAGTATGGGCAAGAAGAGGAGTTGAACGAAGTAACTCGAGAAGTGGTAAACAGTGGACCCGGCAAGATGTCGGAAGCGAGTAGCCCCTCCCGACGCCATGAGTTCAGGGGGGAAATCGAAACCACATGCCGAAGAACGCAGCGATGAGGAGCTTAGTGACAATTCTTGAAGGATGAAAATAATTTCGATGACGAGGAAAAGAAAGGAAAGTCAAGGGCGGTACCCTTGACTAAGAAAAAGGAAGAAAAGTTTGTGAGATGGAAGGATAAGGAGGATGAGGCGATAAAGAATCGAGGCCACGATGAATGATAAAGCCCTTCCTTATCCACCGAAGAGCAAGAGAGAGCCCTCGCCAAAGACAAGCAGTATGATGGGGTGAGGAGGATACTTAGGGACACTAAAGTGAGTATGCCCTTAGCTGAGGTATTGTCTGAAATGCCTAAATGTACTAAGTATCTTAAAGAATTCTGTGGGAGCAAGAGAAAGCTTCAGGGGATGGTCAAGAAGTGTTTTGAGAAGATTGCGCAATGGTTTCACACAAAAGTCGTCATTAAGCGAGGTGACCTAGCGGACCTTCAATCTCCGTGAGATCGAAGGCCATTTGTTCGAAAATGTATTATGCGACTCGGGGGCCTCTATTAATGTGATGCCATTAAACGTATGCACAAAACTCGGGTTAGATAAAAGGATGCGGAACGCCCGATTTCTCTTGGATGGTAGATAAATCTAGCGGATTGCGGCCGGTTGTGTAGCTAATGTTCTCCTTCAAGTTGAACATTTAGTCTTCCCTACCGATCGGGTTATTCTAGACTATCCACGATAAGGAGATGCCTCTAATTCTAGGCCGAACCTTTTGGACACTTCTAACGCTCTCATCGACTCGCAGGGACAGATTACTTTTAAAGTCGGTGACACATCTCCGTCACCTTCACACGGGGGACCATCCCGAAAGAGCCGTAATTGATGAAATATCGTTTGTCGAAGCTATCTATGAGGACGAAAAAGATGCCTACTTTGAAGAAGCAGAGGAGTTGACAGAGATAGGTGTTTTTGAAGTCATGGACATTGAGGATCCGGCTGACTGCGGACCACCTTCTAATTCATTTCAAGCCGTAGGCATTGACGAGTCATCTTCACTCGCTCACACTGGGCCTGTTATTGAGTTAGAAGCATGGAGATGCCCAGCAACAAACGATGATTTCAAAGAACTGAGTCAGGAAGACTTCATCCCTGGTGAAGAAGAAGCTCTGATGGGTAGTTGGGACGAGGTAGAGTTTTGGAGAGAAGCTACTCATTGGGAAGTAGATGATTGGGAAGAGCTGGCAGAAGAGCTTAAAGATGAAGAGTTAAGAAAAATGATCGATCACAAGAAAAAGGAAGCAAGTGTTGATCGGAGGATTCCGATGGACGATTTGATCCAATACCTTTCTGGGGTTGAGCCTCGGGAAGATGAGTTATTCTTTAGTCAACCACTTCAAGCTTACAAAGAGAAAGGTGGCCCGTTAAAGTCCAAAGATTGAGCAACCACCTACTGATTTAGAGCTCAAACCGCTTCCGAAACACCTTAAGTATATCTTTCTTAAGGATGGAGATAAATTGCCTTTGATCATTTCTTCGAAACTCGACCCTGAGCAAGAAGCACAGCTGATAGAAGTGCTTAAAAAGAATATCCTCGCGTTCGGATGGCAAGTGGGTGATATCCGAGGGATCAGCCCAGACATATGCATGCATAAAATCCGAACGGAGGAAGGAGCTAAAAAGGTAAGACAACCTCGTGAAGGTGAATCCGCATACGCAGGAGGTTGTCAAGAAAGAGGTGATAAAGTGGCTTGACATGGGTATCATCTATGCAATCGCCGATAGCGAGTGGGTCACCTACTCAAGTTGTGCCAAAGAAGGCGGAATCACAAATCGAAAGAATGAAAAAGGGAGGAAGTTGCCTTACGACTCGTGACAGGCTACAGAGTCTGTATTGACTATCGTAGACTGAATGAAGTCACTGCAAAAGATCACTTCCCCTTTCCCTTCATTGACCAGCTTATTGAACGACTGAGTGGTCATAAGTATTATTGTTTCCTTGATGGCTATTCCGGCTACTTCCAGATAGCCATTGATCCTAATGACCAAGAGAAGACCACGTTTACGTGTCCATATGGTACTTTTGCCTTTCGTAGAATGCCATTCGGTCTATGCAATGCACCCGCGACTTTTCAACGGTGTATGTTGGCCATTTTTGATGGACTTGTTGAGAAATGCATGGAAATCTTCATGGACAACTTCTCGGTCTACGGCGATAGTTTTGATGAAATTTTAGAGAACCTAGATATGGTACTCCAACGTTGCGTTGAGAAGAATCTGGTGCTTAACTGGGAGAAATGCCATTTTCTAGTTGATGAAGGAATAGTTTTGGGACACAATGTGTCCAATGCTGGCATTCAAGTTGATAAGGCTAAGGTTGAAGCCATTGAAAGGATGACGTACCCTAAGGCAAAGTGAAAGAGGTACGAGGTTTTCTAGGTCATGTCGGCTTTACAAAGCGTTTCATTAGAGACTTTTCTACGATTGCCAAGCCTTTATCAAATCTCTTGAAAGAAGATGTCGATTTCTTGTTCGACGCGAAGTGCAAGGAAGCTTTCAATTGTTTGAAAGATAAGCTTATCAGTGCCCTATTTTAGTAGCTTTATTTGGACCAAGCCTTTCGAATTGATGTGTGATGCCTCTAATTATGCCGTGAGGCGCGGTTTTAGGACAAAGAGTTGATAAAGGTTCAGCCCATCTATTATGCGAGTCGTACCTTGAACCCGGCTCAATGCAATTATACTACGATCGAGAAGGAATTCTTAGCCGTCGTCTTTTCCATTGACAAGTTTAGAAGTTATCTTCTAGGGTCTCAAGTGATTGTATGGACAGATCATGCGACTCTCACGCTACCTTATGGACAAAGCGGATGCCAAACCAAGGTTACTTAGATGGATTTTAATTCTACAAGAGTTTGACCTTGTGATTAAAGATAAGAAAGGTAGTGAGAATATTGTGGTGATCATTTATCTCGCTTAGTAAATGAGGGTGTGAGAGAATCACAATGATATAGGCATTGATTTTCCAACCGAGCAATTGATGAAGCTTGAAACGGTTAGGCCGTGGTATGTCGACTCACGCCAACTATTTAGTGAGTGGTCATTTAGAGGATATGACGTATCAGGAGAAGAAAAGTTCTTTTCGATCTTAAATATCTCGTATGGGAAGATCCTTATTTGTTTGAGTCCGTAAGGATGGTTTGCTTGAAGGTGTGTTCTGAGCATGATCGATGGGATATCTAGAACAATGCCATAAGCGGTCCTACCGGAGGTCACTATGGAACACCAAAGACGGTTGCAAAGATCCTTCAAGCTGGATTCTCTTGGCCGACTCTGTTTAAAGATGCGAAGCCTTTTGTAAAGGTTGTGATAGGTGCGAGAGGCGGGACGGGCGAGTAGTAGGATGGAAATGCCACTCAAGCCCATTCTTGAATGCGAAGTTTTCGATGTATGGGGCATAGATTTTATGGGACCCTTTCCATCGTCATGTGGTAATAAGTATATCCTCATCTGTGTGGATTATGTTTCAAAGTGGGTCGAGGCCATAGCTACTCAAACTAATGATCACAAGGTTGTAAAGAAATTCTTGCAAAAGAATATCTTTACTAGATTCGACTGTCCGAGAGCACTCATTAGTGATGAAGGTACCCATTTTTGCAATGCGCCGCTTGATAAAATCCTTGAAAAATATGGTGTCAAACACAAAGTTGGTACACCATATCATCCCTGAACGATGGCCAAGTCGAGGTAAGCAACGAGAGCTTGAAAAGAATTTTTTAGAAGACCGTGAACAATAATCGATCTAATTGGAGTCTTAAGTTGGATGACGCATTGTGGGCTTATCGCATCGCATTTAAAACCCGATGGGCACGTCACCCTTCCAAATGGTCTATGGCAAAGCTTGTCATTTACCTGTCGAACTTGAACACAGAGCTTTACGGGCAATTAAATTCTTAAATTTCGATAGCCAACTCGTGGGGAGAAGCGATTGTTACAATTGAGCGAGCTTGACGAATTCGGACTCAGAGCGTCACGAGAATGCTAAGCTTAGCAAGGAAAGAACGAAGATGCTCCATGACGCTAAGATCAAGGACCGAGAATTCAAAGTTGGTGAAATGGCTTTACTCTATAATACTAGACTTCACCTGCTTTCGGGTAAACTCAAGTCTAGATGGTCCGGTCCTTTGAGATTCTCGAGGTTAATCCAAGTGGAGTAATTACTTTGAACGGGTATGGTAATCAAGCTTTTAAAGTGAATGGCCATCGACTTAAGAAATATTTTGGGCAACCAAAGGAAAAGCTGAGATTCTTTATTTCCAAAGAAGAGATGAGAAATCTACAGATGTCTGGTTTGTGAAGAGATTCCATCTTATTTCTTTGAGTCGGATGATGATGACGTTCCTATATCCACCCGTAAGGTACCTTCTGCTTTGAGACTTTCGATCATACCACTATGTCTATGCCTATCATGCGCAAGAACAAGAAGAAGAGAGTCGGTGTAGTTTGGAGAGAAAAGTTTAATGAACTTATTGCGCACTTGACTTGTTGTTGTGGTGAAAATCATTTCCGCCTTCAAAGGTGCTCGATTCGACATCGAGGTGGCGGTAGCCAAACCAAAGTGGCCCGATCCGGGTTGATTCTTGAACTTTGTGTCAAGCTATTGACATTAAAAAAGCGCTCCTAGGAGGCAACCTAGTTATTTGTTTTTTTTTTTTCATTCTTAGGTTGTTTTATTGTTTTAGAAATAATACTTTAGTTGATTTTGTGTTGATGGTTATTCCTCTTACATTCATTGTAAGTGTTTTGTGTTATGTTTGCTCATATACCCCGTGTACCCCGAGATTATATGGTATGTCGAGTGTTGCAGATACTTTTGAGCAGGTTTTCGAGTTACTACTGTCCAGTGTTGTCTATTCGAGTTGCAGCGGTACATTCATGCTCCGGCCTGCCCTCTGCCAACTTTCATCCGACAACCACTGTTGAAACCAGCTAAGTTTTCTTTTCTCTTATATTTCCACATTCTGAGGACATAATGTGATTTAAGTGTGGGGGGGGTGTTTGGGTATGTTTTTATGCTATATCCTTTGAAATATGAGTGAATGTTAAATTTCATGAATTTAAAATTTTTGTGAGTCTCGAGCATATAATTGGAACTAGATGCTTGCTAGTTGTAGTTTTCTAACGATGATAGTATGTGACTTAGTGAGATAATTATAGCATGTTTTACTTTTATGGAGATAGTTTCGTTTTTCACTCACGAAAGCCTTTGATTTTGAAGCATGACTTTTGAATTATATCCTTTCATTATTTTTAATGATTTATCTTAGGAATGTCAGTATAGTTACACCGTAGTTAGACCGTGTACTGTGAATATCATAAAGTTTGAATGTGATAAGTGAGATGTAACTTATGACTTTGAAAAGTGAATAAATAAAGTGAGTGAGCAATTATTAATAAATACGTTTGTCGGAAGCTGGTTAATGATTTGAGTGCGGTAGGGTATACCTCGTATGTCCTATTCCACTATGATGACCAATAGCTCACGATAGTCAGTTTATAGCTACCTTATGATTTGAGTAGGTAGGGGATTATCATGAAATGTCCTACACTACTATGATGGGTAAGAGCTCATTCTGATATGCGTCAAATTTGAAAATTTTGAAAAATGATGAATAAGAATAAAGTAAAGTCTTTGTTATCATGGATCTTATACCCAGTAGAACCGCATGATATGCTGTAGGGATTATCCTACTGAGTGCGTGGGAAGGCTTGAGTGGAGCTATTACTGTCTATACCTAGGATAGTCATTGGAATTTTTGAAAGGATATTTCTTTGAAAGGCTTGTTAAGATTGAGAACGGCTTGTCACACATACACCGAGTCTATCTCTGTGATGGTATTGTTTGCTATAGTTGTTGTATCTTTTGTTACGTGAGTTAGAGATCTATGTGGATTATTTATAAAGTTGAGCTATAGTTTTGATTGTTTTGTCCGAGGACGTACAAAAAGCTAAGTGTGGGGGTGTTGTTAAGGCCATATTTATATGATTATTAAGGGTTTATTTCATTATTATTTTCCCCACATTTGCATGATTTACATGAGAATTAAGGGTTTAAGTGTAATTATTTAATAAAGATGATTTTAAGAGGGTTGTATGCAAAATTGATGATTTTAAGTGTTGATTTAATGGAATTATTATTATTTGGATTTTATTACATTTTTGCGTTGTTTATTTATCATGTAGGTGTTGATTTTCGTGCATATAATGAGGATAAATGAAGCTCAAGTCGAATTATAAGAGATAGAGTTGGAATTGGCTTGAAGAAATTGGATAAAGATGAAGAGATCCGATCCTCGCAGGTTCGAACGGGCGTCTCACCGATCTTGAGCAGCGCCCGAAGTGAATCTGGCGTCCATGCGGCGTCGTAATCGTATTTTACATTCGAGAGAGTTCAGACGGAGGATGAGCGAAGCGTTTACTCACCGTCCGAGGCATTACGGACGGGCGTCCACAAGACCAGACAGGCGTTCAAGGCCGACTTAACCCTAGCCGACATCAAATTCCTCTATATATAGCAAAGCGACCTCCCAACCCTAATTGATACCAAATAATTGAGATCGCAATTTTACACCAAAAAGCTGCGGCCACAAGCCTTTTTACACAGAGATGAACTTCTCCAACCCAACAATCATCTTCAACATGATTGTTGGCTAAAAGCCTTGCAGTGAGTCGACGGAGGAAGCCTATCAACAACACAATCAACTAGAGAGTTCGATACTGGATGTTTAGTGAGTTTAAGATCTAGTTTTTCATCACTTTTTGATGCTGTTTTACATTGCCATGTTTTGTTGAATTATCAATTCTATGAAACGATCTATTTATCTATCTTTATGCTTGAATAAATTTACGAAAATCTGTTTATTTGAGTTCTCTTCCGTTTAAGTGATGCATCTAATTGTGTTTTAAGAGATTATGCATGATTAGTTGAGTAAGAGCTTGGAAACAATCTCGTGATTTCGTTTTGATTGCATGATTAGTTTATTTGAAAAGATAAATGAAACCCTAGAATTTGGTTGAAGAAATTTAATTGAATTCGTGATAAATCACTACTAAAAACTATGTCTTTTTAATCACCGTCTAGTTGGATTGTTGGTTGATAGGTGGAACCTAGTCGCCTTGCTGTGTTTTCCTATAATTGTTTATTAATCGAATCGTTTAGATTAAGTTTAGTTTAAGTTCTAGTTATATAAACCCTAGTTTCCTGCTGTTTTCCTGCACTTTTCTGCTTCAGTTTGTAGTGAGACGCTCGTCCGCAATAGCAGACGCCCGTCCGATAGATTTCGTTCCCGCACGCTCGTTCATCAAAGTGAGCGTTCAGTCCGTCTTCTCGTTTTCTTATTTTTTACTGCTGTTTTATTCTGTTTTAGTTTTAATCCTTAGGTTTAGGTTTTAGTTAGTTTTAACCTTAGGTTAGTAGTAGTTTAGTGACATAATCGATAGAATAATTGTCCCTTGATCCGATAAACATTCCACTCCCTTAGGACGACCCGTTAACATCCTTTACTACAGATCCTTATACTTGGGGTGTTTCGGTTATAAATTGTAAAACTCGTTTTTACCGAACAAAGATTCAGAAGACCATGCATTAAATGCACAAATCATTAAAGGATCAATCAAGAATGGATTTTCTGCTATACGTTTGAAGAAAGAATCCGATCACTGAAATCAAGGAGAATACAATTAAGGGGGAATCAAGAATAAAATCAAGGGTTATTCCCTCATTAATATAGCCAACGGACGGAATTTCAAAAACCAAAGTTATTCAAGGCTATAAATAGAAGGCATTGACAGGAAAAGAAAACAACGATCAAGAAAGAAAAATCAAGCAGAAACTCTGTCAATTTGAAAAGCCTTCTCTCTGAACTTACAAAGACATATCTAGTGATCAACTCAAGTATCAGAACTACAAAGTCATACTCAGAATTGAGATTGATCAAGCAAGTGTGTGAATCACATTCACATCAAACTGAAGCAACTGAATCAGAGGCAATCTGAGAAGGAGTTGATTCTGTGATAGCTGTTGAAGGATCTTAATCTTAAGGAACAGCAAAAGGAAGACTGAATCACTGAAGCTGTTGCAGTCAAGGAGTGATAGTCTTGTAGATTGTGAAGCTTGGGAAGCCAAGGACAATCATACTATTGTATATGTGAAAACAATAGTGAATTCCTTCAATCATCACAGGAGAAGAGTGGATTAAGGGATTACACCACCCTGAACCACTATAAGCCTTGTGTCAATTTAATTTCTGCAATTTACTTTACAACATTTATTTATTTAGCCGACATCATAACTTATATCTGTGACTGTCTACACTGATTTGAAAACAACATAGTAAGAAGGGACTTATCCGCTGCCTAAAAGCTTTTAAATATAAGAAAAGTTTTTGAAACTCCACTATAGTCATTCACCCCCCCTCTGACTATAGTTTCACCCTTCTCTGGGACCAACACCAGAGTAATCCTCAAAACCAGGGTTTCAGTCAGAATCAAAATTTCAATCCAAATTCGAATTTTAATCAAAATCAAAACTTCAATCGAAACCCTACTTACAACCAAAACCAGAACTCCAATTTTTCCAATCGAATCAAAGATTCGATGTAATTGGCCTAACAATTCTAATTCTACATTTCGAGAATCGGTCCATTGGCCTTATCCATGAGAACTTCCAAAACTCTTAAGGCCCCTCACACTCGAGTGATATCCAAGCTGAATGGAACTCTTTTCGGGAGGAGCAAAATAAAAACATCCAACTCCTGATGAGCACAAACAAGAATCTTGATAGGCAAATAGGGCAATTGGCTAAACAGTTAGCTTCTAGACCCCCAGGGCAGTTGCCCCGCTTCACATAAAAGAATCCAAAGGGTGGTCAAGTTTCTAGGCCGATTTGAATAATAGCCAATGCACTGACTTGGTACCTTCAATTCCGTACGGCAGAGAAGAGGCCAGTGCGATGAACTTAAGGTCAGTACTCAGCGAGTGGTCTCCTCACCTGTGGAAACCACTACCCCCTCCTGCCGATAAGGCGGGAGGGAAGTCAGCACCTACGTTCTCCTTTGGCTGCAAGAGAATACTCGGGTGGCTGATCCCCTGAGAGGTGAAATAGTTGGAAGTCCTCAGGTGGCTGAACGCCTGAGAGGAATGAAGAATCAAGTGAGAGTCAGGAGGCTAACCCCCTGACTAGTAAGAAGAAATAAAAAGTGGTGTGGTGGAAGGACTTGGGAGACAAAACTGTCAGTTCATCCTCGAAGAAAGTCTTTTCTGAGAGTGACTTGAAAAAGCTTCCATTTCCACCAAGAAAAAGCAACATCTCCTTGAATGAGGATAAAAAGTATGAAAAAGTGCTAAACCTTCTGAAAAATACTCAGGTTAATCTTCCATTATCCAAGGTTTTGGTTGAGATGCCTAAGTATACCAAATTCATCAAGGATGTTGTTTCTTCTAAGAAGAAGTTAGCAGACATGGATCGGTTGATTGGTGAGGATTGCTCTATGATCAATTATGAAGATCTACCAATCAAGAGGGGTGACCCTGGGAAATTTGTGCTCACATTGCTGATGGGAGGCCTAGTCTTCCCAAACTCTTTATGTGACACAGGTGCATCCATAAGCTTGATGCCATTGTCTCATGCGCAAAGCGACTTAGGTTAGACAATCTTCTAGAACCCACCACCATGAATCTTCAATTCGCGGATAGATCTTCCAAGAAAGCTGCGGGAATATTAAAGGACATGTTAGTTCAAATTGATAGATTTACCTTCCCGGTTGGTAGTACGTTACGGACATAGAGAAGTATGAGAATGTCCCTCTAATTCTTGGAAGACCTTTTTACATCTCACGGCCGAGCCCTCATTGGCGTGATGGTGGGCAAGTGACGATATGAGTTGGTGATCAAGAGGTGAGTTACAATTTTTCCAAAGCTATCCAGAGACCCTCTGAAATACCAACCGGCTTCTCCATTGACGATATGTCTGATGACTTCAATGATTTCATGGAAAAGCAAGTCATGGCTGTTGCAACTGAATACGAGCGACTAGTTGAGAAGCTGAACAATCATGGTGTGGTGAATCTAGAACAGTTAGAAGCTAAATTTGAGGATGAGTTGTTGAGAGGAGAAGCTTTGGCAGTAGGACCACTAAGTAAACTCAATGATGTTGAGTTGAAAAGTGGAGATCTTAAATCATGTTTGGAAGACCCCCCTGCAGATCTGGTACTGAAGCCGTTGCCTAAACATCTAAAGTATGTGTTTTTAAGAGAAGGTGACAAGCTTCCATTAATTATATCTGCCAAGCTGTCTCGATTAGAAGAAATGGAGCTGGTAAACATCTTGAGGAAAAATGAGAAAGCCTTTGGTTGGAAAGGAGGAGACATCAGAGGGATATCTCCTGACATCTGTATGCATAAATTCAAGACTGAAGAGGGTGCGAAATGTGTTAGACAGCCCCAGAGGAGGCTCAACCCTCATATGCAAGAGGTGGTCAAGAAGGAAATTATCAAGCTTTTAGATATGGGTATCATATATGCAATCGCTGACAGTGAATGGGTATCCCCGACTCAAGTAGTTCCTAAAAAGGGAGGAATTACTATTGAGAAGAATGAGAAGGGAGAAGAAATAGCATTTAGGCTTGTTACTGGTTACAGAGTCTGCATTGATTACAGGAAACTCAATGAGGTAACAATGAAAGATCATTTCCCCCTTCCTTTCATTGATCACATGCTAGAGCGTCTAGCGGGACATGCATTCTACTGTTTCCTGGACGGATATTCAGGATATTTTCAGATACCCATCGATCCAGTTGACCAAGAAAAGACCAATTTCACCTGCCCTTATGGTACATTCGCTTACAGGCGGATGCCATTTGGTCTTTGCAATGCCCCAGCTACATTTCAAAGATGTATGCTGGCTACCTTTGACGGGCTAGTTGAAAAGTGTATGGAAATTTTCATGGGTGACTTTTCGGTCTTTGGTCAATCCTTCGATGATTGTCTTGACAATCTTGACCAGTCTCATCCGGATGTGTGGAAAGAACTTAGTCCTAAAGCTGGGAAAAGTGCCATTTCATGGTAGATGAGGAATAGTTCTTGGCCACAAGATCTCCGCCAAAGGTATTGAGGTAGACAGGGCCAAAGTAGAAGCTATCGAGAAGATGAGTTATCCTAAGAATGTCTTGCGAAGTCGAGGTTTTCTTGGACATGTCGGTTTTATAGGAGATTCATTCAAGACTTTTCCAAGATAGCCAAGCCCCCTGTCTACACTACTTAAAGAAGGCGTTGTATTCGATTTTGATGAAAGTTGCAAGCAAGCGTTTGAGGAGCTTAAAAGTTGATTAATCTCCGTGCGATCCTTATTTACACTTTGGAATCTCCTTCGAGCTTATATGCGATGCATCAAACTATCTTTGTTAGTGCGATCTTAGATGAGAGAAAAAAGGAAATTCCAGCCAATCTATTACGCATGATCACACACTAAATCCATCTCAAGTAAACTACACGACGACTGAAAAGGAATTTTTGGCCGTAGTCTTTGCTATGGACAGGTTTTGTAGTTACTTGTTGGGTGCTCAAGTAGTTGTGTGGACTGATCACGCTGCTTTGCGATACTTGATGACAAAGAAAGAGGCTAAACTGTGCTTACTACGTTGGATACTGATCCTACAAGAGTTTGATGTCCAAATTAAACACAAAAGAGGCGGTGAAAGCGTAGTGGTGATCATGTTTCAAGAATGTTGAGTGAGGAAAGGATGACCACGGACGATATAGATCTTTACTTTCCTCACGGAGAATGTCATGCTTATCGGCGGTTGTGCTCGGATGTTCCATGGTATTCTTCCATCGTAAACTACCTTCATTCCCAATATCTTGATCCAGAATTGTCCTATCAGGAGAAGAAGAAATTCTTCTCTGATTTGAAAACATTCGTTTGGGATGAACCTTACCTCTTCAAGATTTGTAAAGATGGTTTCTTTGAGAAGATGTGTTCTGAATCGAGCAGCGTGATATTATTGAGCAATGCCACAGTGGACCCAGCGGCGGTCACTTTGGTCCTTGGAAAACCGTTGCTAAGATCTTTCAATCCGGCTTCTATTGGCCCACGATCTTTAAAGATACAGAAGCTTTCTGTAAAGCTTGCGATAGGTGTCAAAGAACCGGAACTTTAACAAGGCGTTTCGACATGCCATTGAAACCCATCCTAGAATGCGAAGTCTTTGATGTATGGGGTATCGATTTTATGGGACCATTCCCATCATCTTGTGGAAATAAATACATCTTAGTCTGTGTGGATTACGTCTCGAAATGGGTGGAGGCTCAAGCCACGTCTCACAATGATCATAAGACGGTCATGAAGTTTATGAAGAAAAATATTTTCGTGAGATTCGGATGTCCCCGCGCATTAATCTGTGATGAGGCAACGCACTTCTGCAACCGGCCACTAGAAAAAGTTCTTGAGAAGTATGGTGTCCGGCACAAAATTGGCACACCATATCATCCGATGACTAGTGGTCAGGTTAAAAGAAGCAACCAAAGTTTAAAGAAGATCCTGGAAAGCGATTATGATCATAGAAAAGGCTGGAGTCGAAAGTTGGATGATGTACTGTGGGCATATCGAACTGCCTACAAGACCCCCATGGGTACATGACCCTATCAAATGGTTTATGGTAAACCATGCCACTTGCCAGTTGAGTTAGAGCATAGAGCGTATTGGGCCACGAAGTTTTTGAACTTCGATATCCAATCTTGTGGAAAACACCGACTGCAGCAATTGCATGAGTTAGACGAATTTAGACTTTAGGCCTACGAAAGTGCCAGGATAAGTAAGGCAAAGACGAAACTCCTTCACGATACCAAAATCAAGAAGCGAGAATTCCAAGTTGGGGAACAAGTTTTATTGTACAATTCCAAGTTACATCTGTTCCCTGGTAAGCTGAGGACACGATGGTCCGGTCCATTTGAAATTCTCCAAATCATTCCTGGAGGCATTTTAGAACTATGAGGTTATGGTGGCCAGCCATTCCGAGTGAATGGTCAAAGGTGCAAGCACTACATTGGTCAAGCCAAGGAAAAGCCTTTGATTGTTCGATTCCTCGATATCCTCGGGTGTGGTACTTCAGAAGTCAATAAATTTGACGAGTTTTCGCCCGATTTGTTTTCTGAGGATGACGGTAGTGGTCCTTCTGAAGAAGTTCTAGCAGGTAGTTGGGACATGGAAGAGTTTGAAAAGGAACAACAGTTGAAACATCGTCAGAAGAAGAAGAAATCAACCATGGGGAGGTTTAAACATGTGTGGAAGGCAATTAAAGAATTAACCCCATGTGTTAGATGCTGTTTCTGTAGCCACACTACTGATCAAAGCCTACACGAGGTAATGGCTGGCCGAAAAGTTAAATGGCCTGATCTAGGCTAAGCTAAAAGAGTGTCGAGCTAACGACATTAACCAAAAGCGCCACTAGGGGGCATCCTAGATATCCTTTATTATATTAGTACTCTATTTTATGTTTTTTTTTCTTTGATTTAGTTTTTATCTTAAGTCTAATTAAGATTTTTTTTTGAATCTGTTCAGTTTAGCTGTGTTTTTAGATATGGATTACGGAGTTCTACCACAGGAGTTTCCTTTCATTAGTAGGATCCCACTTATCACTCTAGGTGACGGACCCGGAGGGACTATCATTTTAGACGTAGACTTTGATATTAGTATCCGCATCAGGACCGTTACATATGTTCTCATTGTACCCCGATCTTCGGGAGGTGGAGATTTTAGTTCGGAGGAGGCTGCAGGAGACTTTAGGGCGACCGTATACAATCCTCAATGATTCGATCTTTGGCCCGACTTGGCGCTAGTCTTGCAAGTCGAGCATTTCCGAGGTGTGGATGTTCTTTGGCGAGGCCCGGGCTTTTACAGGCGAGTATGATTTTCCTCTCTGCTATTGACATGCTCCGCCGCGTCGATCCGGATTGTGGATTGGGCGGAGATTTATGATGACTAAGCGTCGTTAGGTCATTTCGTTGAGCAAGCACGCGTAAACCAATGGCGCTTCGGTGGGAGGCAACCCACTATTTTCTAGTGTTTTTATGTGTTTTCCGATTTTATACATTATTTGAATTTTTGTATGAATTTTTATAATGAAATAAGAGTTTGAATTTGATTTGAATGAATTTTTTTTAAGTTTTTGTTGAATTCTGCCTTTGGACGCCCGTCTGCTATTTTATACGCCTTGGACGGCGTCCACCACCGCTACGAACGCCCGTCCGTCCTTTGAAACTACTAGGACGAAAGCGCCCACTTTAAGTGAGCGCCCGCTCGCTAATTTCCCTCCAACTCTGTTCTATTTTTGAAAAGTTGGACGAGCGTCTGAATATCTGGACGCCCGTCCAGTTCATACTTAACCCAGCTGAACGCCCGTCCAGGTTCCTGGATGCCCGTTCAGACCTGCGTTTATGAATACCCCTGCTCCCAGATTTCGTTCACATCAGAAAATTCAAAAGAGCCAACCCGACTTTTCGGCCCCCCTTCGCCCTAAATTCTTTGTTTCTACACCAAATTGAGCGATTCCAAGCCCCACAATCACCTCTCAAACCCCTCTCTTTGATTCTTCAAACCAAAACATCCAACAAACAACCGATAATTCGATCCAGTGACCTAGCTAGTGCAGTTTTCTTTGGAGAAAAATCCGATTTTTGGGTTCGATTGTTCACTGTTAGGACTTCTAATCATCATCATCATCATCCCTTCAACGTACTTGGTAAGATTTTATAAACTTTTCTTAGATTATTTAACGTTTTTTTAGTTCGATCTTCGAGTCGACTCTTTTATAAGAATCTTACCTTATTTGTTTTTTTCTCTTGTTTTGTTTTTGTTTCTTGCCTTGTTGATGATTGTGGTGATGTTGATGGATCATGGATGGGTTGCATTGTGGTTGTGATGTTGTTTTGGTGTTGATTTGTTTGGGAAATCCCGTTTGGACGATAAACAGGTGGTTTTGTTTGATTTTGGTTTTGGGATTGTTGTTTGTTTAGCTTTAGTTTACAATGGTGCGTAAAGCGGTGCAGAAAAGGCATGGTAAGGGGGTTGCCAATGAACCTCCTAAGAAGAAAAAGGGTGTAGACCCCACATTAGTCAATCCGAACCAAGGTATCCGTATTGGTGAACGTCAGAATCCTCCTAGAGGTCAATCCGGGGTTCCTTTACGAGATGAGTGCAGTCGGGTCGACAGCGATGATGAGCCATTAGTGAGGAAGATGACTAGGGTGACGGAGGCTCAAGTTGAGAGAGGTGCAGAGGAGCCTAGGGCTAGAACCGAGGAAGCATCGGAGAGAGCGGGACCGGCTAGACAGAATGTGAGACCCCCTATCCCTATTCCATTGGCTCGTAGGTTCATTAATCCTAAGGCTTTTGAGGTGTATAATAAGCACTATGTTACGAGGACGATGTTAATAGAGCGAGCCGTCCTTGAGGCCAAGGTTGATCCCGCTTTTGTTAAAATGCTTACGGATAGAAAGTGGGGGGCATTGATGAAGACCCCGAGGACTCCGGTTAATGCAACGTTAGTGCGAGAGTTTTATGAAAACTGCTCAGAAACGGATTTGGAAACCGGAGTTGTGATGGTAAGGGGAGTAAAGGTGCCGTTTACGCCTAAGGTTATAAATGACAAATACAACTTGGCACCTTTTGAGGGTTTAGATTATAAAGAGGCGATAAAAGCTAAGTAGGATGCGGGAGAGGATCCGTTGGAAGAGTTGAGATTGTTGGTGTGCCCGGATTTGCCGTGGACACTCAGACCGGGTGGAGATAGAAAGGAGTTGGTCACAACGAGTTGGACGGAGGATTGGAAGGTCCAATGTCGTTTCATTCAGAACAGGTTGTTACCTAAGAACAACCTGACTCATTTTCACATTGGTGACCTCGGGATGTTGTATGCTTTGAATTTTAAGCTGAATGTGGATGTCGGTCAAGCCATTTTCGATGAGATAGCCACGAATCAGAAGGTCTATGCTAGGTGTTAGATATGTCCGCATTTGATCCACAATCTCTGTAAGATGCTAGGGTTCCCGAGTACAAGACTGATCACAAACCGAAGAATCCAAGGTTCTTGCAGCGGGAGAAGGTGAGGTCTACAGGTCAGTCTGAGGAGGAGGCAGCATATGAGCCCGGTTCATCGTCGGCACCGCCTCCGGCATCTTCCCTTCCATCTTTATCTCCCTCAGTCCGGATGAGGTTGAGTATGGCTAATAGTATACGGAACTGGATGGAGGATATGAGGACTTCTCAGAACAATATCTTGTCTATTTTGCATTGTATGAGCGAGGGCTGTCCTCCGAGGGGCAGCGAGTCTTCAACCCGACATTATAGATTACATTTATTCGAGATGAGATTGAAGCAGGCCATTGCGGATGTTCTTCATGATCTTGAGTCGTCTTGGATGAAAGCAGACTAACACGCGGCGCGAGGGCTCTACGTCACAGCCTGGACCTTCTTCTACTACTTCTGCGGGTGATGTACCTCCGGCTGATGCTTCTACACCCCCGGGGCAGCCCTGACTGATTTCTGATTCTGTCTTTCGTATTTTCATCTTCGATTTGGTTTTATCGTGCTACTATTGTTGTTTCTTGCTGATTCATTGTATTTCTCTTTTGTAAGCTACTATCGGTTTCCGTATGCTTCTTATTTTTGATGGATCATGTAAACCATAGGGCAATTTCATACTCTGCTTTGTATTTCGATGATTGACATTGCTATTATTTTCGATTTTTATTGTGCTGAATGATTACTCTTTTATCTTATTCGATTTTATCTTATCTTTATCCTTATCATTCTCTTTCATTTTTGCGATAATATTCCCCGTTTTCCCGAGATTTCTTACGTGGTTGTCAAGTAGTGCGAGATATCTTTCTAGGCGTTTTGTCGAGGTAACATTTGAGTCATGTTGGAGCGAGTTCTATACGCCGAGCGTTGGCCTTTTCATGCACCGGCGACCAACGGCTCGAATATCTACGCAATCGACTAAGTACTTCATTTCTTTTTAAATTCTCGCACAACTTTGAGGACATGTTGTGGTTTAAGTGTGGGGAGGAATGGTTATGTGTATCGATCATTTGCTAACTTCGTTATGTTTCTATGCAAAATGAGCTAAATTTTTCAAAATTTTTGTTCTGTCCCGAGTATGCAATGCATAATCTTTGTTCGTTTTTTTTATAGTCATTGATGCTATATACTGTATGTTCAGTAAGTTAGTTGTTTCACCCGATATATATTTTTCACGAGCCATAGTGAATGATGAGCTATAATATAAAGCTATACCCTTTTTTATTAGTGATTTTTGATTATCTTATAAGTCATGTGCTTAGTGCTAACGTATGTATCGTGACGATTATGATAGTTTGTATTTAGATCCAAAGTATGATAAACTGTGAATATCTGAGGTTTGAATGTGATAAGTAAAACGTAACTAATGTTGTTGAAAAAATTGTTTTAAGTAAATGAAATAAGTGTGTGTGTCGGAAGTTGGTCGATGATTTGAGTGCGGTAGGTCATATCACGAATGTTCTATACCACTGTGATGACCAAAAGCTCACGACAGTCAGAAGAAGCTACCTTATGATTTGAATAAGGTAGGGTATATCTCGACTATCCTATTCTGCTTTGACAGGGCAAGAGCTCATTCTGATGTGCGTTTAAATGTGAAAATAGTTAAATCAACTTGCAATAAGAAGTGGTATGAATTGATGTAAGATTTAGTTATCGTATACCTTATCCCAAGTATAAACTGACAGATATGTTGTAGGGATTATCCTCTGAGTATATCAGAAAGGCCCTAGATGTATTCTATCATCATTTTCGGGATATGTCACGTTTTGTAGGGTGCATCTTATAAGTATCATTTATCTCTAGTTTGAAGGGGGTATTAGCTAG
The DNA here is from genome assembly GCA_026214975.1 of Gentiana macrophylla. NCBI lineage: Eukaryota > Viridiplantae > Streptophyta > Magnoliopsida > Gentianales > Gentianaceae > Gentiana > Gentiana macrophylla. The sequence goes on from JAOBSW010000606.1 coordinate 163,197, forward strand.
TTTGCTTTGAAATTTTCAAGTTTGGACTTAGTGGAAGTTTGTTATGGCTCTGCACACACACCGGGGTGAACCTCTAAGTTATTGAATATGTGTTATATTTGCTGAGATGTCTATCTTTTTTTTTCCGAGCTTTGGTTTTGTCTTGTTTTGCTCGGGACGAGCAAAAGCTAAGTGTGGGAGAGTTGTTAAGGGTGATTTTATATGATTTATATCGTTATATTTTGTAACAATTCTCTCCATATTCGTATAATTCGCATAGAAATTAAGTGTTTAATTGATTTATTGAGCAAATGAGTTTTTAAACGGTTTAATCGCAAAATTGGTTAATTCATGTGTTTTATTGATGATTTTATGTTTATTTGGATATTATTACGTTTTGCGATGTTTTTAATGACTTGTAGATGCATAATTGCGGCTCAAAAGATTATTAAGTGAAGATAAATGTCGGATTTAATTGATGAAAAAGAGATAAGGAAGATTTGAATAGAAGAAAAGAGATGGAGAAATCGAATTTCAAGTTCACTGAACGAGCGTTCAAGTCCCGTCCGATTGGACGGGCGTCGCATATTGGATGAGCGTCGGTGAAGAGTTTGATTGAGTTTTGAGATATTTAGTGAGCAGCGTCCAAATTAAAGAAGGGCGGGCGTCGATCATGACTCGGCCCGATTCAAGTTTGCATTGAAGGTTGGGACGGGCGTTTGATTCTTTGGACGGGCGTCCATAAACCGACTTAGCCAAACCGCCTCTGAAATCTATATAAAGGCTGCATTTTCTCCACATAATATCATCATTATTCGAACCCTAAACCCTAGGGGCGGCCTAGCTGCGATTTTCATTAGTTTTTACTCAAAATTTATGTTTTTAAATTTCTAGTTTAGATCAAACACCTTTATGTATTTTTATTCAAGTAATTCGAACTTCAAGAGGATGCTAAGAGGCTAGACCTCTATTGAACAAGCGTTGTGAAGCCATCCGATCAACAATTCAGTTTCGTTTCTCGATTGTCTTGTGAGTTTTTAATTTAAGTTGTTTCTTTATTTTGTTTATCATGTTTTTATGCAATTTATATCGAAAGATCTTTGCATGTTGATTGTTTATATTGATGAGAATCATGTTAAACCCTAGATCCCCATGATAAAGAATAGATGTTTGATCTAAATAACAAGAGTTATTAGGTTAGATTTCTAGGTTAGAAACTTATAAATTTCACACCTTGGGTTAGAAAGCGTTAATCTTTAGGATCGAAAGATAGAAGATTAATAGGCGAACTTGTCTAAGAAATTAGGAGTTCATACCTTGGCTAGGTGAATCACAACTTGGTTAGAAAACACGAGATAATCGAGATAGAAATTGATTGTTGTATGAGAGGTGGATCAATAGCTTGTTCGTTCGTAAATTACTGATTAAATAACTTGAACTTGAATTGCTTCGTGAATTTACAATCTTTATGTCATAATAGATTTAGTTTAGATAATTTTGTTCGCAACCATATTTTCCTGGCTTTAGATCTCGATCTTCTGTCCAGTTATTCTTATTGTTAGTTTCGTTTTTCGTTTTAGTTCTTCACTGTTTTATTTTCGTATCTTTTCAGTAGTAATCGTGACATAGTTAGGTTAGATAATAAAAACTAGATTAAGCAACCCCGATTCCCCGTAAGATCGACCCGGTATCAACCTCTATACTACGATCCCTACACTTGGGGTATACCGGATTTATAAATTTATTACTTGTTTATTTTCATTGCAAAAATCCGTGACAGGAGGGATTGGATCACTCTTATATTTTACTGCAAGAAGACCAAATATATCCTTTGAGTAAGAGTTTGTGCCAGATTCCAATCAGCACCTAAGTAAAGACACATAGGAGCAGCGAAGAAGATTTTGAAATTTGTAAAATATACTGAAATCGTAGGGATATGGTATCCACTTGAAAGAGATTTAAAATTAATTTTATACTCAAACTCATATTATGCAAGATACAAAGTTGTTAGGAAAATCACTACATGAACATATCATATTATGGGAGGCAGACTCGTCTCATGGTTCTATATGCAGCAACAATCAATTTCAACTTCACCAGCTGAAGCTGAATCTATTGACTCGGGAAGCTGTTGCACACAAGTGCTATGGCTAAGACAACAACTTAGAGACTACGGATTTAGGGAGAAAATTTTCCAATTCTATGTGACAACATTAATCCAATTGCTATCACTGACAATACAGTACTACATTTAAGAAACAAACATATTGCTGTGAGACGTCATTTCATCAGTGATCATGTTTAGATGAAAGATGTCAAAGTTGAATACATTCCTATAGAAAAATAGCTGGCAAATATCTTTGGCAAACCTCTATGCAAGGAAAGGTTTTGTGAACTATGACTAGTGTTAGGAATGCTTGATCGGTTGTGAGGAATTACTTAGATGTAAAGCAGATATCAGACTTAATATGAGTCATTAGATATTTATAGAAATCAGACATGAAAATTTCAAAAACAAGAAAGCAATAACGACAATCTTATGCACTGACAAAGCACAACAGATTCAATTTGAACCATGAATTCACTGCATATAATTACTCACATTACTTTTATCACTCTAGCCGCGTGTAAGTCGCTTGTACTAGAAAGAGGACTAGGTCAATCGTAGTATAACAAATTAAAGGTGAGTTAATGTCGATCCCACAGAGACAATGCAACACGGATGATAAACGCAAAGATCTTCTTAAGAACACATATAATGGTCCCTGGAACAAAATTCCAAGACAGGAAAGAAGTAAGTTTACTTGTCTAAACGGTCTTCTAACATGGCGTAATTAATCATCATGTTTACTTTTCCTCATAATTCCCCGATTCAATCAGAACGTACTTTTTAATTTAGTTTTAGCTACGGGAGCCATCTCCTAACCTTGTTTACTTCTATGGGACGGACAGTAAACGTCTATGTGTAGTTAACCTGCTTCGTTGGTTGTATTAACCCACGCGTAGTAAATTCTAGAAAGTTCGGGATCAAGAGTGACAACCTCCATAACCAGCTATCATTGACTTACTAACACATTCTAAGGATTGATCCGGACTATGTCCTAATTATCACTTCATCTTGTAAGTTCTTCATGCTAATTTACGAATACAATAAGCAAATTTGCCAGATCTAACCTACTGTTAATTAAACATGTTGATCAACATATCTGATGCAGAATCTCCAGACTTAGGGTCATTTAAAGGTGCCTCACAATTGTGATAAAGACTGTCGCAATTGCGAGGGCAGCAGTTCTTACTTTCAGAATATCATAGTTCTATTCTGATTAATTCTGGTAAATTATTGTTTGTTTAAACATTCAGAATAATTACATCGCGTAAATCAAACTAACCTACCATGATAAAAACATAAAGGAAATTTCAAAACTTCATACCTTTATCAATGGCTGATCTAGCTTGATCGAATCAAGCAAGTCGACGGATTGGAGAAGAAACCGAAGAGAAAAAACAAAGATAAATGAAGAAACCATTATTTCATAAATCAAAGAGAAATTTTCAATATGTTACACAACACAATGGACTGGTACAACCTTTTAATAGATCTGTGAACCGACCTAAGTAGTAAACCTTAACCGACTTAAGACAAAATGCGGCATCTTTTCTTTTCGTGTGCTCCAAGCTCGATCTTGCGGCTAGGGCTTCCGAAATTTTCGGCCGATTTCCGCTTCTTTTTGGTCCAGAAGACTCTTCCATGGACTTTCAACATTCTGTCCCAATGTCTTTCCATAGATCGGATCCATCCTTTATGCCCTGAATATGGATACCTGAAAAGCATGGAAAACGGGGCAGAACAATGCCATATGCACGGGATAAATATATAAATGCATATTTTGTAACCGCGGAACAAGCACTAAGCAATCTACGCGTATTTCATACAATAATGGAACTGTCTCTTATCAATTAAGCATAATTCGGGATAAATAAAGGTATTAATTATGGTACTAATTACGGTGTCATCACACTTTTTTTCGAGAAGTTGTGATGCTTGAGATTTTATGTTAATATCAAACGCTTACCATTGTACTAAAACCAATTGGTGCTAGTAAAGACGCTACTTTATTTCTTATACATTAAGAGTGTGGGCAATCTGTCTCAACACCCCCCCTCAAGTGTTGGCAATCTATCCAACACTTGCACAATTTTCATTCAAGAGTGTGGGCAATCTGTCCCAACACCCGCCTCAAGTGTGGGCAATCTGTCCCAACACTTGCACAATTTTTTTTTAAATAATGTTCCAACCAGGGTTCGATCTCGTGATCTCTAGCTCCGATACAATTTTAGGATCAAGCGCTTACCGTTGTACTAAAACCAATTGGTAGTAGTAAAGTCGCTACTTTATTTCTTATACATTAAGAGTGTGGACAATCTGTCCCAACATTTTATATCGAGATCAACTAAATATTCTCTCACACTCCAAAAAAATTTAAATTTTCAGAAAGACCTTTTCATGTTCTTCTAAAAAAGAAACCACAAAAAATCCATAAATGTCAAAATCGTACAAATCTTCCAAAAGAAAAACTCCAAGAGAGGAAATACCCAAAACGATTGCAGATCAAATCATTGCAGAATTATTGTAAGAATTTGAATCAATTGCAATCAAATATCTAAATTCACAATTATCAAAGGAGATTCATGCGGGGTTGAAGTTTCATGAATTGGAATTCTTTCACAATCCCTCGGTTGGACAGACACATTATAAATTTTTGGGAGAATTCTAGAAAATTGAAAAGAACAAAGAAATCTGTTGGTCCCTTGGAAAGGCTAACAAAAGTTTAGAGGGGGGGGGGGGGGGTGAATAAACTTGTCACCTAAAACTTTCCTAAACTGGATAGTTCCCCAGAAACTCAGTTTCTCCGAAACTCAAACTGACTTTCAGTTCAGTTGTGTTCCTATCCTTTAGACTTGCGTAGGAGTTCAGCTAACTCAACTGAGCATAAGTCAATACTGACTTATTCTTAGTTTAGTTAACTGGCAGCGGATAGAACTAACCTTTAGTGCAATAGATGTGTCAATAAAGATCTGGATCTCCTATGTATCAGATTTGTGCTGACTCAGTGTCTAATGTTTGCTGAGTGTGAAGATAACAAGATAATGCAATAATCAATCATAGCACAAATGTAAATGCATAAAGTAAATCAACACAAGATTTGTTTATGGAAGTTCCGGGTGGTGTAATCCCGTATATACGTCTCCCATTCTCCTGTGGTGTAGGAGGTATCACTAGAATCTTGAGATAACCGTTACAAAATCCTAGCACAATGACAGTCCTTCACGACACCCTTATTTCACGGTCTACACATAATGAAGAAAGGTAGGATTGCTCCCTTCATTCTGCACACTGATCCTTCGGAGGTGGAATGACTCCTTCACCAGCTCACCACTGATATACACACGATCCATGGTGATGTACCAAGCTCTTTGTGGCAACTAAGTTGTAACCGTATGAGGTAAGGTGAAATTGCTCTCCTCAAACTAAGCACAGCCAACCCTTCTTCACAAAGGTTAGGTTTAGAATTAATCAAGGATTAATTCAGTGAGCTGTCTGATTCTGCTGGATATTGCGTTGTAGCTCCAAGATGCCTTCTTCCCCCTTAATGGGTTGCTGGATCTTTCCTTTAAATCTCCAAGGCACTTTTGTTGGCTTCCCCTTTTCTAGATATGAAATCTGATTTCCTGGATCTGGATCTTTAGATATGTGCTTTTCAAAACTTCTCAGATCTCTCTTTCCAATCCTTTTTCTCTGTGTATTTATAGGGGTGATGCAACGGTCAACCAGCTCTTGTAGCCAATACATTTTTCGTTTAGCCAACGTTCATTTGTACGACCTTTTGTCGTTTTGTCAGTTCAAACTTAACAAGGCCTTAACTCAGTTTTCTACTCTTCTTCAAAACTGAGTACCTTGTATTCTTGACATCCGAATTTAATTGACTAAGTCAGAGTACACCATTCAGCTTCTTCTTTTCTTGATGACTGATAATCTTTGTCCTTAAGATTATTCAGCTTCACATGATCTACAATTCAGTTTTCAGGTCACCACAGACTTACCCGAATCCTGACTTATTGTCACGACTTGATCCGCTTCTAACTGAGTCTGCCACCTCAGTTCTTCAGTCTTCAACATCTGAGTCTGCATCCCTCAGTTTTTCAGTCTTCTTAGATAGGCCAACTGAGTCTGTATCCCACATCGAGCTTATCTTCTTCAGTTCTTGCATAACTGAGTCTGAGCCCTCAGTTCTTCATATACGAACTCAGTTTTCTTGTTGCGACTCAGTTGTTTGCCTAGTTTCTAACTATTACAATGCTTGTCTGAATTAACCTATACAAGGTTCAGACACTAGATAGAACTTATACATTTGTCTCTAGACTTTTTCTTGCTTCTTCTTTTATTATGCACTATAACAGCTAGTTATGACTTCATCATCATGGGTTATAAGTGATCTTGTTAATTACGTGACGAATCATCATCAAAACACAAATATTATTTCCAACAATTTCCCCCTTTTTGATGATGTATCATAACCCTCGCTAAAAGCAGTAATAAAGGAATAAGGCAAGAAACCATAACAAAACAGATTAAGACAACAAACTAAACAACTGAGTTCATTAAAAGATAATGCAACAATAAACTGATTTAAAAATTTACAGATTTTCTTTTTCCAAATTCATCAGTTTTTCTCCAACAAAGATACTCCTTTTTGTCTCCAAGAGTCTTCTTGATTTTCCTTCTTCTTCTGATTCACCATCTCTAGGTTTGATCTCCAAGTATTCGTTGAGCAATTGATTTGCCTTTTCATTGTCCTGGTTTTTAAACTTTATCAAGATTTCTTTGATCTCTTCACTCATCAACTTCTCTTCTTCCTCAGAAATAAGACTAGGTTCCTTCCCTTTAGTCTTTTCCTCATCAGTTCTTGTGTCTCTTTCTTTTGCTGCCCTTATAACCTCTTTCAATCTGATACATATTGCCAGTTTCTTTCTGATATTCAGCACAGCTTGAACTGAGGTTTCTTCATCTTTTTTAGTTCTTGTTTCTGTGAAGGTCTCTTCTTTAATCAACACCTCAATCAGACTATCAGCTTCTTCTCCATTTAGTTGAGTAGTTAGTAGATCAGCATCTAGTTGTCTATCTTGTTCTTCCACCAACTGTTTGGCATAGATTTTCTCAGCTTTACCAACTTCAGTTTTCTCTTCAGCATCAGCATCAGTAGCATCACATTCAGTTTTCCCTTCATCACCTTCAGTTTTCTCTTCCCCCTTGTTTGAAGTCAAGCAAAAGCTTTCTTCAAATAACTTGCGTAAGGTGATGATGTAGGAGTATTCGTTTAAACCTGAATAATGTGATTTTCCAATAAAGTCATGTAGGTTGAAGAGCTTCTGCTGAAAAGTCTGCATAAGGCCTTCAATGATTTCTTCCAAATTTTTCCATTTTTCAGCTTCAGTTTCTTGATATTAAGATCCTTCAGTTTCCGATTTGCTAGTAGATGCCTCATGAACTTGAGATAAGGAGCCAACTTCATGAAAGTGAACATCATGACTTGATAGTTCCTTTTCATACTCAGCCTCGCAAAATTCAGCATCTTCCACAGCTTCTCTTTGCTCTTTAGTGTACTCTCTATGCATCTCAGTTAAAGATTCACTATCTTCAGTGTCATCTTGATCACTTCCTTCAGTTTCATCTTCAATCAGAATGGCATCTTCAGCTTCAGTTTTTCTTGATTGAAGTTTGTTCCACATCCTCTTCTGTCTTCTCAGGGTTCTGTCATCCAAAATTACTGTACTACTTGAACTGGAGTCTGAAACTTCACTCCATTCTTCTTCTTCAATGATTTTTCTTTTCTTTGTCCCAGTGGACACTGATTTCTGTTCAACTTCTGTCTTTGTGGATTTTGAGATGGAGAAGTGGTTTAGTATCCTTTGAACTAGATACGTAAACCCCTTTTTCAATAGGAATTTTTCTCCAGTAGCCTTCCTTCCTTTTGCTTTCTCTTTCTCGTCTGAGACTTGTTTGATCAATTGATTGAGAACAAACTTGTTCCAATCCAATCTTTCTTCAAACCAAATGGCATAGATCAACTTTAGTTTATCTGCCGAAAGAGTTTAGAAATTCCGAGCATGACCAATGACATTTCTGGTCAGAAGGATCGTCAAGAATGCAAATTCTTGTTTCTGTTGGTAGATGGATCCAATGAAAATTTTCTCGTCCTTGTTGAGTGCTGTGATTTTCCAAAGCTTTCCCTTTTCTTCATTTCCAAATGTAAGAGATGAAGATCCTCCAATTATGTCAAATCCAAAGACTAGGGAAAGCAATTGTTCATTAAGTGTAATGCTCTTATCTTGAACCTCTGTTCTGAAGCTTTTTCCATCATTGGAGATTAGGGCATTCTTGAAGAAGTCTTTGATGGTTTCTGGGCATAAAGCATCGACCTTTGTATCAATCAAATTCTCCAGTCCTCGAATTTTCTTGATTTTGCATACAATCTTAGTTGATAGAGTGGAGTTTGAAAATCTTCGACAGAAATCGTTTAGACTTGTGGTGATTCCTTCATCAATGTTGTATCGATCCATGATTTTCTGATTTAGGAATTCTTTGAAAGAACTTTGAATGCTTTGAGCAGGATTCTGTCAAGATTGCGTTATTCAATCGTTTTCAAAATGAGTGTCGTGTCACAATCAATGAGATTAGTAGGGATATACATCCACTTTTTCTCCGAGATTGACACGTGGCTTCGAGTGATTTGTCATGTCAGTCCTAGCGTCAGATGGTAGCTGGAAAGTTTTCTGCTTTTGACCAATTTGCCATTCATCAGCTTTTGCATCTTTAGCTTTGCGTAGAAGTCAGTTTTTTTGAGGATTTTGCAATGAAAACTGACCTTGCCTGCAAAACAATTTTACGTTTTCTTCGGTACCCATATCTTTTTGGATCCGGCTGGATTAGTTACTGAAATATAACTTTCAGTTTCTTGGTTGAGAGAATTAAGCCTTCTCAACTCTTTTCTAGATAACCCATTACACTCAACCTTAGTTCATTTCACAAGGATTCTTTTAGATTTTTCATCTTTAATTTATTTGTGTAATCCACTAGGTCTTCCAGTAACTTGAGGTCTAGAGTTTATACTCTTTGAAATCTCAAGACTGGGTAGGGGTGGGGAATCATCATTGCTTTTATCAAATTTACTGAGTATTAACCTTTCAGCAAGATTTGACATCTCAGTTTCAAGAAACTCATTCCAATCTTTTTCTTTGCCAAGTTCTTTGTCTTTTAGTCTTAACTCCAATGTGAGTTTTTCGGTTAACTTGACAAGTTCTGAGTTTCTCTGACTGAGTTCAGCAAATGATAACTGAGTTGAAGAATGTACATTTTCATATGGTTTGATACAGTTTTAGAATTTGAGTGTACATTCTTTTGTTGCTCGAATGAATCTTTTATATCAATAGTGACTTGCAACAATTTCTTTTCTTCTTCTTCTGAGAGATCACTTTGTGATGGAACTCCTCTGGATGTATAAACATTGAAGTTTGTATCCATATCATCACTGAGCTGAGGTTCTGGATTTGTATGTAGATTTGTCGCACTGAACCTTTCAAATGATCGATCCTGAAAATCAGATACATTTTGCAAACAATTAGTCAGGGGGTGAATAAGCCAACTTCTAATTCTAGATGTAGTCAATGAAATCAAACTAAGTGTTTTTACAACTGATACAGTGAGGGTTCTTCAACAACTGGTTTGTAAGATATCTTGGGATCACATCCAAATGGAAGAACTGCTCCGATACCAATTGTTGGTCCCTTGGAAAGGCTAACACAAGTTTAGAGAGGGGGTGAATAAACTTGTCACCTAAAACTTTCCTAAATTGGATAGTTCCCCAGAAACTGAGTTTCTCCGAAACTCAAACTGACTTTAGTTCAGTTGTGTTACTATCCTTTAGACTTGCGTAGGAGTTCAGCTAACTCAACTGCGCATAAGTCAATACCGACTTATTCTTAGTTTAGTTAACTGGCAGCGGATAGAACTGGCCTTTAGTGCAATAGATGTGTCAATAAAGATCTGGATCTCCTATGTATCAGATTTGTGCTGACTCAGTGTCTAATGTTTGCTGAGTGTGAAGATAACAAGATAATGCAATAATCAATCATAGCACAAATGAAAATGCATAAAGTAAATCAACACAAGATTTGTTTATGGAAGTTCCGGGTGGTGTAATCCCGTACGTCTCCCCTTCTCCTGTGGTGTAGGAGGTATCACTAGAATCTTGAGATAACCGTTACAAAATCCTAGCACAATGAGAGTCCTTCACGACACCCTAGTTTCACTGTCTACACATAATGATGAAAGGTAGGATTGCTCCCTTCTTTCTGCACACTGATCCTTCGGAGGTGGAATGACTCCTTCACCAGCTCACCACTGATATACACACAGTCCGCAGACTGTTCCAACTGCTGTGGCAACTAAGTTGTAACCGTATGAGGAAAGGTGAAATTGCTCTACTCAAACTAAGCACAGCCAACCCTTCTTCACAAAGGTTAGGTTTAGAATTAATCAAGGATTAATTCAGTGAGCTGTCTGATTCACCTGGATATTGTGTTGTAGCTCCAAGATGCCTTCTTCCCCCTTAATGGGCTGCTGGATCTTTCCTTTAAAACTCCAAGGCACTTTTGTTGGCTTCCCCTTTTCTAGATATGAAATCTGATTTCCTGGATCTGGATCTTAGATATATGCTTTTCAAAACTTCTCAGATCTCTCTTTCCAATCCTTTTTCTATGTGTATTTATAGGGGTGATGCAACGGTCAACCAGCTCTTGTAGCCGTTACATTTGTCGTTTAGCCAATGTTCATTTGTACGACCTTTTGTCGTTTTGTCAGTTCAAACTTAACAAGGCCTTAACTCAGTTTTCTACTCTTCTTCAAAACTAAGTACCTTGTAATCTTGACATCCGACTTTAATTGACTAAGTCAGAGTACACCATTCAGCTTCTTCTTTTCTTGATGACTAATAATCTTTGTCCTTAAGATTATTCAGCTTCACATGATCTACAATTCAGTTTTCAGGTCACCACAGACTTACCCGAATCCTGACTTATTGTCACGACTTGATCGAAACTTCTAGCCGATCGCCACCTCGGTTCTTGATCTTCAACAACCGAGTCAGTATCCTCGAGTTCTTGAGTATTCTTAGATAGGCCAAGCGAGTCTCAGTATCCTCGTGAGCTTATCTTCTTGATTCTTGCATAATTGAGTGCGAGCCTCGATTCTTCATATACGAACTCAGTTTTCTTGTTGCGACACAGCTGTTTGCCTAGTTTCTAACTATTACAATGCTTGTCTGAATTAACCTATACAAGGTTCAGACTCTTGATAGAACTTATACATTTGTCTCTATACTGTTTCTTGCTTCTTCTTTTATTATGCACTATAACAGCTAGTTATGACTTCATCATCATAGGTTATATGTGATCTTGTTAATTACGTGACGAATCATCATCAAAACACAAATATTATTTCCAACAAAATCAATGTAACTTTATAGGTCAATGGAAAAGTAGTAAAAATAACCCCAGAATACCAAAGCAATTGAAGTTGACATACAATGGATCTTGACGATACCAAGAATTGAAGCTATCCACGTGTCGCCTCCACATCAGCACAACAATAAATAAAGTAGAGAAAAGCCTACATCAAGGTCCAGAACCCTCAGTACCCGAGCCGCACAAGCTCAGTTACCATCCTCCGACACCACCAGGTCGGCCTGTACTTGTGATCAAACCGGCCCCTGCCCGAACCTATAGGTCGGCCTAAGTCCTTCTCAGACAAAACCTCTTATGCATGCAAGACTCCGAGCTTATCCCCGCTTGGCTATCCCCGTAGGTCGGCCCAAACACATAAGGGTTCAGCCAGTTCAGTTCGGGCCATCTAAATCGGCCAGAGTCCATCCTCTATCGTATTTCCCACGTATGTGATAATCAGATAAATATGGAAAGAATCCCTCATATTTAATACTCTGATTCTGACATTTAAATATACACGCAATTATCTCCTACAATTAAGGATATTAAATTGTAATTATCTTTTCCTTAGGGAACACGGCAATCCAAGCCCAACAAGTACAAGGCCTTGCCTTAGGGCATAACTCTCCTCTATATAAACCATCCCTAAGGAACTACAAAGACTTGATTCCAATACACGTATTGGATACGTAGGCAGCTTGAGAAATAACATCACAAGTCTAGTCTAAACCACCTCCAAAACACCCCCTTCTTTTTATCGTTGTTATCATGTTCTTAAGGCTTTTAGCAGGTTGTCTTTAGGAGAACGGCCCTGGATTTGTCATCGATAATTTTTGGATCGTCAATTGGTGTTAGAAGGAGGGCCTCCTACTGACAACTTCGTTCAAAATCGAATAGAAAAAATGCAGTCAGATCTACAACCAATTCCCAGAGATTGATCGGTCAAACCAAAATTCCCAAAGTTCAGACTGAAGAACAAGATGGAAGGAAAAATCCCTCCAAATTTCATGCCGATCGGAGTCTGTTACAATATCCGCTCGTTGCCAGAAAGTTGCATCTGCTGCTGTATCACAAAAAAATGCAGTAGTCAGATCTACGTCCGATTCCCAAAGATTGAGCCGTCAAAACAAAGTTTCCACCGTTCAGATTGATTACGAAGGAGGGAAAAACAAGCTCTCCAAATTTCGTGCCGATCGGAGTCCATTTCAATACCCGATCGTCGCCGTAAATTTGCAGCTACTGCTGTCTCACCAAAAAACACAGCAGTCACATCGGATGCTAATTTCCAGAGATTGAGCCATTGAAAAAAGATTTCCACCCGTCATATTTAAGAAGAAGGAGGTATAAACCAGCCCTCCCAATTTCATGTCGATCGGAGACTATTTCAATGTCCGATTGTCGCACAATACTTGCTGCAGTAACCCTAAAATAAGCTGCAAGTTTTATTCCTTATCCTTCATGATCCGAGCCGAGCTCCCCCAGCTCTCCAAATCTGAGCTCTCAAGATACAGGCTCTTACCAGGTTTTTCTACAACTTAGATGATCACACTACTTATTTTTGGAACTCTTACAACCTAATGAGTCGGGACGAGCTTTAACATATTTGGAACTCGCCTTCGGGCGAGCCTTCTATATGTCCGATTTAGTTCGGCATCATATTTGGAACTCGCCTTCGGGCGAGCCTTCTATAAGCCCGATTTATTTCGGCATCATATTTGGAACTCGCCTTCGGCCGAGCCTTCTATAAGTCCGATTTAGTTCAGCATCATATATGGAACTCGCCTGCGAGCGAGCCTTCTATAAGACCGATAAGCAAACAGTACGTTAATTCACTATTATTTTGTTCTCCATTATGCATGGTCTTTATTAATTTTACAGGACAAACACGTGCAAATCTTTCACGCGAGAAGTCAGCACTAGCCTAGCCCTGCTCGCCGTGTTTTTAAACGAGAAGTCAGCACTGGCCTGGCCCTACTCATCTAATACTTTCACGCGAGAAGTCAGCACTAGCCTTGCCCTTCTCGCCGTGCTTTAAAATGAGTAGTCTGCACAGCCTGTCCCTGCTCGTCCAATACTCTACGCGCCCTCATCACATCGGTACGATCAACAACACCTCTGGTGCACCAAGCGGTCAAGCCCGTGATAAGGACATCGTCCCATCAGGTTCTCCTTAACGTTATTTTTAATGTCATAGTGACTTGTTCTATTGTGCATTTTATCATTAAGTTCTACAGACTAGACGTGCATATATCGAGTTTGCAAAACTTCAAACTCACTGAAATAGTTAGAAATACTTCTGACTCCCTTAAAATATGAGACCTGAGCCCCACCAAGTCTGGCTCAGTAAAACACACATGAGGTCGACAAATCGACCTAGCTACTAAAAAACTTAATATACGAAGTCAGAAAAACTTCTGACTCAGTTCGCCAAAATATGACATCCGCGCCTCCCGTATCGGATCAAACGAACATGCCCAATAAATTGTCTGCAGGCCAGACAAGCCGAGCTCTGCAGGGCGGACTCCACTCCAAACACTATGACTGACACTTGAGCTCCGAAGGTCAGACTCAACCTGATCAGCAAAGACCGAACTAATAAAGTCTATGGGACAGACTCAAATAGTTAAGTCTACAGGCTAGACTTAAGATAGACAAACAAACAATCAAGTATGCCATCCTAAAACTATAAGTTAGTGCATGGCATACTGAGGGGCCAGACGTCCCATTCATTAAATAAAAAGCACTCAAGAAGCTGAAAGTTTGGATTAAGAAAACTCATCAAGAGTACATCCGAGCTCCGCAGTACGGAACCAGCTTAAAATCAAATCTGCAAGACATATTAGAACTAAGCCTCTCTCATAGTAGGCTAAAAATAAAAAATCAGCCAAAATAAATTAAGTGCTTAAGTATATCTCCAAAAACAAAATATCCAGAACATACATTGTCCAAAATATCAAATCTGCTCCCTACCCATTGTCTCTGCATCCAACTGACCCGGCAGGGACTTCAGCTCCTCCTCTTTCACCAAAAGCTGATCCTGGAAATCCTTTATCTCCTTGTCTTCGAGCTCAGTGGTGCCCCGAGCTCCCCTCGGGTTTGCCCCAACTCGGAAATGTTCTTCTTATTAACATTATACTCCTTGGAGGCTCCCCCCAACCTCCGGAAAACCTCCTGACAAACTAAGTGTTAGGTTTAGTGCCCGAAAGACAATTTGTGTAATTGTTTTTAATAATGAATGACAGAATTTATCTCACCTTATTACTTGCTTTGTGCTTGTAAAGTAATACACTGACGCAAACCCCTAAGTATATCTGTATGTAACCACTTAACTTTCAGTGTATGGATTACATGTGAGGATTGAGTTAGTGGAGATATGCTTAAATTGTTAGTCCGTGGTGAACTTAATCAGAGTTTAGGGTCTCATGATTAAAACACCAATAATGCGCCAGAACACCTTAGGGTGTGATAGTCTTATCCGGTTTGTCGGTAGAGGGTACCTACGTGGGGCATTTATATATGATGGCATTCATATAGGACTGGACCAATTTAATCTATATTTCTCGGTATAATTCCGTAATCAAGGAATCTTATTAAATCATTAGATGATCATATATGGATCAACCTTAATCTGAGGTGAACATGAGTCTTTGCTTGTCTCGGGGTAGTGTTTGATGTGTTAGTTACGGTTCACTTAAATATGTGTTCCAAGCCACTTCTCATTGGCACTATCTCACGATGAGTGAGTAGTTACGATTTTCATGCGGACATGGAATCCATTCCTTCTGCGGGAAGTGGAGAGACAATCCCCTTATTTGTTAGCCCTAAGAAAGTGATCGATCCGGGAGTTCATATTAGACTAATTGATCACTAGTCAGATATGTGAACTAATTGATCATCAAGGGGTTAATGGTAATAAGGATAAGATATTTTGTGTCGGGTTTACGGAGATATCCCACTCAGAGTGGACAGTCTATGGAGGGTTAGTCCGTGTGTAGTGATTATATCAATGGACGCTTATCTACTCTATGGGTTGAGTATAAGTATATATCTATAATTGGTAGAGTTCAGTTTTGGGTTTATGGTGGCGTAATCCCGGAATTAATAATTATATATATTTAATCTGTTCGATGAATATTATACTTAATTATTGGAGCTACTGGTTATAGGTCCATGGTCCCTAATGTGGCTTCTATAATTCGGGCTTATATTCTTGTTTATTTGGGCCTCCGAAATAATTAATTGGCTGGGCCAATTAATTGATATGCATGAATATTATTTAGTTGAAATTTAAATAATATAATACATGAAAAGACATTTTACGTGGGCACAGTGAGCTTAGTGTGGCGCCAATATGTCTTGGATTTTCCAAGAAATTAGTTTTCTTGGATAATGACATATTGTGTAATTAGTTATTTATTTGTTAAATAATTAATTGGATAAAGAAAAGAAAATAATTTATTTATTATTTATCTCTTAACTATAAGGATAATTGTATTTTTTTATTATAAGATTATAATTATCTCTTATTTTTATTGGATAATAATTATTAGGATTATCTCTTTTATTTTGTTAAACCGATTGAGTATAGGTTTTCTCTCTTGGATTTTGCCTATAAAAAGAGAGTTCTCCCCGAGCCCTAGGTGAAGAATAAACCACGAAATTCATAAAGAAAAAAAGGCTAAGGAGTTCGATCCTTAGCTCCACCCGGTTGGAGAAAAACTTAGGGTTTTTCTCGGTTGCATATGTTCCAATTCCAAGAATCGGTGTCCACCAACCACCGTTTGGAGAACACATTGGAAGATCAAGGCTTCCCATCCTAAGATCAAAGCTTCTTTTCTTACTATTGGTACGTTTTTTTTAACCCCCTTGTAGTAATTAAATCTTTTGTTTATGTGTTATAATAGATGAATCATGATCCATCCGTTGTGCATAGATCTAATTCGTTTAGATCTAAGATCCTACTTCCTTCATATGGTAGCAGAGCCAGGTTCCACGATTGATGTAGTTATAATCATAAATAAACGATTTAAAGGAGTGGAATTGCATGTACACAAAATTTTAATTTTTTATATGCATTGATAAGGATTGGTTGTTGTGATTGAAGAGATGGATGGGGGGTTGGCACTGTTTACCCATTATATCTGTTGTAAAATCATATAAACGATGAAAATTCGTTCATATGGGTATAGAAAATTATGTAATTTATTTGTTGTTGCAATTTTAATTTCCTGGAAGTAGATTTGTTTTGGTGCTTTTTCGTATTTCCATTTTTCCCAATAATTGAGTCGTTGAAACGACGATCCCTCTAGTCATAATAAAGATCAAAAGTTCATGAACAAGCCCTCCAAATTTGGGGTCGATCGGAGTCCGTCTCAATATAACGTGATTAGTAAACCCACCACTTTTTCAAAATATTGAGTGGGAGCGGGGAAGGCGACAGCCGACCCCACGGCCTCTACTGTTGACACAAGCAACGTGAGAGAATGGTGACGCCTCGTGCCGGCTGGGACCGGCCTCCTAAGGAAGGCCTTCACCGCTATCAAAATTCAAGGCTTGATCTCCGAAAGGATAGGATTTTGGGTACTCATTTGGGTCACTGACCGACCCTAAGGCGGCATACTCGGGGTCTACCTAAAAATTTGAAATAGTAGGTCACACTCATTATGGGTATTTTTGGTAATACCTTGGCTGAAAAAGAAAGGTAATCGGGGATTAAAGTTGGATGTTCTATTCCATTTTAATCATCGAGAGAGAAAGATCTCAATTTAGTCGTCACCTCTTTGACTACTACTAAGGCGGCCTTTGAGGTGTGAGATTCGATCCTTGGAGCAGTAGGATAGACTATAAGTACTTAGTTTATAGTTCCTAAAATCAAATAGTAGTGTATAATTTGAATTTATTTTCTGTCAATTTTATTTACAACTATTTATATATCTCTCTAGGATACTAGACTGCTAGTGTATGTTTTAAATTGACTAATGTGTGACCGTTAAAAGTGGTAAGTAACTAGAGCGTTGTGCTTATTAATCTTACATGCTATTAATTTTTCGGAAGAGATATTTCTCTTGAGCCATCAAGACTTAAGTGACGTAAATAAGTATGTCACTGCTGTCACTCGTGTTGAACGAGAGACAACCGTAGTTAGTTTGAAAGATGATTGGGACGGTAAAAATCTTTTAGTGAATTTGTAATTGTGTAGTGACTACACGAGAAATTTTCTAATAGAAAAATTAGAGAATCATAAATTAAAGTGTTGCTAGTTAGACGGTATTTGGAACCGATAAACTAGTGGGAGCTTTAATATTATGTTTTGTTCTAATTTATTAGAAAATTAGTCCCACTGGGTAACGCTTCCATTAGACATCCCACAGTTCACGAGTAGTGTCTACTCAAACGAACTGCTAGTTCAAGACTATTTCCTTTTAAGGAAAGTCAAGAATGGGAAAGAATGTTTGCAAGTGTTAATCATCTAAACTAAGTTTGAGGCTAAACCGAAACATTAATTAAAGAAAGTATAGGATAAGAAAAGTGATTTCGGTCACTTAACCAATGAATCCTTAGCGACTTTCTTAAACCGAGTAACTTGACTCCGTAGCTTAGTTCTTTGGAAGAACAAGGAAGCTGTGCATTAATGATTAATAGAGTAGCAACAGGCAGTAATTTCAGCTAGAATAGTGGGAGTGGTATGAGGAAATGAATTTTGGATTCTATCCTTGAATATCACAGAAAAATTTATTTTTCTGTTTACAGATTCGTTGAAACAAATGGATTCACTTTCATCTCGATACTCTGATTTGCCTTAAACAAAGTGAAGATGACATTTGTAGTACGAATCGAGACTCGGACTTTTGTTTGATAAAGACAGAACCACTAAGAAAAATTTGAATAGGTATGTGTAACACATATAAAACTATTAAAGGTAAAAGGTTTCCGTATTAAGATAAACGACCCTTCTGTATCTATTAATTAGTGCATATATCCTAGAGATAAGACCTGACTCCCTGTCTCGGAACACTGTCTTAAAGGAACAATGACTAAGTTTCCTTTCAATCGGGAGAGGGTAATAGATTTGAAGATGTAACATAGCTTGTTCATAATGACCTTCGGGGTCTAGTGAGAGATACAAGCTGGTGGGAATTTTTGAGTGGTGACATTTTGTCTGATAACTGCTCGAAACACGATTTAGTTTATCGAAAGAATACGAGGATGAGTCTATGATTTTAGCAAAGAAAATAGTATTCCATGCTCAGAAATAGGCTATCGCATAGTCTTTGGACTGATGCTCGGCCTGCCTTCAAGTGGAGTGATTTTCACTGAGGAAGAAACCGTAGCCTCGCCTTACATAGTTATTTATGTGCTACAATACACTGCTTAACTCGGTTAAGATATTGTTGCAAAATAACGGTTAAAATTATTATGTAAACCGAGAAGTATACCTAGAAAATGCTTGTGAATTTATGGATAATGAGTGAATTCGGCTCACACCACTTCCGTAAATATAGGCATTTAGCACTTAGTGCTTGAAGGTAGGACTGGAGATTTTGCACACACGCACAGAATATAACTATTCGTGAAATATCTTAATGTGACGAGTGAAGGTTGATTATAAGATTCTTGAGATCAGAAAGTGACGGTTGGACTGTCACACCCTTTCTGAAAGAATCCATACATAACAACCTTAGACCTTAGAGTACGGTTAATCTAGGAAGTTACTATCTGATTTAGTCAGGCCACGTCCAACATCGGTTGTTGGTGACTACACCGATAAATACTACTAGATCAGAATGTCAAAAATACAGTGGGAGTATGGTTTAACCGTTGACCCATTGTGGTTTTGTGGACTTTACAGTCTGCTGGGGTGATTGATAACCTATAGCTCTTGGTGGGCTGTATAGGATTCTGATAATAGAGGTTGGTTTGAAAGCCTTAACCCTGTGAATGGAGTTTTGGTACTTCAGTTCTGTTCAGCCTCTTGTAGAACCACCTGAGTGTCTCAGGCCCAGTGGGAGCAATTGGATCTACACGGAAAAGAGTCGAATGAATAGGAAAGTTTAAACTTTCAGTGCAAAGATGAGTGGTCTAGGGGTGATTCCATGACAAGTAGAGAGTTAACCAGACCTTGAACTCTCTCACCACTCAGTCTTGCTAGATTTCTTTAGAAAGCAGAAAATAGGGGTGATTCCTTGAGACTTTCTTGCCATAAAACGGAGTCTGGATTCATTCGGAACAGAAGGGTCTTGGTTAGAAAAAATGGCAGGTTGACTGCCGGGAATTATGTCCTTTGTGGATGTAAGGGAATCTCTCGGTCATTAATAGTCGCATGTTTTAAAATATGTGGACTTGACCAGAATAATGATAAGTCTTTTGTAGACTGGGTATCAGTATTGGTAAAATAGTAGTATTAGTGTTCGTGAAAGGTAACACTAAAAGCAAGTGAACTTGAGATGAGTGTGTTATCTGAAGTCAGAAACTGACACGCCAAGATTCTCTGGATGAGAGAATTGGACTATATTCTAAGAATTTGATTCGGTCAAATTCACAAGAGTGAGTCATTGACTATCCCATCCGTCTTATTGGTTAAGATGATCTTGCATATACGTATGCAACATTCATCGAGAGTAGTCCTACCCTACCTCTCAGGAATGATTCTCCAAATCTTCGGATAAAGAGAAAATGTGATAGAGTCTCTCTGGGAAAGGGGCAAGTCAGCTTAACACGAGTCAATCGCAATCGAATCTTCGATTTGAGCATTAAGTAGCAGTTTTACGTCCTCAAGTATCTTTAGAGAACGAGGAGTCATATGCTTGTATATTCAGGTGTGAACTTGAATATGGTTGACTACACTGATTCTGACTTGTAGTCAGATTAAGGATGATCATTAAGTTGATCTCATGCTCAGTGTTTACTCATAGTGCTTAGAATTTCCTTTTTGGTCTGAGAGTAATTCCATGTCTGATAAGCCGATATCACTTCATCGTGAAAACAGTGAAGAGATAGCTTAGAAGGATCTTCTCAGTCATAAGAAGTCAAAAGCATATTGAGAGAGAGTACCGCCTGATTGGAAGGACCGGCAATGGTTCAATCCTAAAGATCGTATCGAGTTGACAACCTAACTAATCGGTGTACCAAGTCGAGTTCTTGGATGGTACGGCATTGATGGATATGTCTCATCTGCTTTTAGAGCAAGTGGGAGAGTGTTGTGAATAAGATGAGAAAGGGTGTGCTCTAAAAACAATCGTTGCTTGTCATTTCGTGCAAGTGGGAGATTCTTAGGTGTAGTGCCCGAAGGTCAATTTGTGTAATTGTTTTTAATAATGAATGATGTAATTTATCTCACCTTATTACTTGCTTTGTGCTTGTAAAGTAATACACCACTTTGCAAACCCAAAGTATATATCAGTATGAAACCACTTAACTTCAGTGTATGGATTACATGTGAGGATTGAGTTAGTGGAGATATCTCAAACTGTTAGTCCGTGGTGAACTTAATCGAGTTTAGGGTCTCATGATTAAAACAACAATAATGCGCCAAGAACACCTTAGGGTGTGATAGTCTTATCCGATTTGTCGGTAGAGGGTACCACGTGGGGCATTTATATATGATGGCATTCATATAGATTTGGACCGATTTAATCTGTATTTCTCGGTATAATTCCTTAATCGAGGAATCTTATTAAATCATTAGATGATCATATATGGATCAACCTTAATCTCTGAGGTGATCACGAGTCCGCTTGTCTCGGGTAGTGTTTGATGTGTTAGTTACGGTTCACTTAAATATGTGTTCCAAGCCATTTCTCATTGGCACTATCTCTCGATGAGTGACTAGTTTCGATTTTCACAAACATGGAATCCATTCCTTCCTGCGGGAAGTAGAGAGACAATCCCCTTATTTGTTAGCCCTAAGAAAGTGATGGATCCCGGGAGTTCATATTAGACTAATTGATCACTAGTCAGATATGTGAACTAATTGATCATCAGGGGGTTAATGGTAAATAAGGATAAGATATTCTGTGTCGGGTTTACGGAGATATCCCACTCAGAGTGGACAGTCTATGCAGGGTTAGTCCGTGTGTAGTGATTATATCAATGGACGCTTATCTACTCTATGGGTTGAGTATAAGTATATATCTATAATTGGTAGAGTTCGGTTTGGGTTTATGGTGGCGTAATCCCGAATTAATAATTATATATATTTATTACATTCGATGAATATTATACTTAATTATTGGAGCTACCTCTGGTTATGGAGTCACATGGTCCCCAATGTGGCTTCTATAATTCGGGCTTATATTCTTGTTTATTTGGGCCTCCGAAATAATTAATTGGCTGGGCCAATTAATTGATATGCATGGATATTATTTAGTTGGGCTAAATAAGATATTTTCTGTGGGCCTGGTGGGCTTAGTGTGGCGCCAATATGGCTTGGATTTTCCAAGAAATTAGTTTTCTTGGATAATGACATATTGTGTAATTAGTTATTTATTTGTTAAATAATTAATTGGATAAATAAAAGAAAATAATTTATTTATTATTTATCTCTTAACTATAAGGATAATTGTATTTTCTTATTATAAGATTATAATTATCTCTTATTTTTATTGGATAATAATAATTAGAATTATCTCTTTTATTTTGTTAAACCGATTGGGTATAGGTTTTCTCTCTTGGATTTTGCCTATAAAAAGAGAGTTCTCCCCGAGCCCTAGGTGAAGAATAAGCCACGAAATTCATAAAGAAAAAAAAGGCTAAGGAGTTCGATCCTTAGCTCCACACGGTTGGAGAAAAACTTAGGGTTCCAATTACAAGAATCGGTGTCCACCAACCACTATTTGGAGAACACATTGGAAGATCAAGGCTTCTCATCCTAAGATCAAAGCTTCTTTTCTTACTATTGGTACGTTTTTTTTAACCCCCTTGTAGTAATTAAATCTTTTGTTTATGTGTTATAATATATGAATCGTGATCCGTCCGCTGCGCATAGATCTAATTCGTTTAGATCTAAGATCCTACTTCCTTCACTAATGTCCCCTTCGTAAGCAAAATTAAAAAGGTTAGTGAGACTACCAAAAGCATAGCGTCAAAATAAAAAGGATAAATCCTAAGTCAGCAGGACAGACTCGAACTGAGCTTCATAGGACAAACTCAGCAAACTTTGTCGGAAGCTCATTAGGTCCCCAAGTCAGACTCGAACCAAAGTCCACGCGTCGGACTCAATTGAGCTCCGCTGATCGGACTCAATGAATTTCCAAACCAATCTCTTTAAGTCTGCCAGTCGGACTTAACTGCATTCGTTGTCTGTAAGAAAAACTTGAGCAAAAACATGACCAAACCTTTAGTATGCCATCCAAAACTACAAGTTAATGCATGACATACTGGGGGGCAAGATACCTCTACCATTATCAAGTACTTAAAGAAGTGCTCGGAATAAAGTTAAGGCTGAGAACTTAACGAAATACTCCTTCTGTAATCAAATTGTACGGATTACAGTTTCATTTGAAATAAAATTTCAAAACATAAAACTATAAGTCCACAAGCCTTCTGACCTAAGAACCGGGGGCTGGACTCTACGGTGGCTTGAAAGAAGCAAGAGCCTAGGTAAGAGCAGCCGCAGCACGGCAGGAGTATTCAGACACAATGTCCACTCCCTTCGAAAAGTCCTTCAGATGGTCGTCATAGACCGCATCCATGCCCATCTTATAAAAAAGCCTCGCTCGGGAGATTGCCCCTGAAAAAGTCAGCTATCTGACCCTTCACCTTATCCACCCCCAAAGTGTAGCCATGGTTAGGCCGACCTGGCCTCAGGTCGGCAGTCTTCTTCAAATCTTCAGTAACCTTCCCAGCCCGGAGAAAACGTCATGGCCAATTCAGGTTCCCTGCAAGTAAGAAACTCTATCAAAGTACAACACTCGAGTAACAATAGCAAGCTTGCGGATTCCATGGCCTTGAAGCCAGCATCAGCTAGCTCCACCTCCGGCATCCCATAGATCGTCTCTTGTTCCACATACCAGGCTCAATAAAGTCTGCAGGACACACAATTTGAGCTTTGCATAGCTGGCTCAGCAAGCATATGTCAACTAAAAATTACATTGAGTCCACTTAATAGAATGGCATCATAGCCCGTCCGCTTAATAACACGAGAAGTCTGGCCTGGCCCAGCTCGCCGTGCTTTGAAACAAGAAGTCAGCACTAGCCTAGACCTGCTCGTCTTAAACTTTCACGCGAGAAGTCAGTCCGTCCTGGCCCTGCTCGCCGAGAAGCTTAACGCTAGAAGTCAGTCTGATAAGCCCTCGAGCGAATCTTTTATACGCCCGACTCCACCTTAACGCCGTATTTAAAGCTTTACCCTGAGCGAATCTTCTCAAAATTGTGGCCCTACGCCCTCAAGCATGTCGTATAACCGGTCTCTGCAAAAGTACAACACCGGTGCACTACGCTATATGAGCCTTACGTTATCTCTGTAGATCGCTCTAGAACAAGTCACCTCAACAAACGGTGTATCAAGTCGTTAAAACTTTACACCATGAATCTCGTTAACACATCTGAAAGCTTAAAGAGTACGGGGGCATTGATGTATCGTATCAGTCCAAGTCCTTTATTTCCGGAAAGAGCCCATGGATCCAAACCTGCCCCATACGTAAACATAGAAACGAATGGGCCCCTCAGCCTAGCCAGTCCGCCCCTTAATAGGCCGGACCAAGCCAAGAACAATCAAGCCCACCTCGGACCATCACAATTCATACGTGATCCAAGGCGACAGGAATGAAGTAACTAGCAGCTAGCTTGATACAAAGCACTGGGGGCTCGACCCGCTCGCCCCTCCAGTCCTCCATCCTTCAACGCGAACAAAGCCAACACAATTAGGAAACAAAGTTCATAAAAAATGCTCTCATGCCTCAAATATATCGACTGACCAAAGGCTCTCGCTTCGCCAGCTCTTCAGCTCGGCACTCTAAGACCGATCTCGGTTCGGCAGCTTCCCAGTTTTCCAGCTCGTCCAACAGCTTGGTGACAGCTAACACATGGCCATATAAATAACCGCGCACCCTTGACAAAATAGGGCTCTCATTTTCGAAGAACTACAAAATTTGGGCTTGATCCCTTACAAGTTAATGGTACGTAGGAAGCCTTCTACGGCTCAGCTTATAATCACAAACACAACATTTTCTTCATCCTTGTTCTTGAGCGCCACCGCGCAACCACCATGGTGGGATAAAACGCCTCGCATTCCGTAAAGTCATAATCGAACTCTGCCATATTGGTAGAATAAGCTGCGTATAAAATCATCAAATCTAGTGAATCATGGCAGAGCAACCTTTAGCAGATCTGAGCTGACCCCAAGGGCTCAGCAGGATCTGGGGGGCTTATGACGATGCCAAGAATTGAACCTACCCACGTGTCGCCTCCATATTAGCACACAATAAATAAAGATAGAGAAAAGCCTTCATCAAGGGCCAGAACCCTCAGTACCCGAGCCGCTCAAGCTCGGTTACCATCCTCCGACACCTCCAGGTCGGCATGTACTTGTGATCAAACCTGCCCCTGGCCGAACCTATAGGTCGGCCTAAGTCCCTCTTGGACCAAACCACTTATGCAAGCAAGACTCCGAGCTTATCCCCGCTCAGCTATCCTTCCCGACCTCCATAGGTCGGCCCAAAAACATAAGGGTTCAGCCAGTTCAGTTCGGGCCATCTAAATCGGCCAGAGTCCATCCTCTATTGTATTTCCCACGTGTGTGATAATCAGATAAATATGGGTAGAATCCCTCATATTTAATACTCTGATTCTGAAATTTAAATATACGTGCAATTATCTCCTACAATTAAGGAGATTAAATTGTAGTTATCTTTTCCTTAGGGAACACGGCAATCCAAGCCCAACAAAGACAAGGCCCACGCCGCCTTAGGGCATACCTCTCCTCTATATAAACCATCCCTAGGGAACTACAGAAGACTTGATTCCAATACATGCATTGGATGCGTAGGCAGCTTGAGAAATAACATCTCAAGTCCAGTCTAAACCACCTCCAAAACACTCCCTTCTTTTTATCGTTGTTATCGTGTTCTTAAGGCTTTTAGCAGGTTGTCTTTAGGATAACGGCCTTGGATTTATCATCGATGATTTTTGGATCGTCATATCTTCTTCTTCTTATTTCATAAATGATGAGCCAACACTATGGATAAATATAGCAACTAATACGGAAATTAAGTGTTGAAGATATGGTGGCATCAAATAATAATAATGATTGATTTTTTGTGATTATATTTTATTCCTTTTAATCTGCTGTATTAATTGTGTCTTGATGGCTAAGAAAATCTTTTAGCCTATAAACATTGTACGGTAATAATTTGAAAAATCAATGGAAAATAACATTCTCTATAATCTCATATGGTATTAGGGCCGTACCATCTCAACCACATAATTTTCTCTCCCTCTTCCCGTTCCCCTTCCCCTTTCTTCCACAAACACCGAAGAAGCTATCTCCCAAACCACCACCGGAGCAACTTCCCTCTCCTCCCATCCTACCACTATCACCCCTCCATCTCGGCCAGCTTCTCCTTAACCTCTGACTATTCCATCTGAACCAGCTCCTTTTTCTCCATCCCCTCCCTCTAAGACATCGGCCTCCCCCATCACCTTGTCCCATCCTTCTTCACCCGAACAACCTCCACCTCACCAAATGGTGACACGCTTTAAAACCAATAACCTTAAACCTAAGTGGTGGCCTTCTGATCATGTCCTTCCTAAAGCCTCTCCTAGTGAACTCCAAAACTCTGAGCCTACTTCCTACTCCAGTGCAGCATCGGAAAGGGTGAGATGCTATGCGGGATGAGATAAATGTTATGGTCCAAAATGACATTTGGGATCTAGTTCCTTATTCATCTGACATGAATGTTCTCGGTAATAAATGGGTATATCGCATTAAAAAGCATGCTAACGGACAGGTGGAATGCTATAAAGCCCGGCTCATTGCCCGACTTTTAGCCTGTTTGAAAAACCAGTCACCATTTGATTATTATTATTGTCTCTTGCTCTCGCAAATGATTTGTGTATTCAACAGATGGACATCCAAAAAGCCTTTCCGCATGGATATCTTTTTGAGGATGTTTATATGACTCAGCCCTAGGGTTTTATTCACCCGGAGTTCACTCATCAATATTTTAAATTAAAATAAAGTATCTATGGTCTCCATCAAGCTCCGCGTGCATGGTTTTCTCGCTTTACTGATGTTCTTATCTCTTATGGTTTTACTCCTTCGTAGGCGGATACCTCTCTCGATTTATGTACAGGGTTGGCTCTCAGTATGTCTATGTTCTCATATACGTTGATGATG
Organism: Gentiana macrophylla; assembly: GCA_026214975.1. Taxonomy (NCBI): domain Eukaryota; kingdom Viridiplantae; phylum Streptophyta; class Magnoliopsida; order Gentianales; family Gentianaceae; genus Gentiana; species Gentiana macrophylla. The sequence goes on from JAOBSW010000606.1 coordinate 190,069, forward strand.
TTATTATCACAAGTTCCTCTCCCTCACTGGTTCGGAAGGTCATCACTCATATTGGCTATCACTTTCCTGTTAAAGATCTTGTCCCTTTATCTTACTTCTTGGTTATTGAAGTACTACCCACAGCCGATGGCATCCTTCTCAGCCAATGAAAATACATTCGTAGCTTACTTGAACGTGCTGGCATTGATGATGACGGTTAAAATAGTATATCCTACTGCATCAACATTCTACCAATTAGGAGCTAAAAATAGTTGTATTGGACATTAAATATTGTGAGCCATTTGTGTTAAATGTGATATTTCAGGTTCACGAGTCGAGTATTTAGTATTTCCATTTATTATCTCTGGAACTGGTATTATTTTGTGTTTTATTGGACTATTATCCAGTTACGAAATTCATGCCGAGCCTAGAGAGCAATTATGGAGCAGACCTGTTGAATAATCGGACCTAGGGTTTCCAAAAGCTTCCAAGTTATGGCGGTAGAGAGAAAAAGATGAAAATGCCCTTGCAAAAGAGAAGCACTCTGCCGCATACGTGAGCCTTCTAAAAGCTATTTTACACATTTTCTTAAATGAGGGGTAGTTTTTATCATTAGTGTTGGTCCCTTGGAAAGGCTAACACAAGTTTAGAGGGGGGGTGTGAATAAACTTGTCACCAAAAACTAATCTTTAGTTGTAGAATCCCCAGGAACTGAGTTTCTCTGAAACTCAAACTGACTTCTAGTTCAGTTGTGTTCCTGTCCCTTGACTTGTGTGGAGTTCAGTTAGCTCAACTGAATATAAGTTATTACTGACTTATATTTAGTCTTGTTAACTGGCAGCGGATAAAGTAATAGCCTTAAGTATGAAAACCAAGTAAGTGTATCTAATAATAAATAAATGAATGCATAATGTAAATAGACAAGAATTATAGAGGTTCCAGGTGGTGTAATCCTATCAGTCCTCTCTTCCCCTGTGATGCGGAGGAAAATTCCACTAGAACTTCTTTGAGATGGCCCAATTACAAAAAGTTCCAAACTGATAGTCCATGAGTAATCCCTAGCTTCACTATCTAAACACTTGTAGAACAGGTAGGATTGCTGTTCTTCAATTGTTTGAACCATCTGGTCCTTGGAGGGTAGGATTGCCTCTTCACGACTCATCACAAACACAGCTTTCTTCGATTGCACTCAATCTATCCTTCACACCTTCTTGGTGTTTCACGATCTATGCCTTTGATGAAGTCAAGGTTGAGACTTTGAATCAATAACTATGATTCAATTGTGATTTGAGCTTTTCTTCTAGATGTGTAGTTTAAGCACGGCTCTGTATTTCTTCAAAAATTGGATCTTGAATCTGTTTGAATAAGCTTGAGTATTTTGAAGAAATTTCTTGATCTTGCAATTAAGTGCTTAGCAGGTATTCTTTTGAATTTGGCTTTTCCCCTTTTTAATTTGATCTTTTTGACTAGATAGATTCTTTTCAATTTGCTTGCCTTTTATCTTAAGCCTGCACACACACTTCTCTCTTCTTCTCCTTTTATCCACTGTTGCAGAGGCGAGTCTATTTATAGGGGTTCATTCACCATTTGTCCGGCTTATATGATTATAATTTTTTCGACCGTTCATTTGTGTCGATAACTTCATCCAATGAAATTGTTTCCTTTTCAACGTTCCACTTTGTACTTTCGGTTGTTGGATGATCGACTTATAAAAGCGAGTTTCTTTATCGTTTTATTACGAGTTTTCACTTGTCGATTTTCTAAGCGACTTGGAGCATTAATGAAATTTTACTCTTCTTCAAATATCGGTACTCGGTTTTCATCATCGATCATTATTGACTTAATCGAGTACACCATGACTTATTATCAACTAAGAATTCATTGTCCTTATGATTCTTAGGTCTTCATACAAGATCCATAAAGTCGATTCGAGTCACCACAATCTTGCCTGAAGTCCAACTTTACTGATCTCGACTTGTAATCTTCATAACTGAGTTTGAACCCTCAGTTCTTCAATCTTCAATAACTGAGTCTGTGACCCTCAGTTCTTAAATCTTCTAGATAAGCCAATCTGAGTCAGAACTCTCGGCGAACTTACCTTCTTGATTTTACGTAGGTGTGCTCTGAGTCGGTTTCTTGTAGAATCTCAGTTAGAGTAAGTCTCAGTTTCTTCATTTCTCAGTTCCAATCTAGAACTATTACAGTGCTTGTCTGATTTAACTTATACAATTATCAGACTCTAGTGAAACCTATACATTGGTATCTAGACTTCTTTTTGCTTGCACTACAACAGCTAGTTATGACACTTCATCAATGGGGTTAAAGATTAATCAATAATAAGTGATGAATCATCATCAAAACATAAATTTTATTTCCAACAATTTCCCCCTTTTTGATGATTTCAATACCCTCCCTAAAAGCAATGCAAAAAGATAAAACAAAAGGCAGTAAATAACATAGTGAACTGAGAAACTGAGAATTCATACTTCAACTGAGTTACAATGCTGAATAAGTAATAAAATACAACATAAGTAAAAACAACTGATTTCAATCTCCTTTTACTTGACTGGCTGTTTGTCATAGTTTTCTGCAACGATTCTCATTTCATCATTTGTGGCTGAATATTCAATTCCATGAATACTTGCCCAGATGTTCCATGATTGTGATAGATTGTTTTTTCTTGAAAAACTTGCTTTTGAATAAGCTGCGAATGTAAAGGCGATGTCCTTAGTCTTTCATTGGTGGTCGTTTGTTCTCGAGAAAGATTGAATAAATTCGACTTCATCCTTCTCAACTTTTTCTGAGACTTTATCTAGGGTGCCATCAGCTTCCCATTTCTTCAGCTTCTTCCAATGATACACAAGTATCTTCTGCATGTGTAGGAAAGTTTCAAGAGCTTCTTCTTTTGATACTCCTTCTCTTTCTGGTAGGTCTTTGAATATATTGTAGAGACGGGAATCCAAACCAACTGTTTTGTCCGTTGGTTCTGAGTACTTAACGATCAGTTCCATTTCCTCATCAGTGAACTCTCCTCTTGCTTTCTTCAGTTCACTCAACTTGTCATTGATATTCGTGAGGGTCTGTGGCATTTCAGCTGCATGGACTTTTAGGATATCCAAACTTTCCCCCTTATTGACATCATCTTTAGTAATCAAGCTTTTGATGTAAGCATTCAAGGTTTGTTGGGTTGATGCCAATATGGTTTGAGCCACAACTGAATCTTTTATGCCCTGTTCCACTAAAAACATCCGATCGACTAGATTATTGAGAATGCCCTCCCATCTGTTTTGAGTTTCATTTTTCCTTGTGATATGCTCTGCGGCTGTTTTCTGAATCTCAAGCAGAGTGGTTTGACAGTTGTCATTCACAGTGTCCAATTTCTTTTCAAGCTTGGATTGTTCGTCTTGACTATCTTCTAAAGATTTTAAGACTTTTCCAAACAAGCTTTTGTCATCTTTTTGAATTCTGATTATCTCATTGTGATAATATTTAATGAGATGAGTTTGTGTAGGAACATCTTGTGAATTTCCTCGTTGTTCCTTTGCTTTGCTTGATTCAGCCTCGGATGGTTTAGCTTGCAGTAGAGGTGAGAGTTTTTCTCCAAATTCAACTGATTGTCTTTTCTCTTTAGGCTGCTTCTCGCCTACTTCTGATATAACTTTTGTGGGAGACTGATGTATTTCAGGTTCATTATCTGATTCTTCTCCAGGTATATCAGCCAACGTTCTTGCTATTTCAAGCGTAGATAAATCAGTGGGAGATTGATAGCCTTTGTCTGTTTCTTTGTCTTCTTTGTCCTGCTGAGTTTCAGATAAACCTTCAGAACTTGAACTTCCACTGCTTTCATCAGAACTTTTAGAGTCTTCATCAGTACGTAGTTCTGTTGCAGTTTCCTTTTCTTGTAAGGAGGCAAGAATCCCTTTTTGTATGTCAGGATCTTCCTCAAAATCATCATCAACATTCTTCTTCGAACTTCCACTGGTCATGGTTTTCCTCCAATGACTATTTCTGATTAGCGCAAATCCTTGATCTATGAATTCTTCGGTATTGATTATTTCCAGTAGACTTGTAATGTTGAAAAGATCGAATACCCATTTTTCAATGATTTCCATTTCTGCACGCTGACTCCTTTGATCATCTATAGAACCGAACTTCCAAGTTCTATAACTTTTCAATCGATCATAATCAGCTTTCATAAGTTCTGTATAATCAGATGGAGATCTAAATGGTGTGAGGGTGTCCTCTGATTCTCTTGTGATCTCAAGATCTTCTTCTTGAATACGAACTTCAATTTGCATTGGATCGTCAGTTTGCATAAGACTGGTTCTGCTGGTTTCTCCCTCAGCAGTGATCGGTACAACTGATGCTTCTTTTTCAATGTTAGAAACTGAGATTATCGGCTCAGTTTGCAAAAATTTCTCACTTGCATCTTTTTCAACAATTTGTTTTTCACTTTGCTCAGGTTCCAATTCAACAACTGGAACTTCCTTTGTAGTGGGTTCAGCATCATGAACTTGCTCATATAACTGAATGATCTTGGATGATTCAGCTTCTGCTTCGGTTTCCTTTTCCTCAGGTTGAGGAGCTGAAAGTTCTTTATCAGTTTCAACACGTTCAGATCTGGGGATAGATTCTTGAGGAGTAGATTTGGATTTTGAAAGCAACATCAGCATGTTCAATGTTGTTTCATCAATCAGTCTCTCATCACTGTCTGATTCTCCAACATCAGGTTCAGTTCTTTGGGTCTGTTTCACGAGTTATAGCTTCTTTCTAGTAAGTTAGTTTTCATAGATTTGTTCCTTGTTGATGACTTTTTCTTTTGTTATTTCCATTTCCAAATCTGGGATAGATTCGATGAGATCCGCTTCAGTTTGTCCTTCAGATGCAACATCGGCTTCAGCTTCTTGAATTGATATCATTTCTATGGGTTCCTCAATAACTGGATCAATTAAACCTTTTTCAGTTTCTTCCAACTGTTTTCTTCTTTTCCTTAAAATTTCAATCTGTGTGAGTACTTCTTCTCCAGTTGCAGGTTTATTCGTTTTCCTGCTTTTCTTTTGTTCAGTCGAAGTTTTCTCAGCTTTCCTTTTTCTAGCTTTCTCTTCTTTGACAACAATTTTCCCATCAGCAACTGGTGTTTCTTTTCTTTTTGCAACTCCAAAATGATCAAGTATCCTCTGGACTATTAACGCAAGAGTTTTCTTGTGGTAGAATCGTCCTTTCTTCTCATCAGTTTTCTTTTTGGGTACATAAATTGATTGAGCTGTCAATTGATCAAATAGATACCTTGCCCAATTGAAATCTTCTCCAAACCACATTATATAAAGTAAATCTAGTTTTGCTCTCGAAAGATTCTTTGAAATTTCCAGCGTTTCCAATTACGATTAGCCAAACATTTTTGAAAGAAAGTTAAACTCGGCTTGAAAGCGGACTTGTGCTTCCAAATCGTGAGGAGATGCAGATCTCGCTTCAATTGCTATGTCTCTCCATAACTTCTCCTTCTGTTCTTTAGATAGCTTAATTGCTGCTGTTCCTTCGGATTTGTCAAAACCAAAGATTTTGGCAATTAAATCTTTAGTCACTTTGATTTCTTTATTACTGACAGTGGTGACAAATGTTTGTGTGTCTTCTCCTTCTACAATTGTTCTCCCAAATTGATAGAAGTCTCCAATGCTTTCTAGGCAAACACTTTTTAGATTGATGTTGAAGACAGCTTCCAATCCCTTGATTTTTCTGATTTTTGTTATGATTGAATTGACTAGAGTTTGGAAAACATACTTTGCAGTATATTGATCAAGAGAAACGATCATTCCAGGTTCAACACGAGTGAAGGTCATTTTGCTATATTTGATTGAAAATTTGAAATTTTGAAATTCAGAGAGTAGATTCAGAAATTATGCGTAAAGATTTTGTAAAAGAAAATTCTGGGTATTTATAATTAGGAGTGGGGGTAGTTAAGAATTGAGTGGGACTTAAAACGTCTTGTCATAAATATTTTGAGATTGCGAAAAGGTGGGTGAGTGGAAATTATGAGTGGTTAGGATTGAAAAAGGACCACGTTTCTTCTTGATAACCGTAGCTGGATAAAAGTGAGTAACGAAGGTACGGCGTATCAACAGCTGTATATGCTTAGTTTTGTCCTTATGCTGAATTCAAAAACTCAGTTGTGGAAACAACTCGGTTTTGTGAATTATATTCGATTCTCGGTGGTGGTGTTTTCTCCGCAAAGCAGAGTGAGAATTCTTTGGTACCCATATCTTTTGGGTCCTAATCGATTAGTTCTTGTGGCGCAATTTTATTTTTAATTTTATACCTCTCTTGACATGTTGGTCGAGTGAAGTCGGTTTTCACAAACTTTTCTTGTTTTGTCGTAACAGTTTTAAGTTTGTTCTGTTTGAGAAACTGAGGTGATGGTCTATTCCAATCTTCATCAGTGGGAAATAATCTTCCTTTCCCTCTAAGTCTATTATGATCTTCATTTTTGAGTGGATATGACTTGAAGATTTTTCTTACTGATTTTGAATCAGTTTTTCTGTTTACAGCCTTCTGAGTTTTTCTGTAAAATCTGTTGACTTGATTAATTTTGCCAACTGGTTTTTTAGTTTTATCAGCTTGTGTGATTGGCTGTGCTGAGTATCTATTAGTTCTAATAATTTCGTCAGTTTTCTGAGTTTTTGACTGTTGAGCAGTCACAAATTTTATTGCAACTGATCCTGGTCTAAACTTAGAATTGTACTGATTATCAAACCCTAAACCAGATCTATCTCCAAATGGTTTCCCTGGTTTGAATTGAACTTTGGGAATCGGATCAACTGATGACTTATTGTTGTTCATAACTTTTGTCGGTTCATCAATTGGTCGAATTACCTTGGTTCCATTATTAGTCATGATTAGATTGATTTTAGCATTCAATCTCGAGATCTTAGTTTTCAATAACTTTTTCTCCTTTTTGACATTCTCATAATTTTCTTGAGTTGTCTCTAACTCCTTTATGAGTATGTCCAAGGATTTATTGAAACCGTCATTCCTTTGATTGTTTGGGACAGTGTGAGATTTGAATGTAGATGTACTTACCTCCCGATGTTTGATAGATAAGTCTTCTGTAGAGGAATCATCACTGATTAAAGCCTGTTTTCCTTTATCAATAGCATTTGCAAGTGTAGCTCCTAGCAGTATGATTTCTTCATCACTTTCTCCTCCATGGTTTGTAGGTAAATCATTATCTGTGACTTTTGCGCTGGATGGATCTTTAGTTTCCATTTCTTCTATAGACTTAGCTACCCGTAGTAATTCTCTTTCTGCTTCCTCTGAAAGATCACTTAAGGATGGGAATCCTTTTGATTCATCTTTGTCGCCATTTAAATCAATGTCTTCATCATAACTGAAGTGAGGTTCCGGATTCGTGTGTGAGCTTGTAGTGCTGAATCTTTCAAGTACTTGATCCTGAAGGTCATAGACAACATTTTGCAAATAGTCAGTCAGGGGATTGTTTAGCCAATTTCTGATTTTGGAAGTGTCCATTAAAAGAAATACTTTTTAAGATAGATACAGAGAAAGGGGTTTTCAACAATTAGTTAGAATTGTATCTTGGATCTCCTCCAAAAAGGAAAATTTCCTCCGATACCAATTGTTGGTCCCTTGGAAAGGCTAACATAAGTTTAGAGGGGGGGGGGGGTGAATAAACTTGTCACCAAAAACTAATCTTTAGTTGTAGAATCCCCAGGAACTGAGTTTCTCTGAAACTCAAACTGACTTCTAGTTCAGTTGTGTTCCTGTCCCTTAAATTGTGTGGAGTTCAGTTAGCTCAACTGAATATAAGTTATTACTGACTTATATTTAGTCTTGTTAACTGGCAGCGGATAAAGTAATAGCCTTAAGTATGAAAACCAAGTAAGTGTATCTAATAATAAATAAATGAATGCATAAAGTAAATAGACAAGAATTATAGAGGTTCAGGTGGTGTAATCTCATCAGTCCTCTCTTCCCGTGATGGAGGAAAATTCCACTAGAACTTCTTTGAGATGGCCCAATTACAAAAAGTTCCAAACTGATAGTCCTTGACTAATCCCTAGCTTCACTATCTAAACACTTGTAGAACAGGTAGGATTGTTGTTCTTCAATTGTTTGAACCACTGGTCCTTGGAGGATAGGATTGCCTCTTCACCAGCTCATCACAAACACAGTCTTCCTGACTGCACTCAACTGTCCTTCACACCTTCTTGGTGTTTCACAGTCTATGCCTTTGATGAAATCAAGGTTGAGACTTTGAATCAATAACTATGATTCAATTGTGATTTGAGCTTTTCTTCTGGATGTGTAGTTTAAGCACGGCTCTGTATTTCTTCAAAAATTGGATCTTGAATCTGTTTGAATAAGCTTGAGTATTTTGAAGAAATTTCTTGATCTTGCAATTAAGTGCTTAGCAGGTATTCTTTTGAATTTGGCTTTTCCCCTTTTTAATTTGATCTTTTTGACTAGATAGATTCTTTTCAATTTGCTTGCTTTTTATCTTAAGCCTGCACACACACTTCTCTCTTCTTCTCCTTTTATCCACTGTTGCAGAGGCAGTCTATTTATAGGGGTTCATTCACCATTTGTCCTGCTTGTAACGGTTATAATTTTTCTGACCGTCATTTTGTGTCAAGAACTCATCCAATGAAATTGTTTCCTTTTCAACGTTCCACTGTACTTTCAGTTGTTGGATGACTGACTTATAAAACTGAGTTTCTTTATCAGTTTTATTCTGATTTTTCACTTGTCAGTTTTCTAACTGACTTGGAGCATTAACTGAAATTTTACTCTTCTTCAAATATCAGTACTCCTGTTTTCATCTGATCATTATTGACTTAATCAGAGTACACCATGACATATTATCAACTAAGAATTCATTGTCCTTATGATTCTTAGGTCTTCATACAAGATCCATAAAGTCAGTTCAGGTCACCACAATCTTGCCTGAAGTCCAACTTTACAGTCTCGACTTGTAATCTTCATAACTGAGTTTGAGCCCTCAGTTTTTCAATCTTCAATAATCGAGTCGTGACCTCAATTCTTCAATCTTCTAGATAAGCCAAGCTGAGTCTCAGTAACTCTCGTGAACTTACCTTCTTGATTTTATGTAGGTGTGCTCGAGTCGAGTTTCTTGTAGAATCTCGATTAGAGTAAGTCTCGATTTCTTCATTTCTCGATTCGAATCTAGAACTATTACGATTGCTTGTCTGATTTAACTTATACAATTATCAGACTCTAGTGAAACCTATACATTGGTATCTAGACTTCTTTTTGCTTGCACTACAACAGCTAGTTATGACACTTCATCAATGGGGTTAAAGATTAATTAATAAATAAGTAATGAATCATCATCAAAACATAAATTTTATTTCCAACAATTAGCTAAGTCGGTTTCGATACTATAAATAAGAGGCACTAGCCTCATAACAATCTTCTCAAGATAAATACATTACGCAATAAAAGTTTGTTTCTATCGTTCTTTTATATTATATGAGTGCTAGTCACGGATCCGACGGATTCACCATCGAGGGAGGGATCTATGGAAGGTCTACGCTCAACTTCGAGGATAAGATTTTCCGGCTTTCTAGATGTAGATCTGTCATTATTTTGTGATGAGTTTGTTTTGCTTGTTTAAATTAGTTCTTTTACGTAGTGTTTAGTTTATTTTTACACAGTTTATGAGTATATCTGAATTGTTGGTGAAGAAATTATGAAATAGAGGTTGTGTTCTCTCGCACGAGCGAGGGTCTTCATCGCTTATACGAGATACCTAGTACATCTTGTTTCTTGGTAATCGGTGCTAGCTACATCTGATCGACAAATTTAAATTACAAGTTCATAGCCTGATCAACTATTTTCATGCCATCGTAAATTATCATGAATGACTTATAATGAAGTGTTAGTTCGGACATACTCCAGATTGATCTCTATGAACGTGCCAATCAATGTTGACGGCTGCTTAGGGAGGTTATCGGACTTGAGCCATCTATCCTTAGATCTTATTGTATGTGGACTAATATTAAAGGGTTAGCACCCATAGCTGTTAAAGAATTAAAATTTACCAACGGGAAAGATTGATGCGTAAATTGGGGAATAACTAATTACTCATAGTTAGAACTAATATTGTAGAAACTCATAGAGGTTTATTTGTGTATGATCTTGTGTATTATTGTCACCGATGTTGGCTCTGTACCCTTATTGGTAATAGACCGCATGAATTTGTTCTGAATCATGATTTACCTTACGAGTCTCTGTGGATTCGACACCTTGATTCGCATTCGCTATACTATGATGTTGCTATAGCAAGTTGTGTCTCCAACTCTTCATTGTAAGCAGCTTCCATCTCTTCATTCAAATTGTCAGTCTACTATTCTTCAGTAGACTTATCACGTTGAGCAGACTATTCTGCTACTTGCTTAGTAGACCCCTATCCAGTCTCTTCAACTGATATTTCCTTAGAAACTCCACTGGAATCCCCTGGATGCATAGGATGATCATCATCTGAATCAGATGACGATGATGAATCATCACTATCAGGTGTAAATTTTGGATCTCTTAACATGATATTTGCACTCTGCTTTCCTTCTTCTATAATATCCATCAGCCTTATCTGCAACATAGTTGTGTCAACCAATTCCAATAGGCTTTCTACTCCCATCTTATCAAAAGCCCATTCCTCAAATCCAGTCATTGGATCTGCAGCTGGTTTTTAACTTTTGTAAAATCCAAACATCCATTGAAAGTATTTCTAAACTATCCTGAAGTTAGGATCCACTCTTTCTTTCTTAGATTTTTTCTCCCTTCTTTCATAAGGCATTGAGTGTTTTCTAGGGGCAGGTTGTTCAACTTGTTGACTTCCAAATGTCTCAACAAGATGACTCAATGTATAAACAGTAGATACAAACAGGTCAGTAGGGTCTTCAGTTTGCAAGATTATGCCTACTACATCCAACTGTTCAACACTTGATTCCCCCTGAATTTCATATTCTTCAGCTGGGATACCAACAGATTGCTCTTCCCCCTGAGTTGTTGTAGAAACAGCAGGGTCTTGCACAGGTACATTTGCTTCCACAGCAGGTTCAGATTCAGCAATCTGCTGTGGTTCTTCAATTGGTTGCTCAACAAAAACCTCAGCAGCCTCAGTAGGCTCAGCAACTTGTGTTATATCAGCCTCATTTTCTTCTATTTCTGCTTCCTTTTGGGCCTCTAGAACCATTAACTCTTTGCCTTTTCCATGGCCTTTCTTTTTCACAACATGTTTCCTTCTTTTTGGAGGTTTTGTTGTTAAGCATCAAACTGTTCTTCTTCTAGCTGCTCTTTGCTAGCAGCTTTCCTCTTTCATGAATATTCTTTTAACTGTTCTTTTAGAACATCTGCAGCATTTTTCTTTGCAACCTCAGTAGGATCAGAAGCCTCAATTTCAACTTGAGCCTCAGTAGACTCAGCAGTGTCTACTGATTGTTGCCTTATCTTTTTAGGCTTTAACATCTCAGATATCTTCCTTGTTTCACCAGCCTTTCTTTTCTGCACAGGCCTCTTTGGTGCAGCAGGTTGCAGGTCATTTTTAGCTTTTGTTCTCTGTTCCTGCCCACCACCATCATTATCAACACCCTTTTCACTCTTATCCTCATCATCCAAACCAGGGATAGGAAAATTGATTTCTGGTTTGTATCTTGACTTATGATTTTGGAAGGTGCAACATCAGGTATCTTCAGATGATTCAGCAGGGTCTGAATCATTAGACCTAGAGGCTTGGTCTTTGACTTCCTTATGCCATCCCTTTCATCTGACACAACCTTCTTCATTTACTGCACAAAGAATCCAGCCCAATAGAACTTTTTACTTCTTGAAATGATTATCAGCAGGTCTATCTTTGGTCCAGAGAGTGTATCACGACTTCCACTAAATCCCAGAATATTCTTGGCAATAAGTTTGCTCAGCAGGTTATATTCCAAGCCAATATTCTTCACATTGATATTCAGAGCTGTTGCTACAGATTTTTCTGTCTTTATTGCTTCAACAAACTCCAATCTTGATAACTCCATAAGTTCTGGATTTGTAGGGGCATTATTTCCTGGTCCAAATCCAAAAACTTCTCTCAGTAGGTCTGAGGTGATTTCAATCTCTTGACTGTTTATAGTGGTAGTAAACGCCTTTCTATCATCTGTTATCACCATATTCCTCAAAAAATTGATAACATTGGTGTATGATATGCTTTCCAATCTGAGATTGAGAACGGTTTCCAATCCTTCATACCGTCAGATTCTTCTTCCAATATTGATTGCTAACTCAGTCTTGTTAGCATCAACAACAAAACCTCTAACACTTTGGCTTGTACCAATATGAATTTCTTTGTCCGTCATTATGAAAATTTGAAAAGATGAAGAAGAAAACTCTGTAAATCTGTGTTCACACTTGTGTATAATCTGAGAAAATAAATTTGAGTTTTGTATGTATCGTCTGTGTGTATGTCTGTATCTATAAGGAAATATAGTGGTTGATAACTGTCAGACAAAGACTAATCCCCTTGGTGAATTCCAGTACTCTGCTGACTATTAAGATATCAGTCAACCTTGATGATACCAAGCTCAGTTCTTAACATAGCAAATCTTTCACTGTCCAAAGATTTTGTAAAGATGTCAGCAAGTTGATCTTCAGTAGGGATGTAAAGAACCACCGTGTTGGTCCCAGGGAAGGGTAAAACAATAGTCAGAGGGGGGGGGGGGGAGAGGGGTGAATAACTATAGTGGAGTTTCAAAAACTTTTCTTATATTTAAAAGCTTTTGGGCAGCGGATAAGTCCCTTCTTAAAATGTTGTTTGAAAGTAGATTATGCAATCACAGATATAAAATATGCAATGAAATAAAGTGCTTTAAAGTAAATTGTTGAAAGTAAATAGACACAAAGGTTTATAGTGGTTCAGGGTGGTGTAATCCCTTAATCCACTATTCTCTTGTGGTGATTGGAGGAATTCACTATTGTTTTCACATATACAATTGCACAATTTCCCTTGGCTACAAAAGCTTCACAATCTCCAAGACTATCACTCACTGACTTCAAAAGCTTCAGTGACTTGGTCTCTGTCACTGCTCCTTGAGAACAAATCTTTCAGTAGCTATCACAAAGATTGCAACTCCTTCTCAGAATCCTCTGATTCAATTGCCTTAGTTGATGTGAATTGATTCCATAAGTTTGTTGATCAATCTCAGGGCTTAATGTGGAATTGAAGTTCTAAGTGCTGAGTTGATCTCTAGATGTTTCTTTTAAGTACAGATAGAAGGCCTTTTCACTTTGACCGAGTTTATGCTTTTTTCAGAATCAATCATTATTTTTATTTTATGTCAGTGCCTTCTATTTATAGCCTTGATAATCCTTTATTTGAATTTTCGTCCGTTGGCTATTTAATGTGGAGAATGATCCTTGATTCCCCCTTAATTGTATTCTCCTTGATTTCAGTGATTGGATTTTTCTTCAAACGTTTATCAGAAAATCTGTCTTTGATTGATCCTCAATTGATTGTGCATTTAATGCTTGATCTTCATTGTTTGAAATCCGAACAAGTAAAGTTTACTTGGCCATTCCTTGAACGTTTAAGTAATCCTTCTGACTTGGCTGTTTGGTTCTTTCTTCACTGCTTTGTCTTTACTCAGCCGATAGGCAGTTTACTTTGCCGGTTCACTACTTTGTTATTCTCTTTGATTCTTTTAGGTACTTTCTTGTACTTCACTGATCCTTGATTTGGGTGAGATTAGTGTACACAATATTTGACAATGTATTTCATCATTTTATTTATAACTTAGACTTATCCAAGGTCATCACAGACTTCCTTGGTTATAAGTCATACCATAATATCTTCATTGCTTCTCTGCTGGTACTTAGACGACTTCACTCTGCCGGATATCTGTTTTACTTTGCTGTCCTAACAACGAGTACAATAATTTTCTGACTTAACTTATACAACATGTCAGACTCTAAGTAAAGACTTATACAGATAATTCTAACTTATTTCAGGCTTGCTATAACAGCTAGTATGACCATCATCAAAACATAATAAAATGTTCCTAACAATTCCCCCTTTTTGATGATGCCAAAACCCTCATAAGCCTGGACATAAGTATACAAATTTTTTATAACAATCAACTGAACAAAACTTCGAAAATTTTATTCATCCATTAAAGGGCAATAAGATATTGCATCTTTTTAATAAAATCAAAAGCATAGAATTTATTCTCATAAGATTTAACAAATGGCTACTTCTTCCTTTCTTAACTTGATGCCCTTGCCTTTGATGTCCTTGCCCTTGTCTGTTGGGCTTTCCTTCTTTACACTGGAGCTTTCAGGCTTTGAGCTTACTTCACCATTTTTGGAAGCACCAAACTGTGCTTCAAGAATCTTGTTTGCTTCCTCGGACTCCGGGAGAGGACCATACCTTTTCCCTAGAATTTTGTTGAATGCCTAAGTGACATTGATGAGGGTGTTAAGTTGCTGTCCAGAGTAATCCATAGCCTCATCCAGATGGTGGATTTGCTGAGTATGAGCATTCAGGGTGTCCATCAGTGGTTTGAGATTGTCATCAATTTTGTCAGCAAGAAACTCAAGATTGGTCTGGACATGATAGGGGATTCGATGATGTAGATTGCAAAGAAGGTTACCATGTCTCTCCATCACCTCATATTGAACCTTAATGTGACTGATTAAGGCCTCAATTTTGTGATTTAAGGAGGTTGCATCACTCCTTAAGGCAAGTTTCAGACTTTGCCTGCTTCGGTATTGCCTCTCTATGTCCACAATTAAGGGCTGAATATCCAGATTGAAAATCCGATCTGGATCAACTTCTGCTGGTGCTGTTGCATCAGCCTCAATGTCGTCAGTTTCCTCGTTATCTTCCTCATCCTATTTCTCTTCTTTTTCTTCTTCTTCCTTTCTTTTCTCTTCTTCTTTTTCTTCTTCTTTCTCTACTTCAGCAATTCAGGATCAGAGGGAGGTTGCTGGCTATTCCCTGTCCTTGTGAGAGCTGATCTCCATATGCCGGAGATGGCACTTTCTCTGCTGTTGTTCCCTCTTGATCAATGCTGGGGGTATTGACAAGTTCATCAGAGTGAGTTTTATCAGCTGGCTCACTCGGCTGTTTGTCAACTTTGTTGAGGCTCTTGAGAAGTACCTCTTAAATTGTCAGATCATCATCAGAAATGTCCATCTTTTCGTGATCATCATTATCATCATTTGACTGTCCTTTCACTTTTTCAGCTTCTTTATTCTTAGATGTCTTTTCTTCTTCATCCATCTTCTCTTATTCTAATGGTGTAAGAAAATATCCTTCCTCACCTTCTTGCAGATAGGCGACTTCTTCTTGTCCCTCTTCCTCAGTTGCTGTGTCATCACTAATTACCACTGGGTTGTCCTGGTAATTGCCGGCACTGATCACAGGGGTGTCATCTTGTGCCTTTTGGGATCTGTTTCTTCTTCCCACTCATGATTTGCTGCTTTCAGGCTCTTTTCTTTTGGTGCCAAGGGTGGTTTTGGATTTCTAGGATGCCTTTACATAGGTAAACATTACCTTGGCCTTGTGCGGAGGATGCAGATTGATGGGTTTCACCTTCAATCTATCAAACAAGTGTTGAAGAGGGAACCCATAAGATTTCCTTTCCCAGAAGTCTCCTTTCTTCTCCAGGTTCTTGCTTGATGCCGTGATTGTTAAATCAATTTCCTTCTGAATTTGGCCTTTCAACCTATTGAACGGAAATTGTGATCAGTTAAAAGGAATACCTTGATAGATAATGGCCATTAATTTGACCCGTAGTTCAGTCAGGTTTTCCATCGATCCCTTTCTTCCTTCAATGTTTTTGGTGATTACTGGTGCAAACTCAGCAAACGATCATTTGAGTGCTGATCTAGGAAGGTTGTACATCTTGCTGTTCTTTTAGGGATTTCTGGCTATTTCAGTCCAGAAGGTGTTGATGTCGATTTGTATGTTTTTCACATCAGCCGGACCGATTATAGGGAGATCGAGAAACCGGTTGAGGAGACCAGGGGTGATGACTACTTCCTTTCCAAACATTGTACTCTTAATGCAGTCTGGATCACTCTTCTTCGTGCTGGGCACAAATTTTGCATTTTTCCAGAATGCAATGAGGTTTCATAGCATATTCCTTGGATTGGAGGGTTTAGAAAGGTCATGAGTCCTAGATTTGTGCACCCATCTACCAACCGCTGAGCTTGAACATCATTGTCACAGAAAGAGAGATAATGCTTAGGTTTGAAAAATGATCCTGTGATGATCGATTTTTCGTAGAAATTTTTTGTTGCTGAAAGTGTGGAAGGCGATGCCATTGTTTGAAGTATTTTTTATTTTGAAAAGAAAGTTTGATTTTTCAGAGAGAAAGAAAAATAGGGTTTATGATTTGCAGAATAGCGTAAAGATTTCTAAAAAAATCTCTAAGTGTGGTTTATATTGAGTGATTTTTGGTAGTGTGAACGTTGTTGAATATGAAAGGATTTTGTGATGTAATGGCTTTGATTTTCCATATGGATAGAACTGATTTAGTTCACACTTTAGTTTGTTGTTTATTCTATTCTATATTTCGGTGGAGAGCCTTAGCTGGTCACTAGGCCAGTGTATTGACTTCTTCATTGAGCTGCTTACTCCACTATTCCTAACAATCAGTGTAGTTGACTTTGCTGAATACCAGTGCCTTACCTGCTACATGCATTCTCCGGTAATGGCAAGGTTTTGGTCAGCTTGTGTAGTTACTTAGCTGATTACTCCAGTTAGCCGCTCCTTTCAACTTAGTCAATTTCTATTTCATCCAGTTCTTTCTTTAATCTTTTATTTTCCTTTCTCAGATTCTCACATTCTAGTTCCAGAATTTCATGATTTTCTTGAATTTCTTCAAATTTGCTCATGAGGTTTTGAATTAGATTTGCAGAATCTGAAGGGAGAATAGAAGATTGTGCAGTGTTAGATGTGGATGCACTAGATGATGAGTATGAGCTAGATGTTACCTCAGTTTCATTTGACTCTTTAGCCATAAGACATAGGTATGCCTTTTCATTGTCTGAGATATCGGCTTCATCATCACCAGAATCAATTTCAGATGATTCTTCATTCTTTTCACTGCTAGATTCAGTTTGAGTGCCTTCTTGCTCTTTCTCTTTTCAGTTGTCTTGTAATTTTTCTAATCCTCATCTTTCTTTTTTTCTTCAGGACAATCAGCCTTGAAGTGACCTTTCTTCTTACAGTTGAAGCATCTATTGTAACACCCCGGTTTCCAATCCCGTCGGCCGCCGGTATTGGTTACTGTGGTGCCACTCATCACGACACCCAGTCATGGCGGTAACATGCAACATTCCACAACAGACAGAAAATGAACATTCACCATTCATTATTAAAAGGTTTAAGGTAATTACAGTCTCTCAAAAGAAATATGAAATCGTGCGAATAATCCAAAATTTCAAGGTTTTTAAAAGAAAGAAACCGAATAAAATGCAAGTGTGGATCGTGACTACGTGGCTCTCAAACCCCGCGACATCCCAAAGAATGCTGAGATATCCATGAAGTACACGCTAAGAATCGCTCCCCATAAATGGATCATAGCAGGGTCAAACGAAAGTAGAACCGTCAACTAAAAGTTGAGTAAGAATAAATCTAGTGTATGTAAAGTAAAGCCAACCCATGAAAAGTACCACCAATTTATGAAGGACCCAACCAAACTATACAAGTTACGACCAATCTATAATGGATACCATACTTCACGACTAACCACCTAAAGGTCCCGAGTGTGCACATCCCTCCAAAGGGTAAAGCCCTTGAGAGGAGGATCCTAGAGGTCACCCAATGGTACCATAACTAGGATGGACCACCACGTACTGGGGTGCAAGGAAACCTTCCCGGGTTCCCGGCTTCGGGTGCTACCCTATCCGGCCCGACCACACCACTGTCTGCAACTCCCCAAGTACAATAAGGACACTGAAGTCGTAAGGAAACCTTCCTGGGTGCCCGGCTTCAGGTGCTACCTTATCCGACCCAACCACTACGGGTCTACAAACTTCGATGCCCAAAATCCGAGTCTCACCAAGACACCAAAATTCTTAACTCACCAACGCACCACCCACAGAACATGTTCGTAAGACTAGCCAACAACCCACAACGGCGAAACAATATAGATCGGACGCCCGTTTGGAAGGCCGGACGCCCGTCAAAGACACTCATCGGGCGCCCGCCCAACACATCGAGTTAGATCCCGAATGTAAACAACCCCTCGAGGCGCCGTCCAGGTAACCCAGACGCCCTTCCACTTAACCCAGACGCCCGTCCACTAAGAATTGTTACATCCTGAATCAAATTTAACACCCCAGACGCCTGTCCGGCTAATCCAGACGCCCGTCTAGGATGAAATCAAGGCAGACGTGAAGGATGCAGGTTCTTAGATCTAAACGAGTTAGATCTACGCGCAGCGGATGGATCATGATTTATATGACAAAACACATAATTAAAGGACTTAAACTACTACAAGGGGGTTAAGATCATGTTACCAATATAGGAAGAGAAGCCTTGATCTTCCGATGTGTTCTCCAAACGGCGGTTGGTGGACACCCTTCTTGATACACGAGCCTTCTTGATATGCAAAGGAAAAATCCGAAGATTTTTCCAACTCGAACCCTAAGAATAGAGGCCGAAATTTTTCGGCCAATTTCTCTCGGTGAATAGTGACATGAATAGTACCTTGCCATTAGACTTGGGAGAACTCTCTTTATATAGGAGAGTAATCAATGTCCTCCAAGGATTAAATAATTAAGTGATAATTATCACATTAATCCTTTTCCAAATAAAAGATAAATAAAATGATTATCCCAAACAAATTAGGATAAATCAAGTTATTATCTAATATTCCATGAATTATCATTTAACAAATAAAAGATAAATCACATGTCAAATAATTATCCAAGAAAACTAATTTCTCTCTAATTATTAGGACATTAATGGCGCCACATATTGGGTCAAAAAAGCCCACATAAAATGTCTTTTATGTGTATTATATTATTTAGCCCAACTAAATAATATTTTGCATATCAATTAATTAGCCCAGCCAATTAATTTTCACTGAGGCCCAAATAACAAGATTATTAGTCCGAATTACAGAAGCCACATCGGGGACCATGGACCTATAACCAGTAGCTCCAATAATCAATTATTCATCGAACCGAATAAGTACATTAATTATTAATTCCGGGATTACGCCACCATAAACCCGAAACTGAACTCTACCGATTATAGATGTATACTTATACTCAACCCATAGAGTGAATAAGCGTCCATTGATATAATCACTACATACGGATTAACCCTCCATAGACTGTCCATTCTGAGTAGGAAGTCTCCGTGAACCAGACTCAGAATATCTTATCCTTATTTACCATTAACCCCCTAGTGATCAATTAGTTCACATATCTGACTAGTAGCTAATTAGTCTAAATATGAACTCGGCCGATCGATCACTTTCTTAGGGTTAACAAATAAGGGGACTGCTCTCTACTTCCCGCAGGAAGGAATGGATTCCATGTCTCGTGAAAATCGAACTACTCACTCATCCGGAGATGGTGCCAATGAGAAGTGGCTTGGAACACATTATTTAAGTGAACCGTAACTAACACATCAAACACTACCCGGGACAAGCAAAGACCGTGATCACCTCAGATTAAGGTTGATCCATATATGATCATCTAATGATTTAATAAGATTCTTCGATTACGGAATTATACCGAGAAATTCAGATTAAATCGGTCCAAATCCTATATGAATGCCATCATATATAAATGCCCCACGTAGTACCCTCTACCGACAAATCCGATATGACTATCACACCCTAAGGTGTTCGGGCGCATTATTGGTGTTTTAATCAAGAGACCCTAAACTCGATTAAGTTCACCACGGACTAACGGTTTAAGTATATCACCGCTTAACTCAATCCTCACGTGTAATCCATACACCGAGTTAAGTGGTTACATACAGATATACTTAGGGTTTGCAAAGATGTGTATTACTTTACAAGCACAAAGCAAGTAATAAGGTGAGATAAATTTGTCATTCATTATTAAAAACAATTACACAAATTGACTTTCGAACTACACCTAACAATCTCCCACTTGCACGAAATGACAAGCAACGATTGTTTTTAGAGCACACCCTTTCTCATCTTATTCACAACACTCTCCCACTTGCTCTAAAAGCGGGTGAGACATATCCATCAATGCCGCACCTCCAAGCACCGGACTTGGTACATCGATCGCTTTGGTTGTCGGCCCGAGACGAAACGTTGCGGTCCATCTAATCAGCGGTACTCTCTCTCAATATGCTTTTGACCTCTAAAGGATCGGAGAAGATCCTTCTAAGCTATTTCTTCACTATATTCATAATGAAGTGATATCGGCTTATCGGACTGGAATTACTCCCGCACCAAAAAGGAAATTCTAAGCACTATGAGTAAACACTGAGCCCGAGATCAACGTAATGATCATCCTTAATCGACTACAAGTCGAATCGGTAGTAGTCAACCATATTCAAGTTTGCACCTGAATATACAAGCATATGATTCCTCGTTCTCAAAAGATACTTGAGGGCGTACTAAACCACTACTTATTGCTCGAATCCAAGATTCAATTACTATTGACTTGTGATAACCTGACTTGCCATTATCCAAGAGACTCTATCCCATTTTCTCTTTATCCGAAGATTTAGAGAATCATTCCTGAGAGGTAGGGTAGGATTACTCTCGATGAATGTTGCATACATATATGCATAATCATCTTATTCAATAAGATAGGTGGGATAGCCAATGTCTTATTCTCGTGAATCTGACCGAATCAGATTCTTAGAATATAGTCCGATTCTCTCATCTAGAGAATCTTGACCTGTCAGTTTCCGACTTCAGATAGCACACACATAATTAAAGGACTTAAACTACTACAAGGGGGTTAAGATCATGTTACCAATATAGGGAAGAGAAGCCTTGATCTTCCGATGTGTTCTCCAAACGGCGGTTGGTGGACACCCTTCTTGATACACGAGCCTTCTTGATATGCAAAGAAAAATCCTCAAGATTTTTCCAACTCAACCCTAAGAATAGAGGCCGAAATTTTTTGGCCAATTTCTCTCGGTGAATAGTGACATGAATAGTACCTTGCCATTAGACTTGAGAGAACTCTCTTTATATAGGAGAGTAATCAATGTCCTCCAAGGATTAAATAATTAAGTGATAATTATCACATTAATCCTTTTCCAAATAAAAGATAAATAAAATGATTATCCCAAACAAATTAGGATAAATCAAGTTATTATCTAATATTCCATGAATTATCATTTAACAAATAAAAGATAAATCACATGTCAAATAATTATCCAAGAAAACTAATTTCTCTCTAATTATTAGGACATTAATGGCGCCACATATTAGGTCAAAAAGCCCACATAAAATGTCTTTTATGTGTATTATATTATTTAGCCCAACTAAATAATATTTTGCATATCAATTAATTAGCCCACCAATTAATTTTCACTTTGAGGCCCAAATAACAAGATTATTAGTCCGAATTACGTAAGCCACATCGGGGACCATGGACCTATAACCAAGTAGCTCCAATAATCAATTATTCATCGAACCGAATAAGTACATTAATTATTAATTCCGGGATTACGCCACCATAAACCCAAATCGAACTCTACCGATTATAGATGTATACTTATACTCAACCCATATGAGTGAATAAGCGCCCATTGATATAATCACTACATACGGATTAACCCTCCATAGATTTGTCCATTCTCGAGTAGGAAGTCTCCGTGAACTGCACTCGAATATCTTATCCTTATTTACCATTAACCCCTAGTGATCAATTAGTTCACATATCCGACTAGTAGCTAATTAGTCTAAATATGAACTCGGCCGATCGATCACTTTCTTAGGGCTAACAAATAAAGGGATGTCTCTCTACTTCCCGCAGAAGGAATGGATTCCATGTCTGTGAAAATCGTAACTACTCACTCATCCGGAGATGGTGCCAATGAGAAGTGGCTTGGAACACATTATTTAAGTGAACCGTAACAACACATCAAACACTACCCGGGACAAGCAAAGACTCGTGATCACCTCAGATTAAGGTTGATCCATATATGATCATCTAATGATTTAATAAGATTCTTCGATTACGGAATTATACCGAGAAATTCAGATTAAATCGGTCCAAATCCTATATGAATGCCATCATATATAAATGCCCCCACGTAGGTACCCTCTACCGACGATCCGGATAAGACTATCACACCCTAAGGTGTTCGGGCGCATTATTGGTGTTTTAATCAAGAGACCCTAAACTCGATTAAGTTCACCACGGACTAACGGTTTAAGTATATCACCGCTTAACTCAATCCTCACGTGTAATCCATACACCGAGTTAAGTGGTTACATACAGATATACTTAGGGTTTTGCGAAGGTATGTATTACTTTACAAGCACAAAGCAAGTAATAAGGTGAGATAAATTTGCATCATTCATTATTAAAAACAATTACACAAATTGTCTTTCGGGAACTACACCTAACAAGACGCCCGTCCACCTGGGTTTCATCTCGAACCCTAACAATTCCCTACGCGATTTCTCGCCGCCGCTCAAAAAAATAGCAAAGAAAAGCAACACTTTAAGCCCAGAAAACTCCATACAAAAGCATCATATCAACTAAAGATTTTAACCAACGCAAAAACTCACTATTACGAACGTATAACATCCCCGAAACAGGACAACCAAGATAGACACCCTTGAATAAACTTGACAGCAAAACATAGAAATATTCTTACCGGAATTGCTGCATTTCTGACAGCCCTTACAAGTTAGAACCGTTCCTCAACGAAGCTCGAATCTATATCGATTTATTTACAACGACGGCAAGAATAATCCTTAACACGAAGGAGAGATTTCTCTCCTTCTCTTCACAAGAGGCGACGGCGCTGTGGGGAGGAGGGAGTTTCACGTGTTTTTGGGAAAAGGAAAAGGAAGTAAAATCCTCTTTTATTTTTTATTTGCCAAGGTAGGGGTTTTATAATTCTATTCTTTTCTTTTCTAAGGAATTATAAAATCGAATTATAAAATCCCTTCTTAATTATTAATAAATCATTATTTGAATCCTTTACCAATAAATTAAGAAGTCGAAAAATTCGGGATATTACATCCTTCCACCCTTAAGAAAAAACTTCATCCTCGAAGTTCGGGTTCGTACCGGGCGTTGCTCCACCCCCTTAAAACACCCTTCGTCCCCGAAGATAAGAAAAAGGATTTAACGTATAAGGCTTGAAAATCGCATACCTTAAGAGAACAAGTGCGGGTACTTCGTCGATAGTATCCTCAAACTTCCCATGTCGCCTCCTCGGTGGCATGGTTAGACCATAAAACCTTGACGATGCTAACCTCACGCCCCTTGTTTTCCCGTACTTTGGTATCTAATATCTCAGTACGGTACCTCTTCGTAAGTCAATGATTGATCCAGTTCAACGACCTCCGGTTCGATCACGTGAGAAGGATCACTCACGCACTTGCGCAATTGAGATACATGAAACACATTATGCACTTTATCCAACGCCGGTGGCAAGGCTAGTCAATATGCTACTTCACCTATGCGGTCCAAGACCTCATATGGCCCCACGCACTTGGGACTCAACTTCCTTTCTTGCCAAAACGCATCACTCCCTGGTTGGTGATACTCGTAGCAATACTTTATCGCCCACGGCGAACTCAATATCCCGGCGGTGTAAGTCTCGCATAACTCTTTCCGCCTATCTTGAGCAAAGCCTTCATCTTTTCTCGGATTATCTCGCACTGTTTAATCGTATCTTCGATCATCTGCGGTCCCAAAATCGCTGCCTCGGACGAATCGTCCCAACAAACCGGACTCTTGCACTTCCTACCATAAAGTGCCTCAAAAGGTGCCATCTTAATCTTGGCATGGTAGTGTTGTTGTATGAAAACTCAATAAGGTCGAGCTTTTCCTCCCAAGAGCCTTTGAATCCTAATACACATGCCCTTAGCATGTCTTCCAAAGTTTGTATGGTCCTCTCCGTCTGACCATCGGTAGCAGGGTGAAAAGCTGTACTCATTCGTAGCTCCGTCCCAAGGTCGCCTCAGTAGCTCTCGCCAAAACCGAGATATGAATCTCGTGATCTCTATCGACACAATCTTGCTGGGTATACCATGTAGTCTCACAATATTTCTCCGTACGCCATAGCCAACTCCGCCTTACTCCAAGTGTCTTTCATCGGAATGAAATGCGCCGCTTTGGTCGATCTATCCACAACGACCCAAATCATGTTATTCCTTTAGGGCTCCTCGGTAATCCGCGATACAAAATCCATGGAGATGGAATCCCACTTCCAAACCGGCACATCCAACGGCCAGAGCATGCCCCGTGGCCGCCGATGTTCAATCTTGACCTTCCGACAAGTCAAGCACTTTGACACAAATTTCGCTACCTCGCGTTTCATATTGGGCCACCAAAAGGTTTTCCGAGATCTTTATACGCTTTGTCTCCTCCGGGTGAACCGAATAAGGCGCATTTATGAGCTTCACTCAAGATCCGCCTCTTAAGTGCTTCGTCGGTGGTACACACCACCGACCCTTAAACCGGATACTACCATCCTCGTCGTAACGTAAAATCAGCCGCTTCATCTCAGTACCAATCTTGGCCTTCTTGGCCTCAATTACTTTTTTCGCCCACTTGTCTCACCCGGATTTCAAAGATACAACTCGGGTTGCAAGACGAAGTCGCTTTTATCTCCGCCTTTCGGATGACACAAATATCCATACGGTCCAACTTTTCTCGCATAATCGATCCGTGCTACTTTCTCGCACAAGGAATGAATCGACTTCCGACTCAAAGCGTCCGCCACTACATTGGCCTTCCTTCGTGGTATTGAATTTCCATGTCATAATCTTTAATTAACTCCAACCAACGCCTCGACGCATATTGAGCTTCTTCAGTGTGAATATGTACTTGTGCTCTTATGATCTCAAAACACCTTGAAAGTTATTCCATACAAGTAGTGTCGCCATATCTTCAATGCGAAGACCACACCGCTAATCGTAAGTCGTGGGTTGGGTAGTTACTCTCATACGGCTTAAGCGCTTTGATGCATACGCGATCGCCGCCTCCGTTGCATCAAAGACACAACCCAGGCCATTCTTCGATGCATCGGTATAAACCTCGATGCCCTCATTCCCATCCGGCAACGCTAACACCGGAGCTGTAGTCAACCGTTCTTTGAGTAGTTGGAACGCCCTCTCACAATTGTCATCCCACTTAAACCGGTTCTCTTTCTGCATCAATGCAGTCATCGGTCTCGTCATCAATGAAAACTACTACAAACTTGTCTAAGTAGGGTCTGAATACACGGTTCATCAGATCCATGAAAACTGCTGGTGCGTTGGTCAATCCGAAAGGCATGACCGTGAACTCATAATGTCCGTGCCTGGTACGAAATGCGGTCTTTGGGATATCCGCATTTGCTACCCTGAGCTGGTGATACCCTGATCGCAAATCAATTTTCGAGAAAATACCTGCCCCCCGTAGTTGATCGAACAAGTCATCGATCCTTGGTAACGGATACTTGTTCTTCACTGTGACGTTGTTCAGCTCCCGGTAATCAATACACAGCCGCATACTACCATCCTTCTTCTTAAAAAACAACACCGGTGCTCCCCACGGTGACACACTCGGTCGGATATACCCCTTATCGAGTAGTTCTTCCAATTGTACCTTTAGTTCTGCTAATTCTTTAGGTGCCATACGATAGGGTGCTTTCGATATCGGTCTGGTCCCGGGCACCAACTCCACTGCAAACTCTACCTCCCTCTGGGGTGGCATGCCTGGTATCTCATCAGGGAATACATCCCCAAAATCACGGACTACATCAATGTCCGCTAGTTTAGGATCCCCCGTGCTTACATCATGTACGTGACACATAAACAACGGGTACCCTTTCTCGACGAGAGATCTCAAAGTCATCACCGGAATAATCTTCACATTAGGTTTATCCACAAATCCCTTGTAAGATACCGCGCCCTTTAGGACCTCTCAAAGTCACCTTCTTCGCTCCACAAATCAATTTTGGCTTTATGCCGGTTCAACCAATCCATACCCAAAATAACGTCGAAGTTCTCAAGAGGAAACTCGATCAAGTCAACCGACAAGTTGACTCCCAAAATCACTAATGGTACATCTCTATACAACTTAGAACATGGTACTAACTCTCCTGATGGTTGCATAAATTTGCTGTCAATTACCTCAAATGTAGCTAGACCTAACCTCAAAACATGCGAACTTGCTACAAAGGAACATGATGCACCCGAATCAAAAAGTACATAGGATAAGAATGAGTTAACCAGAAAATTACCCGTCACTACGTGGTTGCTCGCTCGCCTCCTCTCTCGCCCAAAGGCGAATAATCTCCCGGGCCGATTTTTCACCCACGGCTGTCTTTGGCCGACCGGATGGTCGGTTTCGTTTTCACACACGGTGGCGCAGTGCACCCCCTGCCGACTGCGTGCAGGAGTACCACTCTGCTGCTGGTTACCCCTACCCATGTTCCCCGTGTTGCTCCCTGGAGTCCCACCCATGTTGCTTCCCGTAACCGATGCCGACCCGACAGGTGTGGGAGCCGTAAAGCACTCATACCGTCTATGTCCAAACTTCCCACAATTGTGACACTGAACCTGCGTACCTGAACAATCGGTACCCGGATGATTTCTCTGGCACCGCTTGCAATGATAACTTCGTGGCCGACTAAACCCCTGGGTGTTACCTCTCACTGGCTGACCACCACTGCCCCTGGTAAGGTGGGAATTTTCCGAAAAGGACGGTCGTACTGGTGGGTTTCCGGAATTGCTCCGCTTTTGCTACCCCTGATTGTCCACAGAGACACTCTTCCTCTTGTTAGTAGCGTACGCCGCTTTAACCTCTCTCCGAATCCTCTCAATGTTGCATGCTACTTCACACATCTCTTTTAAGCTCGTGAAGCCCCTGCTTGCACCCATACGATCCCGGATCGCTAAATCTAAGTGTTGCTCAAACTTCACCTTCTTGGCCTCTTGATCGGCACCGGCTCGGATGCATAAACCGCCAAGTCGACAAACTTCGTAGTATTCTTGAACAGTCATATCCCCCTGTCGGAGATTATCGAACTCGACCGCAGACTCTTTCCTCTTAGATTCGGGAAAGAATTCACGCCTCGGCTCGCTTAAACTCTGTCCAGTTCAGTGGTACCAATACCGTTTCCCCTTGCTCATTTACAGTCTGAGCCAACCGATCTTTGTTAGCACCCCACCACAAATCAGCCCTGTCAACCAAGTAGAAGGCGGCTTGGTCGACCTTCGCCTTCCTCCGATGACCTAGAGTGGCGAAGATCTTCTCAAACTCCCTAATCCACCGCCGAGTCCCTTAGGATCTCCCTTTACCATCGATCAAGCAGGCTCTGGCGACTCACGGACCTAGTCATGCCGGTGGTTGACCCCGAGAATGATTCTCGTTAGCTTGTTGACCGCCTGAATCTGGTCTTGATTCATCTTAACCAACTGATCAATCAGCTGGTCCCTCTCATTTCCATTCCTAGGAGGCATAGCTAAAACTACAAAAGTAAACAATCATATATTCAATTATCACCTATATCATGCCACAGAATATTTCACATATACTAACACTTACTGTCCAAAATTAATTGTAACATGCGGCCACATTTCCACATACATCAGAACTCACCGTACCTTCCCTACATAGGACTCAATACCTACCCCACACATCCTCACTGTGCTCATTTTAGTGGACTTATTCTTAAGGTTCATTTTAGGTGGTGGTCCTGGAGTCGAACGTCTCTGATACCACTTTGTAACACCCCCCCGGTTTCCAATCCCGTCGGCCGCCGGTATTGGTTACTGTGGTGCCACTTATCACGACACCCAGTCGTGGCGGTAACATGCAACATTCAACAACAGACAGAAAATAAACATTCACGATTCATTATTAAAAGGTTTAAGGTAATTACAGTCTCTCAAAAGAAATATGAAATCGTGCGAATAATCCAAAATTTCAAGGTTTTTAAAAGAAAGAAATCCGAATAAAATGCAAGCGTGTGACTGTGACTACGTGGCTCTCAAACCCCGCGACATCCCAACAAAAAGCAGATATCTATAGAAGTACCTGCTAAGAATCTGCTCCCCATAAATGGATCATAGCAGGGTCAAACGAAAGTAGAACCGTCAACTAAAAGTTGAGTAAGAATAAATCTAGTGTATGTAAAGTAAAGCCAACCCATGAAAAGTACCACCAATTTATGAAGGACCCAACCAAACTATACAATTTACGACCAATCTATAATGGATACCATACTTCACGACTAACCACCTAAAGGTCCCGAATGTGCACATCCCTCCAAAGGGTAAAGCCCTTGAGAGGAGGATCCTAGAGGTCACCCAATGGTACCATAACTAGGATGGACCACCACGTACTGGGGTGCAAGGAAACCTTCCCGGGTTCCCGGCTTCGGGTGCTACCCTATCCGGACCAACCACTACGGGTCTACGAACTTCGATGCCCAAAATCCGAGTCTCACCAAGACACCAAAATTCTTAACTCACCAACGCACCACCCACAGAACATGTTCGTAAGACTAGCCAACAACCCACAACGAAGGAAACAATATAGATTGGATGCCCGTTTGGAAGGCCGGACGCCCGTCCAAACCATCGGACGCCCGTCCAACATATCAGAGTTAGATCCTGAATGTAAAACAACCCCTCAGACGCCCGTCCAGGTAACCCAGACGCCCGTCCAGGTAACCCAGACGCCCGTCCACTTAACCCAGACGCCCGTCCACTAAGAACTGTTACATCCTGAATCAAATTTAACACCCCAGACGCCCGTCCGGCTAATCCAGACGCCCGTCTAGGTTGAAATCAAGGAAGACGCCCGTCCAGGAGGCCTGGACGCCCGTCCACCTAGGTTTCATCTCGAACCCAAACAATTCCTACGCGATTTACGAGCCGTTTCAAGAAATGCAAGAAAGAAAAGCAACACTTTAAGCCCGTAAAACTCCATACAAAAGCATCATATCAACTCATGATTTTAACCCGCGCAAAACACACTATTACGAGCGTATAACATCCACACAAACAGACAACCAAGATAGACACCCTTGAATAAACTTGACAACAAAACGTAGAAATATTCTTACTCAATTGTCTGCGTTTTCGACCACTTACAAGTTAGAACCGTTCCTCAACGGCTCGAATCTATATCGACGACAACGACGACGGCAAAGAATAATCCTTAACACGAAGGAGAGATTTCTCTCCTTCTCTTCACAAGAGGTGATGAAGGCTAGGGGAGGAGGAGTTTCACGTGTTTTTGGGGAAAAAGGAAAAGGAAGTAAAATCCTCTTTTTTTTTTATTTGCCAAGGTAGGGTTTTATAATTCTATTCTTTTCTTTTCTAAGGAATTATAAAATCGAATTATAAAATCCCTTCTTAATTATTAATAAATCATTATTTGAATCCTTTACCAATAAATTAAGAAGTCGAAAAATTTGGGATATTACATCTATACTCATCATCCTTTTTCTTCATGTCTTTGCTTGAGCTTGACTTCTTGTTTGATGATGATCCTCCCTTAAATTGCTTCTTCTTGCTAAACCTGTCAAATATGTTTGATCAGTAAGGCTACCTGTTCTTTCAACTCTTGTGTCTCTTTGCTACTTGAGTCAACTGTTTTGCTTTGCTGGGGTGCAACCAGTGCACTAGCTTTGTGTGCCTCAGCTGGTGCACTGTCTTCACCGTTTAACTCAAATTCATGAGCCTATAATTGAGACATCAGAGTCACGGTGTCAGTGTTTGCAACGTTTGTTGTTCCTCTAAGCACTGATGTAATGATCTTCCATCTTTCAGGTAGGCCTCTGAAGATTTTTAGGCACACTTCTTTATGAGGATATGTGTGTCCAAGTTGCTGCAATTCACTAATGATGCTAGAGAATCTGTTGTCCATTTGATCAGTGGATTCTCCAGTCTTCCTTTTAAAGTTCTAAAAAATTCTATTTTGCAACAGATAATTTATTCTCTTTAACTGCTTCTGATCCTTCATTGATCAGTGCCAACTTGTCCCACATCTCCTTTGCTGTTTTGAAATATTTGATCCTCATCAACATGTTGCTGTCTAGAGTCTTCAAAATCATATCTTTTGCAACAAAGCCTATGTTTGCTCTTCTTCTGTCATCCTTGGTCCGATCCTTCTTGAGTGTGTCCATCTCTTTTCCTTGATCTGCTCCTGTGTTTATCACAGTTGTGATCTTGTTTGGGCCATCGTTGATTACATCCAGCATCTCCTCATGAGTTGCTGCAAGATGAGACAACATCCTTAGTTTATATTCATCAAAATTATTGACATTGAATACACGTACTTTTGACATAAAGTTTGAGGAATCCATAAGTACAAATAAGAGATATTTATAGAAATCACAAGTTTGAAAACTACTTTGAAAATATGTGATCTCCTATTTTACTAGAAATTAGATCTTAACAGGTTCTGATACTAGGAACCCAGCTCTGATACCAAGGGGGGGAGGGTGAATGACTATAATGGAGTTTCAAAAACTTTTCTTATATTTAAAAGCTTTGGGGCAGCGGATAAGTCCCTTCTTAAAATGTTGTTTCAAAGTAGATTATGCAATCACAGATATAGAATATGAAATGAAATAAAGTGCTGTAAAGTAAATTGCTGAAAGTAAATGGACACAAAGGTTTATAGTGGTTCAGGGTGGTGTAATTCCTTAATCCACTATTCTCCTGTGATGATTGGAGGAATTCACTATTGTTTTCACAGATACAATAGCACGATTGTCTTTGGCTACACAAGATTCACAATCTTCAAGACTATCACTCCCTGGCTTCAAAAGCTTCAGTGACATAGTCACTGCTCCTTGAGAACTAATCTTTCAGCAGTTATCACAAAGGTTGCAACTCCTTCTCAAATTCCACTGATTCAACTGCCTTAGTTGATGTGAATTGAATCCACAAGTTTGTTGATCAATCTAAGAGCTTGATATGGAATTGAAGTTCTGATTGCTGAGTTGATCTCCAGATGTTTCTTTTAAGTACATACAGAAGGCCTATTCACTTTGATAGAGTTTATGCTATTTTCAGAATCAATCGTTATTTTTCTTTTCTATCTATGCCTTCTATTTATAGCCTTGATAATCAATTATTTGAATTTTCGTCCATTGGCTATTTAATGTGGAGAATGATCCTTGATTTAATTCTTGATTCCCCCTCAATTGTATTCTCCTTGATTTCAGTGATTGGATTTTTCTTCAAACGTTTATCAGAAAATCCGTCCTTGATTGATCCTCAATTGATTGTTCATTTAATGCTCGATCTTCATTACTTGAAATCCGAACAATTAAAGTTTACTTGGCCGTTCCCTGAACGGTTAAGTAACCCTTCTGACTTGGCTGTTTGGTTCTTTCTTCACTACTTTGTCTTTACTCAGCCGATAGCCAGTTTACTTTGCCAGTTCATTGCTTTGTTATTCTCCTTGATTCTTTCAGGTACTTCCTTGTACTTTACTGATCCTTGATTTGTGTGAGATCAGTGTACACCATATTTGACAATGTATTTCATCATTTGAATTATAACTTAAACTTATCCAAGGTCATCACAGACTTCCTTGGTTATAATTCAGAACATTTTATCTTCACTACTTCTCTACTGGTACTTGGCTGACTTCACTCTGCCGGATATCTGTTTTACTTTTCCATCCTACCAACTAGTACAATACTTGTCTGACTTGACTTATACAACATGTCAGACTCTAAGTAAATTCTTACACAGAGAATTCTAACTTATTTTAGGCTTGCTATAACAGCTAGTATGACCATCATCAAAACATAATAAAATGTTCCTAACACACCACATCTTTCTTTTCTACATGAACTCTTATAAAATGATGTCTCACATCAATGTGTTTGGTTCTTGAGTGCAAAACGGAATTTTCTGTGATTGCTGTTGCACTTATCCTATCACACATTATGGGAATTTCTCTTTCCTCAATCCCATAATCCCTTAATTGCGGTCTTAACCATAATACTTGTGCACAGCGGCTTCCTGCAGCAATATATTCAGCTTCAGCAGTGG
Source organism: Gentiana macrophylla (assembly GCA_026214975.1). Classification (NCBI taxonomy): domain Eukaryota; kingdom Viridiplantae; phylum Streptophyta; class Magnoliopsida; order Gentianales; family Gentianaceae; genus Gentiana; species Gentiana macrophylla. The sequence continues at coordinate 222,273 of JAOBSW010000606.1, forward strand.
AGGTGGATATTGAATTCTGTTTCTTGCTAAACCAGGAAACAAGTCTATTTCCCATCAATTGACAAGTTCATGTGGTGCTTTTTCTATCAATCTTACATCCAGCATAATCAGAATCTGAGTAGGATATAACTTTGAAACTTCCATCATTTGAGTGACATATCCCTACTCCCAAAGTTTCTTTTAGATACTTGAGAATCCTCTTGACTGCAGGTAAGTGACTTTCCTTAGGTTTAGATTGAAATCTTGCACAAACACCTACTGCAAAGGATATATCATGTCTACTGGCAGTGAAGTACATTAGGCTGCCTATCATCCTTCTATACAAAGTCTAATCAACATCTTTGCCTTCTTTATCTTCATCAAATCTGATGCTTTTACTCATAGGAGTTGATAATTTGGTGCTATTTTCCATACCAAATTTCTTTAGCAGCTCCTTGGTGTATTTAGTTTGGTGGATGAAGATTCCATCTTTCATTTGTTTGACTTGTAATCCCAAAAAGTAGTTCATTTCACCCATCATACTCATTTGGAACTTGCTTTTCATGAGATTAGCAAACTTTTAACAAAGCAATTCATTTTCAGAACCAAATATTATGTCATCCACATAAATTTGTACCAGCAGGGTGCTGTTCCCTTCATTGATTATGAAAAGAGTCTTGTCAATGGTACCTTTGGTAAAACCACTGTTCACCAATAATTGAGATAGAGTTTCATACCATGCTCTTGGTGTTTGTTTCAAACCATAAAGTGCCTTATTGAGTCTGTACACTTTATCTTTTTGATCTTGAACTTCAAAACCAGGAGGTTGCTGAACGTAAACTTCCTCCTCCAGAATGCCATTCAGGAATGCACTTTCGACATCTATCTCATATACTTTGAAGTTTTTTATGCAGTATATGCCAAAAATAATCTTATAGCTTCCAATCTTCCAACTGAGGCAAATGTCTCATGATAATCTATTCATTCTGCTTGAGAATAGCCTTTAGCCACTAGTCTGGCCTTGTTTCTAACAATGGTACCAGATTCATTCAAATTTTTTTGTCTGTATTCCCATTTTGTGCCAATTATATTTGCATGAATAAGCCTCTCCACTAGTCTCCCGACTTGGTTTCTTTCAAACTCATTCAATTCTTATTGCATAGCAATTATCCAATCTAGATCAGAAATTGCTTCTTCAACAACTTTAGGCTCCATTTGAGATAAAAAGCAAGTGAACATTGTTTCTAATTGTCTTCTAGTCCTCACACCTTACTGTATGTCACCAATTATTTGTTCCGCAGGGTGATCTCTCAGCCATTGTAAGTCATGATTTGCGTGATTCACTGGAACCTCATCTTCAGTAGGGTCTGCTATTGCTTCGGTAGGGGGATTGACAGATTCTTGAACTGCATCAGTAGGTTCTTTAGCAGGTACTTATTTACTTCTAGAGTCAGAGACATTTAAGTCACTTATCTTCTTCAAAATATCAACATATTCTGGATAAGTGACCTCCTGACTCACAGCATGTTCTGAAACTTCATTATCTTCCATTCCAGTGAACTTAGGTTCATCAAACACAACATGTATAGATTCTTCATTTTTTAATGTCCTTTTGTTCAGTACCATGAATGCCTTGCTAGCTGAAGAATATCCCAAAAAGATCCCTTCATCAGACTTTGGTTGGAAAGTCTTCAGTTGTTCCTTATGATTTAAGATTAAACAATTACTTCAAAATGGATGGAAATATGATATATTTGGTTTCCTTCCATTCCATATCTCATAAGGTGTCTTCAGCAGCTTTTGTTTACTGAGGTTCTGTTTTGTATGTAGCATGCTGTATTGATTGCTTCAGCCCAATAACTTTCAGGTATAAATGCTTCACATATCATAGTCCTCCCTGCTTCCATTAAAGTTATGTTCATTCTCTCAGCAACCCCATTTTGCTGAGGTGTTCCAGCAGCTGCTAATTGATGCAGCACACCATTTTGTTCACAAAATTCCTTAATTGATGCAGCACACCGTTGTATATCCAGGTGTGTTTTTGTTGCCAAAATTGACTCTGGGACCATCCTTTGCCACATAATTTGTTAAACAGTGTTTATTCATTGTCATATGCCTGGAACAACCATTGTCAAAGTACCAGACACCCTACAAAACAAATTTAATGTGTTTTAGGTACCCAAAATTGTTTGGGTCCATAGTGGTCAGTGGTTTGGCAAGTTTCCATATGGTCTTCTTTGAAAAGTGTTGCACTTTTGTTCATATATGTATCCCACATTTCCATAAAATCTAACTTTTGGTGTGTAGGATTCACATATGGTTTCTGGCCTTTTGGTACATTGTGCTGTTTGAAGTGATTTCTATTGTTAGAAGCACTTGCATAACCATAAGGTTGCTGTCTGTTAGGAACAACCCTATAATACAGATTCTGCTGAGGTCCCTGCTGAGGTCTCAAATATGTCCTCTGCTGATTCCACTACTGAGGTTTTACCCTAGAATTATGGTTATGTCTATTGTTTCTGGCAGTAGGGGCAGGAACATTCCAATCATCATCAGTAGGGAACAATCTACCTTTCCCCCTGAGATAAGTATCCCTTGAATGATTAACATTTTCGGGTTTAGGATTCTTATCTTTGGAATATTTCTGGTTATTGCCCTTTTGTGGTCCAGCAGAATTTGCAGTAGGTCTACTATCAGTAGTTCTAGAAGGTCCAACAGTCCTACCCTTGGATTTACCCTTTTTGTTAGGTACTGTTGTCCTTTTGGACTTTTGATTTTTCTTCTTTGAAGCCTTCTCAGTAGGCTTTACTGCCTCAACAACCTTTTTGGGAGTTGGATCTTGTGCAGACACAATCTTAGGACCAATTCTGCTACTAGGTTCAGTAGCCTTACTGGATCCACCCTTAGTAGATTGTTAAGTTTCAAATCCAAGGCCTTTTCTATCACCATATGAATTGCAAGATTTGAATGCCGTGGTAGAACTAGATTGTGCAGCAGATTCAGTAGCTACTGAAGGTACAGCATGCTTATGTTGAATCTATTCATAATTCTTTTTCCTTACCTTTGAGAATTCTTAATTCTGCATTTAACCCTTGAATTTCTGCTTGAAGTGCCTCTTTTTCAGCCTTCACAATCTCATAACCAGATTGTATTTTCCTCAGTTGATTAAGGATGGCATCTAAAGTTTCTTCACTCTCAGAAGTTTTAGGATTTGAACCACAAGTAGATTCACAATCACTTTCAGCAGGAGTGTTTACAGATACAGAATCATATATCTCCTCAGTTTCATCCATATTGGCCATTAAGGCAAAATCATCCATGTGTGCAATAATTGCAGTATCATCAGATTCATTTCCTTTTTCTGATTCAACTTCATATCCTGATTCATCATCAGCAACCATGGGTTTCTTGCCAGATCTTTTTGCTGACCCTTGTTCTTCATTAGGTCTGGACTGTAACGCCCCGTTCCCGGACACCGAGTCATTATCCAGAAAATGAACGTTTGGCCTAAAATAAAAGTAAATTCATTTCATACGTAAGCCTCTACTACGTCGTATCAAAAACAAGCAAACGGAAGCAAAAGACTCGGGTATAAAATTTCCAAACATCCAAGAATAGAAACGATAACTAAAGGGGGAAATGTAACTTATTACATTCAAGGAAAAAGACGAATCCAAAAGAAAAGTACGATGTTCTCCAAAAGAAATATAACGGTGCTACAAGCCTCAAAAGACCAAAAGTCTAAAACAGCCTAATAAAGGATAAATAAAGAATAAATGTAAATTCTTCAATGAGCCGTCTTCAAACGTCATCATCGAACTCCTCGTCGTAAACAATATCAACCTGTTCATCTTCTCACCCCCAAACACATAGAAAACATGCATTTGAGGTAAGTACAACGTACTCAATAAGAAAGAGAAGCTATGACAGTAATTATAATTTATAAAGTAAAGATAATTAAAAGTTTAGTTGATTATGTGTGACCGACTCAATTTAGGGTTCACTCCATGTCCATCAACATGAATTTACTAAACGTTTCTACTTTACTTATCTATGTTCCAACCGCACTCAAGGGCACTACGCATATCCAAGCTGGGGATATTCTTGGCAACATATTAGTGGATCACACCAATATCCACGAAGTCTAGAAAAGGTAGACTCCGATAGTACGCACATCTCAGCGGAGTCCCTCCGTACTTAGGGTTTTGTTGACCTACGGAGTTCTTCCACCTTCAGAGGTAGGCATACATCGCGATATAGACTGGTGCCTATCAGAGAGAGACGTGTTGTTTAATCTTTTACTAGTCAAGTACGTATTTATTAGGATGATTAACTAGCCACCTAAGTGTTTTCAATTAATCTCCCTCACACTTACTACTCTCTTCCTAGACCACTAGAGATTAACAAGGCCTAGCAATTACACAGACAGAGATGAATGCTAATTCATCAAAGCACAAGCCTATCATGCCCTTCCGATGGATCCGAACTTCAACTCCATGTAAGAGTACATTCGGTGTTTTAACTGAATGAATCAGAAGTTCAATTCAGGCTTGTTTATGTTCACCAATGATATCATATCATAAATAAGGGTTGAAAACAATAATAGTGTGATTATAAAACCCAAAACCAAACTAGAATGATAAAACCGTAAAAAAAAACAAGGCAAAACAGGCCAGACGCCCGTTTGACCTCCTATGGACCCCCGTCCGTATCAGACGCCCGTCCACTAAACCCCAAACGCCCGCCCCGCCAAAAAGCGGCTACATCCTCGAATAAAAATCTCACCTCGACGCCCATCTCGAGCATTAGGTCCGGACGCCTGTGCTCGCCTATTGCAGACGCCCGTCCCACTGGTTTTCCCAAAACGCTAAATCATCAAGACTCGATTCCAAATCCGTTTCTGACCTAATTGGCATCGAATTAAACACAGAAAAACGTGGTAAAACACATCTATACATCCCAAGAATACCTAGGATCCTTGATCACTGAAAAACACATATTTTACTAGCATCTACACGCCTCAAAGACATAATCTAAACTTTACGAATCATAATTGACATCATAGGAAGAGTTTCTTGCCTAATTGCAGCCACAACCAGATTCAAACAGCCTCTGAAAACTGCCGCACTTCCTTACCACTGATATCCAAAGGATGTTTTCCTCACAACGGTTCCAAATCTCTACTCTGATCTGCAAATGGTCAAGCTTTGCTTCGGTTAATTGAAGAACTCCTCCTAACCTTTTTCTCTTCTCAAATTGCGCAGAGAAGGAGAGGAAAAACTGAATTTTCTGATTAACTAGGTTATGGGAATTTTGTGTGAAATTTTCCTTAAATACCACTTTCCCATAAATCTACTTTTTCCTTAATTGTCCTTTAATTACCAAAAAATCAGAAATTCCCTTTAATTAAGTATACATAATTCGAAAATATATATGTATAATCAATTAAATTACTTAACTCCATAAAAGAAAAGAAATAATAATATTTCGTTTTTTGCAAAATAACACGTCTGCCCTTTCCCGAAAATCGGAATATTACATTGCTCCCCCCTTAAAAGGAGTTTCGTCCTCGAAACTAGAACATACCTGGTAAGTCAATAAACTCTTGGAATTCACTGATCATATCATCTTCAACTTCCCAAGTTGCCTCCTCGGGTGAATGATTGCTCCACTGAACCAGAACTAATGGGATCATCCGTCTCTTAATCATATTTTCCTTCCTGTCCAAGATCTTGATCGGTCTCCCATCATAAGCAAGATTGTCTTGTAAAATTTCCGGATCAATTATAGTCTCAACATCATTCCTCGTCAGACACTTCTTCAACATTGAAACGTGAAACACACTATGAACCCTTGACATCGATTCCGGTAACTTAAGCTTGTAAGCCAACGGTACAATCCTTTCCAGAATTTCAAACGGTCCAATATACCTTGGACTTAGCTTTCCCTTTTGTCCAAAGCGTTTCACTCCCTTCATCGGTGAAGCTCGTAGATACACTCTGTCACCGACTTCAAACTCCAGAGGTCTTCTTCTAACGTCTGCCCAACTTTTCTGCCTGTCTTGTGCTGCCTTTAGATTCTTCTTAACCAACTGAACCCTTTCCTTAGCTTGTTCAACCATTTCTGGCCCTGTGATCTGTCTTTCCCCAACTTCATCCCAAAACAGCGGCGTTCTACATCTTCTTCCATACAACGCTTCAAACGGTGGCATGCCTATGCTTGCATGATAACTATTGTTGTAGGCAAACTCTGCTACCGGTAGATAATCATCCCATGATCCGCCTACTTCCAAAACACAAGCCCTTAGCATGTCCTCGAGTGTTTGGATGGTCCTCTCAGATTGTCCATCTGTCTGAGGATGAAAGGCCGTACTCAAATCCAACTTGGTTCCAAAAGCTTCTTGCAAACCCTTCCAAAACCGACTGACGAATCGACTATCTCAATCCGAGACTATAGAGATAGGAACTCCGTGTAGCTTCACTATTTACCCAAGTATAGGGTCGTCATCTTCTTCAAGGGCATATCAACCTTATACGGTAAGAAATGGGTAGATTTGGTCAATCTCTCCACAATTACCCAAATCGCATCATGTCCTCCTTTCGTCCTTGGTAAGCCGGTGTTGAAGTCCATCGTGATCTTATCCCATTTCCATTCGGGGATATCTAAAGGCTTAAGCATTCCTCCCGGTCTTTTATGTTCTGCTTTAACCTTCTGGCACGTATCACACTCTGCCACGAACTTGGCTATCTCTACCTTCATCGAGGGCCACCAAAACTTTTCCTTCAAGTCTCGGTACATCTTAGTAGCTCCTGGGTGAACTGCAAAGGCAATCCTATGTGCCTCTTCCATAATTCTCTGCCGTAGGTTGCCAACATTAGGCACACACAAACGATCCCGGTACCAAAGGTTTTCATTCTTATCCAAGACATAACCCCCTATAGGCTTCTCTCTAGCAACTCGTTTCAAATCAACTAAAACTGGGTCTTCATCTTGCTTCTCCCGAATATCATCCATCAATTCAGATCTTGCTAACAACGGCGCCACAAACTGTCGATCTTCAATCTGATCAAACCTACTGATTTCCAGCCCATCTAACCTTTTTGCCACATCTTCGACGGTTGAAACCGCAAATACTGGTTTCATGCTTAAAGCATCTGCCACTATATTGGCCTTGCCTGGATGGTACTGAATGTCCAAATCATAGTCCTTCACGAACTCTAACCATCTTCTCTGTCTCATATTCAGATTCTCTTGAGTGAAGAAATACTTTAAACTTTTGTGATCGGTGAAGATCCTTGCCTTAACTCCATACAAGTAGTGCCTCCAAGTCTTTAATGCAAACACTACTGCTGCTAACTCCAAGTCGCGGGTAGTTCTTCTCATGCACCTTCAACTTCCTAGATGCATAAGCAATCACCTTCCCTCCTTGCATCAACACACAACCTAAACCCTGTCCCGAAGCATCTGTGTAGACATCGTAGTTATCAAAAATCTCCGAATCGCCAAAATCGGGTCTGTAGTCAACTTCTTTTCAACGTCTGAAAAGCCATTTCACACTCTCTAGTCCATTCAAACTTCACATTCTTCTGTGTAAGCTTAGTGAGTGGAGTAGCTATCTTTGAAAAGTCTAGCACAAACTTCCTATAGTAGCCAGCCAAACCAAGAAAGCTCCTTACTTCTGAAACTGTAGTGGGTTTGGGCCAATTCCCAACTGCCTCAATCTTTGCTGGATCGACTTGTATACCATCTCCAGAAATGACATGTCCTAAGAAGCTAACTTGCTTCAACCAAAAGTCACACTTAGAGAACTTAGCAAACAACTGATTCTCCTTCAAGGTATCCAACACTATTCTTAAGTGTTCCTCGTGTTCCTTCTCATCCTTAGAGTATATTAGGATGTCGTCTATGAACACTATCACAAACTTATCCAAGTATGGCATGAATACTCGCTGCATCAAATCCATAAACGTAGATGGAGCATTAGTGAGTCCAAACGGCATAACCAAGAACTCATAATGTCCATACCTTATACAAAAAGCTGTCTTCGGTATATCTGCCACCTTGATCTTCAACTGGTGATAACCGGACCTAAGATCAATCTTAGAGAACACTTTCTTGCCTTGCAACTGGTTGAACAGATCATCTATCCTCGGCAAAGGATACTTATTCTTGATGGTAAGGTTATTCAACGCTCTGTAGTCGATGCACATCCTCATGCTACCATCTTTCTTCTTCACGAACAAAACAAGGGCTCCCTCCCAGGAAATCTTGGGCTGAATTATGTTCCTCTGAAGCATATCCTTAAGTTGAGCCTTCAACTCCTTTAATTCAGCCGGTGCCATTCTATAGGGTGCCTTAGCAACTGGTGCCGCTATCGGTATCAACTGGATCTCAAACTCGATTTCCCTATCCGGCATGTTTCCCGGTAACTCTTCCGGAAACACCTCAGGGTACTCTCTCACTACTGGAGTTTCTTCTAGCTTAGGCTTCACTTGTTCCACATCCACTGTGTACAACAAGTAGCCTTCACAACCCTTCTGACATGCTCTAATTGCCTTAACCGCTGAAATTATCGGATGTCGCTTCTTACTCGGCTTGTACGCATTCCCTTGATAAGTCTTATCCGATTTCCCGGGTACCTTGAAAGTCACTTTCTTCTCTCGGCAATCTAGATGAACAAAATTCTCGGATAGCCAATCTATCCCAAGAATCACGTCAAAATCTGAAAAGTCCAAAATTGTGAAGTCGCTCTTGCATCGATAAGATCCAACTCGAACTTCCACTTGAGGTATCATCCTAGTTACCTTTGTTACCTTTCCTAATGGTGTAGTTATCTCCAGAGTGTTTCTCAAAGATTCTGAAGGTAAACTCAACTTCTTAGCTACCTTGGTCGACACAAAAGTGTTAGACGCTCCCGTATCGAACAAAGCTCTGACCACTAGATTATCTAACATTCTCGTACCTAGGATGTACATTCATTCATTTAAATATAATTACAGCATGAATAAATGTACTATAAAAATATCTTAACAAAATAACAACAAGGTACCTGAGATAACATCATCCTCTGGTTCTGCATTTCTAGCATCAGCCGCAAAAACTCGAACTGGTCGACTCGGGCCGCTTCTACCGTTTCCCTGGCCCGAATTGCCCTTGTTTCCTCTGTTTAGACACGCTCTAGAAAAGTGCCCTGGCTCTCCACAAACGTAGCAACCATTAGTATTTTGCTTGCACTCCCCTGAATGATTCCTGTTGCACTTAGAACATAGGGGTGCACTGTTAGGGGCCTTAGCTGCCGTGGGAGCTATTGTCTTCTTAGCATTCTATTGCAGTGCTCCTCGGTAATTTCCGTGACTAGTCCCAAAGTTCCGCTTGTTACCAATAACCACCGTAGCCTTCTTCCTGAAAGTCTCAACCTCCAAGGCTTTATTCAGTAATTCCGCCATGTTCCTTGCTGTAAACCCCAACATGCCCGACTGAATCTCATAAGCCAAACCTTCCTTGTAAAGGGCCATCTTTCTTTCTTCCACTTTCATCAGCTCGGGATAGAACCGTCCCAACTCGTTAAACCTATTGGTATACTGAGATACCGTCAAATGATTACCCTGCTTAAGTTTCAGGAACTGACTTGCCTTATCCGCTTGCACTGTTGCCGGGAAGTACTCATTAAAGATCATAGCTTTGAAAGCTTCCCAGTCTGTTACTTTGCTATTACTGCTCTGAATCGCATCTATCCATGCCTCAATTTGCACTCCAAAAGAAAACTAATCGCTAATCAGTATCATCTGCGCTTTCAGGAACATGAATGTTTCTGCATGCCTTCTCGAAGCTCTTTATCCATTCCTCGGCCTTTGAATGTTCAACGTTTCCATAGAAGTTCTCAACCCGGTTCCTTCTCAATCTTGTATACCAATCCACAACCGGTGCTTGCTCAAATGCTGGTCTCACGGGTGGGTAAACCGGAGGATAGCCGAAGGGTACTTGTCTTTGCATCATGCTTCATTCTTCGAGGTATTTCGGATTTACTTGCACTACAAGAAAAAGGGTTTATTGTGAGAGAAAAATTGTGAGAGCATTCAAATCCTCTCACAAAAACCATATACTTTAAACTTTCCGTGAGAGTAAAAAATGTATATAGCTAATTGATGTAGTTTTAGTTATAAACTCTCTATTCCCTTCATTATTTGTATCATATCCCGTCCTTATTTACACACTAAAATGGTCCTCTCATTAACAAATTTATTTTTCTTAATGTTTTTAGAGTAAGAATGATATAGACAAACTATGTGTCATGATAAGGAAATGACACAACGGTCAATTACACCGTTGATAAATATGAGTCTAAATTAATCATCATGTAAACCATTATGATAAAAGATGTAAATGACTATTGTGTCATTTATTGTGAACAATATTTATACCCGTATCATACTCAGTTTTTTTATGTTTCGAAATTGGAAGACCAATGATATTTTTTTTAGTGAAATAGGCGGCAAACCTTCCCTTCATTGTTCCACAATTGGGGCAAAATTTTATTCCCAAATATAATAACCCACTTTTTATATATATATATATATATATATATATATATATATATACATAAAAACATCAATTAAGCAGGCATAAAACAAGGGATAAAAAAAGGACTGCTAAGGGCAACTCCAACGCAGAACTGACCCGGCACCATTACCCCAAAATAGAGAAATGGGGTTGCTCCAACCAGGGGTATTTTTCCCCCATTGCACCATTGCACCATCTTTTTGCACCAAAAATGGTGTCGGGTAACCCGACACCAAAACCCACTTTCCCTTTTTTTTTTTTTTTTTTTTTCCTCCTTCCTTTTGGTTTTATTTAATTTAGAAGGAGAGATATGTGTATATAATATTTATTGTGTATCATTAATTTGATTAAATTACATTACTTACTTGATATTTTATTATAGTTAATTAATTTGATTTTTTTATTATTTAAGTTGTTTTAATATTAATAAAATATTAATAAAAATACAAATCATACATTTATTTGACATTAGGAATACAAGCACACCGAATTACATAACGACAAAAAAAGTACTGAATTAAAATAAATATATTACGAACCTAATATATTATTCATACATCATACATTAATTTTTAAATGTGTATTTTGTTATTTAATGAAAGAAATATATATTTTTTAATATTTTAAAAAGAGATTAATATGGAATATTCTTTTTGGTGTAAGATTTGGTGTAGAATGGTTGGAAAAGAATGGTGTAATTTTTCACCATCTTAGTGTAATGGTGCGAAAAAATGGAGGAATGGTTGGAGATGCTCTAAAATACCTTCACCTTTGTAAGCGCAGCTGTTCTTCATCTCGTTTTTTTTTTGAAAATTCTCCTGTGCTTTTTAATTGTTAGGAGTGTGGGATTTTTCTATCTAATGTTCTTCTTAGTCTCTTATTTCTCACCATCAATCGACCAATTGTTTGTTTTCATGTTGATCTAATATTTAGGGTTCGACAGCAGCATCGGCGAGCTTCAACTGCAACCGTAAATCAAGGATTAGTATAATCAATTCAACCTAGTAGCATTCTTCCTACCAAGTCTTAGAACCAGCTAACTATAATTTTTGTGTCGGCTTGAGAATCTGGTGTTGGGTTTGGCATTTTCATACATTTGCTGCGTATTTTCTTCATCAACTATCCCGTGGCTTCTTCTTCAGCTTATGCCGTGGTGCTTTCTGGTATTTTTCTCTCCATGTTTTTTCGGTTTTCAAATGTATATTTTTCTTCTGCGATCTGATTATTTATGATTTATATCGTCAAGTTCCATGTTGAGGTGGCATTTAATATTTTGGTGTATTTCTACAACTTTTATTGCTTGTTGTGTGGGCAATTTGGTGTTTTTATGTTGAAGAGGACTGGATTGTGAAATTGTTTTAGAGGCGTTTTAAGACTTTTTAATTATGTTGCTGGGATTAATTGTGTTGAGGAACCGGTATATGACAGTCTGGTTGCTATTTGCTCGTTATTGATAATCAGCTAGCCGACTTTGTGTGTGGATTGGGGTTGGGGAACTCTATTCTGATTTTACTGTGAATGATTGTTTCGCAAGGCATATAATTTGAATGAAAGTTTATGTTATTTGCTATTATTCTGCTTTTTCGTTTTTATTTTTATTTTTAGATGTGTGTTATTGGCATTGCTTTAGTACTAGAGTCTTCGGTGGTTAGTTTCTTTGGAATCACTGGTACATTTTTGCTTTGATATGTCTGCGGCATGAGAACAAAGTGTTTCTGTTATCACAGTTTGCAATAAACTACTAAAAGCACTCTGGGGAATTGTAACTTGAGCATATTTCGACTTTTCCATCTGCTCTAGAGGCATATTTATTAATTTCTTCTCAATGCCCTAAATGAATTTCTGCTATCTTCTCTGACGTTTTGATAACGCTGTCAGTTCAACATATCTTTTTGTTGGTTTACATTAGGTTCTTTCTGTTCTCGTAGCAGTGGATTTAGTATGAATGCAATAATTCCTTCTAAAGTGTTTTAACGTGTTGACCATCTTTTATTTTTATGACCTTATGTCAGGTTGTGTTGGGCTCCAATTTGAATTGCAATATAACTAGGACATGGAGCAAGTCTACATCTGGTCAAATTGCCACAAGTTTCGGTGGTTCTCATTCCAGGATGTTCTTGATTGGAAGTTTGTCATTTCTGGAGACTATCTTCTCGTTTCTTTTGTCAATTCTACTTAGTGAACTGCTTCTCATGAATGACCAGCGCAAGAGGCCAGATGATAAGTTTTTTGAGACAACTCTTGGATATTTTTTCGACCTTTATATGTGAGATCAAGAGCTTGTGAGATTGACAAGGTTTTTCTTTCATCCCCGTCTTCTTTTAGGTCATGATTTTTTTATATGGCTGTTATAGTGCCTTACTGGGACACATGAAATTGGGATTTTCGAAAGTATTTGTCCGATGTAACTGCCTTATTAAGATCGAGGACTATCATCAGTCATTATCGTTGCCACCCACATCCCCACCCCCACCCACGCACACACACAAAATAAAGAGTTTAATAAGAAAGTTCTGACTTCCTTTTCTGATGGTTTTTTCTTTTTCGTTTTCTTTATGATTGCAGGTTGACGAATTTCTGCAGTAAAGCATAGCTAGTTTTGATGTGCTGTATGCATAAAGAGTCTTAGCTGTTTTAGTCTTTATTTTGCCGGGAATGTCTAAGTGTGTCATTTGACGGATCAAGAACTTGGCCACAATTTAGAGGAGTCGGACATTAATAGTCAAAACTTGCACCTATGCAATGCATCTTTTGAATTTTAGGATGACATTGAATAGTCAGAGTCCTGCAGTGTGTCCTATCATCAGTTCTGGATTTGCAGCAAGATGCAAGTAGTCCCTTGCTATTGTTATGTTGCTGTCTCATTGGTAATGATGTTGCATATTTCATAAATAAGGCTGTGAGTCCATCGATTGTCATACTGATTTGCCCTGGTGTGCAAGGCCGCAGAAAATTATTGGTGGTTATTGCTGAACCAGCCACTTTATTATCTCATAATATATAGCTTCTATTTCCCTGTGTCTTCTCTGTTCTCTGCTCGAACTTCTACACTTTATGTCGGTATCTGTTTCCCATAAACAGGGTGTTGACTGTTCTGGAATCACAAAAATGGATAAGTATGTCTGCTTGATTTATAGTTTCTGCACATGATTATCTTGTTGATCACTGAGACTATGATTAATGGATAATTATGTCAAATGTTGTAGGTACAAGATCATCAAAGAAGTCGGAAATGGTACTTTTGGCTGTGTCTGGAGGGCTTTGAATACGCTGACCGGTGAAGTGGTAGGTGCATCTATTATGTCTATTTTGTGTGGGAAGTTTGATAATGATATCCTAGTCCCTTGCCACTTTGTGTGCGTGTGTGTGTTAGTGCAGTTTTGACAAAAAATTGTTTTTAGGTTGCGATTAAAATGATTAAGAAAAGATATTGTTCATGGGAAGAGTGCATCAATTTGAGGGAGGTCAAGGTAAATAGCTTGCGTTTCCTCCATTTTGCTTTTGCCCGTTTATCCCTCTGATACCAACCAGTGCAAATGTTCGATTTCAGTCGCTCATGAAAATGAACCATCCGAACACAGTACAGCTTAAAGAAGTCATCAGGGAATATGACATTCTTTACTTTGTGTTTGAATATATGGTAAGTTGCTGCTCATTCTTATAAAACTTCTTATGCTCTATTCATTGTCATTTGAATTTTTGACAAGGCTATTATGCTATTTTAAATTTTTACTTAATTTTTTGTGACTGAAGGAATGCAATCTCTATCATCTCATGAAGATAGAGACAAGTTTTTCTCTGAAGATGAAGTGAAGAAGTGGTGTTTCCAAGTTTTTCAAGGTCTTGTACACATGCAACAGCGTGGTTATTTTCACCGTGACCTGAAGCCAGGTGATTGTTTTTTTTGTTAGTCTTTTGGTGACATTTAGTATGTGAGAAAGCCACAACATACTGTGGAATAATATCTCCTCCTAAAATACGTTGACTGATGGAAGCATTCTTGTTTGGAGAAATGAATAACCATCAATATCTTTGCGTATGTGATACTTCTATTAAGGTTCTCCATTTCATTACACTAGAATACTAGATTGCTCTTTTACTGATTGAACTATTTCTGCTACTGATTAGACAAAGTGTTGAACATCCATATAGGCTTGCAAATATTCCAACAGCTGATTAGAATCGCTTGCTGAACTAATTTCGGCAGTGCCTGTTAATTTCTACCGCTTCCTGCCTAAAGTCTATTTATCTCCTTTGTCCAGAAAACTTGCTTGTTTCGAAGAATATCATTAAAATTGCTGATTTTGGTCTTGCACGGGAGATCAACTCTCACCCTCCGTATACTGATTATGTCTCTACACGTTGGTAAGTTTCTCTCTCTCTCTCTCTCTCTCTCTCTCTCTCTCTCTCTCTCATGTCTGTATCTTAGCAGCAATTGAAGCTTGATGGTGTGTGTGTGTTTGTGCGTGTGTATAATTAGTAGAAGATTTCTACTTAATGCCAAAATGTAGCTGGAATCTGATAACGACCCTAGTAGACTTCCTTAAATATTAAACATGTTTTTTTATCTTTGCATTTGTGTTAACGATGCACCTACTCAGACTTTAACTATAAACATTCTAGCTGGGGCATATTTGTTTGTGTAATCTGATTTTTTGTTTAATTGCATTTATAGCATCATCATCATGATTTTAAGGATGAAATGGGGAATAAAAGGAAGTTTTTACTTTTGGTGGTGGTGGGGGTGGGGGGTGTGTGGGTGGGGAGGGAGGGTTGGGATTAGCTGCTCGTGTTTCTTTTCTCCTTAGTCAATCTACAAGAGGGGCCTCTGCATTTCTGTATGCTATCTTTGACTCCTTGCGTTTAACATTTTTGTGGCTTATGAGAGAGGTTATGTACATGAGTGTGTTGTTGCTGCAGTGAAGCAGATGAAATATACAAAATTTGCAGTGTTATCGGCAGTCCAACCAAAAGCCAGTGGGCTGCTGGACTCGAATTTTACTACATCTGTCTTACTACTTGTGTGCATTGCAATTTTATTGCATAGTGTGGTGATAGTTTTTTAAAACTATAATACCATCCATTTTTTTGCAGTCGGTGTAGATGGAAATGATGAAACTAAGGGCGTGGACTCATGATGAGAAATTTGCAACTTTGACAAAGATGCTTCTCTTAGCAATAAGGAGTTTAAAGGTTAAAATTCTATTTATTGCCTTATTGTGCAGCTTGTGATGTTGTATTTCTTTTTCTTGGACCTTTGGATGAACATAGTAAAGTAATTGTGAGGATGATTTATAGTTTTAGAGGTCACCCTTGAATGTATCATATGTATACTTTTGCAAACGTTTATGTTACTATAGTTATCAACGTGATTTTGTTGGGCTTGGTGAAGCATTGTTGTTTTTTTGCTTTGTCTCCTGATGGGTTCATGGTCATCTTCATGTGAATGACCCCGAAATGATTTGGCTAGGGGTAGATTTATATACTATGAGAGTAATATATTATCATTTAATGAAAGGAAGTCCGGTCATTAAAAGTCATGTATTTCCTATCATTAAAGACTTTTAATGACGGGAAATTTACTCTCATCGCCCTTCATTGCTGCTTCTCTATATAAAGGCATACAATGAGAGTAACATCGCCCGTCAAGATTGATTTTCTCTTTTAGTGACGGGTCTTTTTCACTCTCATTAAAAACACATTTTTAATGAGTGAAAGACCCGCCGTCACTAAAAGAGAAAATCAATATCGACGGGCGATGTTACTCTCATTATATGCCTTTATATAGAGAAGCAGCAATGAAGGGCGACGAGAGTAAATTTCCCGTCATTAAAAGTCTTTAATGACGGGAAAATGACTTTTAATGACTGGATTTCCCCTTATTAAAACTCTATTTTCTTGTAGTGTTGAGGTTCGGGCTGAAAAGGGTAGTATCCTTGGTGGTAATTCTGTTGTTGCTGAGGAGTTGGCTGAGGTTGCTGGAGACCAAAGGGTGAGTAACCAAAACCATGCTGATGGTCGAAACGCAGTGAAAGTGGTTCGGTAGGTCGAGGGGTATGACCTACAGGAGGTGGGTAGAAAGTCTACGGTTGTTGGTGAAACACCAATGGTGAGGGGTGGCTCACTGGTGGAGGATAAACACTGACTGGTGGAGGATAAAAGGATTGCTGATGTTGAGGGTAACTTACCGGTGGTACAAAACCTGTTGGGACATCACTTACTAGCGAAAACTGAACCGAAATCCCCACGTGCCATCGTGGAGGTTGCTCCTGATGAGGTCTCGGTGAAAAACCCTGCTGGGACCTTGGGTTGGGTGTAGCAGTACGGGTGGTGGTGATAAACTCCGCTGAGGTGGTGGAATCTGCCTCACAACACCGCCTCCTACAACCGGTGTTGGACTTTCCAGACGAACTCTTGAAGTCTCTGCACCCGCTCCAGTTCTCGTGAACACCATCCTGATGATCAAAGAAAACCAGAACGTTACTAAAAGGTCTAAAGGAAACTTATCTAAGAAAGGAAGCCTAAAAGACGCTTCCCGGACACCGAGTCCTTATCCGGAAAAGGAACGTTCGGCACGTATAAAATAAAAATAAATTCATTTCATACGTAAGCCTCTACTACGTCGTATCAAAAACAAGCAAACGGAAGCAAAAGACTCGGGTATAAAATTTCCAAACATCCAAGAATAGAAACGATAACTAAAGGGAGAAATGTAACTTATTACATTCAAGGAAAAAGACGAATCCAAAAGAAAAGTACGATGTTCTCCAAAAGAAATGTAACGATGCTACAAGCTTCGAAAGACCAAAAGTCTAAAACATCCTAATAAAGGATAAATAAATAATAAATGTAAATTCTTCAATGAGGCGTCTTCAAACGTCATCATCGAACTCCTCCTCATAAACAATATCAACTGTTTCGTTTTCTCACCCCAAACACATGTAAAACATGCATTTGAGGTAAGTACAACGCACGTCAATAAGATAAAAGAGAAGCTATGACAAAGAATTATAATTTATAAAGTAAAGATAATTAAAAGTTTAGTTGATTATGTGTGACCGACTCAATCTAGGGTTCACTCCGTGTCCATCAACATGAATTGACTAAACGTTTCTACTTAACTTATCTATGTTCCAAACGCACTAAAGGGCACTACGCATATCCAAGCTGGGGCTATTCTTGGCAACATATTAGTGGATCACACCAATATCCACGAAGTCTAGAAAAGGTAGACTCCGATAGTACGCACATCTCAACGGATTCCCTCCGTACTTAGGGTTTTGTTGACCTTGTTAGGTGTGATGCCCGAAAGACAATTTTGTAATTGTTTTATTTAATAAATGAATTGACATTATTATTCATATTTATTATTCTCATAATCACCGATGTGACAATAGTATTTACACTACGTAAAACCCTAAGTATATCGTTTATGTAATCACTTAACTCAATTGTATGGTATATACACGGGATGATTGAGTTAGTGAAGATGTACTTAAAATACAATTAGCCCGTAGTGAAGTTAATCGAGAGTATCGGGTCTCTCCTTTAACGTGCTATTAATGCGCCTGCAACACAATAAAAGTGTGATTGTTTTATCCGGACTTTCGGTTAAGAAAACCTAGTGGGGCATTTATATATGATAGATATATCATATAGAAATTTGGACCGATTTGATTAGAGTTCACGATATAATTCCGTAATCGAGAAGTCTTATCGAATCAATGGATGATCATATTTATGGATATATCTTAATCCCGAGGTGATCACATATCAAGCCGCTTGAATCGAGTATGAAGTTTGACTTGACGGTTAAAGATTACACCGAGTGCGTGGTCCGAATTACCCTATCTTGGCATTGTAATGGATTGAGTGAGTAGATCGTGTTATCACAGATACGGAATCCATTCCTTCCATTTATGGAAGTAGATAGACGATTCCTTTATTTGTTAATCCTAGAAGCGATCGATCGCGCGAGTTCATATTACACTCGATTAGCTACCAGTGAGTTATATGAATTAATTGATCACTAGGGGTTAATGGTAAATAAGGATAAGAGGTTCGAAAAGGGTTAACGGTAACTTCCCGATTTAGAATGAATATCACATGGAGGATTAATCCATATGTAATGATTATATCAATGGACGCTTATTATTATTCTCGTGAGGAGATAAATATAATCTTATAATCGGAGGAGTGCAAATCACGGGATTATGGTGGCATATTCTCGTGATTGATTTATCGAATATAATTATTCTATAATTATTTATTTGATTTATCGGAGCCTACGATTATTAGTCCATGGTCCCCCGACGTGCTCTCCTAATATATAGCATAGCTATTCTCGGACGTCGAATCCTAATAATATTAATTTAGTTCTTGTTGGACTTTATTAAAACGATATGTGAATTAATTGTTTAGTGACTATTAAATTAGTTGGGCTAAATAATTAAATATGGAAAGACATTTTTCATAATCTCTTACTAATTAGTGTGTTATGGTTTAAATTATTGTGACTAGGTCACAAGGGTTAAAATTTAGCCCCATGCTTATTTTATGGAACAAGAAATTGTTTTCTTGTGTATTAATAAGACATGTGCATAAAATATTTATTGGATAAATATTTATGGAATGAAATAAAGATAAATATTATTCTAGATTTGTTCTAGAATATTATGGGATTATCTTTTATTTAATAGGATTATTATAATTGATTTTGTATTAATTATTAAATCCTTGGAGGTTAAGTTTTTACTCTCCTATATAAAGAGAGTTCTCTCCAAGCTCTTTACAACACACAACAATTTCGACTTCTCTTAGAGAGAAGGAGCAAAAATTCGGCCAGGGATTTGGGAAAAATCTTGGAGATTTTTCCGGGTAGCATATCGGAAAGGGTTCGAGTCGAGAATTCCTTCCACCGGGAATTGCTTGGATCACACGTACGGAAGATCGTGGTGATCTTCACATATTCTTACATTCATCCTTTTTTTGCGGCTCTTCAACTTGGATTTTGAGATCCAAGAGGTATGTTCTACAACCCCCTTGTAGATATAGATCTAGTTATTTTATTACGTGTATTTTATAGATCTAGATCCTTAAAATCGCTTCCGTTGCGGATGGTATTACTAACAGTGGTATCAGTCGCCAAGGTGATCTATATTTATACGTATAAAATATTAGATCTAGGAGTGGAAAACATGTAGTTTTTTGTCCCAAATTTTTTTTTGGGGGCCGATGCATATGTTTAATTTTTTTTTATGCTTATGAATGTCGTGGTTGAAGAGATGGATTGGGGTTGGCTGTTTACCCGTTAGATCTATTGTAAACTCATATAAACGATGAAAATTCGTCCATATGAGTCTAGGAAATTATGTAATTTTTTTTTATTGCAATTTTAATTTTCAGAAAATAGATCAGTTTAGTAGCTGTTTAGTTATTTCGTTTTTCCCGTTGATTGAGCCGTTGAAACGACGATCCCTCCGGTCAGTATCAATATTTGAAGATTATGAACAATTCCACAAAATTTGGCGTCGATCGGAGTCCATTTTGATATCCGTTCGTTGTTGCAAAGAAGCTGCTGTAACAGAAAAACGCAGGATTCACAGAAACCCTACCTGTGACTTCCTCGAATTTCTGGGAGAGTTTGAACCGTGGAAACGCAAATCCAACCGGTCAGATCGATAAATATGGAGTTTTTGACGTGACATAAAAATTCCAGGTCGATCGAGATTCATCTCGATTCCCGATCGGCCTCGGGATGTCTTTGAGGCGCTGCTGTAAAAGTCAGATTCAGCAGCAAGTTGGCCAGCTCACTGGAGAAAATTGACAAGTCAAAGCTCCGATCCAACCGTCCATATTGAAGCCTGAGGAATTAAGAACAGATCTGGAAAGTTTCGTCACAATCCGAGTTCGTTTGGTTTACCGATCATCGAAGAATTTGAACAGCTGCAGATTATGTTAGAAGGTAGTAAACCCTAGTTAGGGTTTGGTTATTTATTTTCTAATAGGTTAGATACGGGGGTGCCAACGGTCCATCTCGGTGTTTAAATTTTCCGCAATTTATTTTTTATGTGTTTGATCATAAAATAGATATAAAATCGGAATTGCCATGACATGCATCATATCATAAATCCACTCCATGCATACATGTAGAATTTTAATTTTGGTAATTAAAATAGGCATGTATACAAACTCGTGTAATTAGTTGAAATTTAATTAATACGTGGTAATTGATTAATTTAGTAACTAATTAAAGATCCGAGGACGGGTTATGAAATCGTTAAGCCTTTCGGTGTGTGTTCTCGGTGAACCGCCTTAAAGCCCAAACGAGATCACGTTTTCAATTCGTAGTGTCTACGAGATTGAATGATGGTAAAAGAACAATAAATCTTGGATAAAAACGGTTCGCCTATAGGTTGGGTGGTCAACTGAGCTTTGCTCGACCGACTGAACCCTCCTAGTGTGATGTATGCACGGGGGTCCGGTAAGATTAAGCTACACCGGAGAGCAGAGGGGTGATTCCTTCTTATCTCAATGGGGCCGTCTTGACCCGACTTCGTCCGACTGTCACATATGTTCCAACGAATAGGACGGGTAGGCTTGCCTACGTTACCGACACCATTTGGAATCCTTGATTTGATGTGCTTTTATGTTAACATCAAAAGAGCGTGGTTAGTTAACCCACCACCACTTCCAAAATATTGAGTGGGAGCGGGGAGGCGACACCAACCCCATGGCCTCTACTATAGATACAAGTAAGTGAGAGAAGGGTGACGCCTCGGGCGCTTTGATTTCATCCCCTACGGATGGTGTTCACCCCTATCAACATTCATGACTTGGTCTCCGAAAGGATAGGTTTTACGGGTACTGCCGGGTCACCGACCTATCCTACGACGGCACACTCGGGCGCACCTAAGAGATCCGATATAGTAGGTCACACTCATAAAGGATATTTTTGGTAATATCTAGGCTAAAAAAGGAAGGTAGTCAATGAATAAAGGGATGTTCGATTCTCGTGGAATGTGCGATTCTCACAAGTTATTCATTGATGAGATTGTCTCGATTTAACCGTCATCTCTTTGACCTACCCTACGGCGGCACTGAGATGCGAGGTTAAAACCTTGGAATGGTAGAATAGACTTAATTTTAGTTTACAATTCCTAAAATAAATATAGTAGTGTTAACTTGAATTAATATATGCCATTTTATTTACAGCATTATATCCCTTACTAAATTGCTTAAATTTTATAATTGACTAGTATTGACTTCGTTAAAAAGTGGAAAGTAACTAGGACGTTGAACTAGTTAATCGATAATGCAATTAATTTTCGAAAGAGATATTTTCTCTTAAGCCTTTTAAAAATCAGAGTGACATATAGGTATGTCACTAGTGTCACTCGTGTCAAACGGGAGACAAACTTAGGTGATTTCGGACTTTAAAATTCTTCTAGTGAATTTTGAGTGTGTAGTAATTACACAAGTAATTTTCAAATTGAAAAATCGGAAAATCATGAAGTATTACTAGTTGGACGATATTTGGAATCGATGAACTAGTGAGAGCTTTATGATTTGTTGTTTTTCTAGAACATTAGAAAAGTGTAACTGACTACACATGTAACCGTTCTAATTGAAAAACCGGAAAGTCATGAAATGTCGCTAGTTGGACGATATTTGGAATCGATGAACTAGTGGGAGTTATATGATTTGTTGTTTTTCTGGAAACATTGGAACTATATACGAAAGTTTTTTCTAATCGAAAAAATCGGAAAATCATAAAAATAAAGCATTGCTCGTTAGACGGTATTTGGAACCGATAAACTAGTGGAGCTTTAATGTTATGATTTGTTGTTTTTTCTGGTATATTAAAAAATCCGAGAAGTCTCGACGAGTAACACTAAATAGACATCCCACGGTTCAAGAGTAGTGTCTACTCAAACGAACATTGGTTCAAGACTGCTTTCCATTCACGGAAAGTCAAGAATGGGAGAATATGTCTAAAAGTGTTAGTCACCTAAATCGAGAAAACTTTAAGGTGAACGAAAATTAATTAATCGAAAATCATAGGATAAGGACAGTGATTTTGGATCACCAACCTATGAATCCTTGGCGATTTTCTCGAGCTAAGTTCTTTGGAAGAACAAAATAGCAGTTCATTTAACGATTAAAGGATTAAACAACGGGCAGTTAATTTTAGCTAGAATAGTGGGAGTGATATAAGGAAATGAATCTCGGATTCAATCCTTGGATATCGCGGAAAAAAATATTTTCTGTTTAAGATTCGTTGGAACGAAAGGATTTACCTTCTATTCGATAATTTGTTTGTCGATGAAAGTGAATATACCATTTGTAGTATTTAATCCAAGACTCGGACTTTTGTTTGATAAAGTCAAAACCACTTACAATTGCTGAAATATGTACATGAAACACATCTTAAGAACTATTAAAAGCAATTGGTTTATATATTTAGATAAACGCTTCTTCATATTCCATAGTTAGTGCATAGCCCCTAAAAGACAAGACTTGAAGACTGGCTCAGGGTGATTCCTTTCTCCCAGTCTGGTTATATTGTCTCAAAGGTTCAATGACTAAGTTTCCTTTCAATCGGGAAAGGATAATGGTTATAAAGAAGAAACATAGCTTGTTCATGACGACCTTCGGGGTCTGATGAAAGATACAAGCTAGTAGGAGCTTCCGAGTAGTGACTTCTTGTCTGATAACTATTCAAACACTCCGGTAAGTTTATCCAAAATATTTTGAGGCTTCTCTGTTTTCAACAGAGATAGAGTATTCTATACTCGGAATGGGCCATCACATAGTCCTAGGGACTGATGCTCGGCCTGCCTCATAGTGAAATGCTTTCACTAAGGGAGAAACCGTTGAATTGCTTTAAATAGTTGTAGATGTGCTATAATACACTGCTTCACTCAATAAAGATATTAGAAGCGAAATTTTGGTTTACATTGAAATGTAAGGCCGAGAAGTCTACCTAGAATATGCTTTGGAATTTACGGATAAGGTGTGGATTCGGTTCACCCCACTTCCATAAATATAAGCATTTAGCACACGGTGCTTGAAGGTAGGTCTTGAAATTTCGCGAACACGTTCGGTCAGTGACCAATCGTTCTATATCTTGTAGCATTGAGAAAAAGGTTTGTTATAAGATTCTTGAAATCGGGAAGGGACAGTTATACTGTTGCATCCTTCCTGATAGAATCCATAAACAACAAAACCTTGAACCTGAAGTAGCACGTTTACTCAAGGTAGTTACTAAATCGATTAAAATCGGACCACATCCAACATCGGTTGTTGGTGATAACACTAAATACTACTAAACTAAATCGAATTTTGATCCACCTGCAATGTAGTTGGAGTATGGTTTATCCATTACCAATTACGGGTTCTCATGGACTTTGTAGTCCGAGGATCGATTGATGACCTATGGCTCTTTTGTGAGCGATATAGATTCTCGATAATAGAGGTTGGTTTAATAACCATAACCACGTGAATGGAGTTCGGTACTCAGGGCCTGTTTCATACTCTTGTAGAACCACTTGAGTGTCTCAGGCCCGGTGGGAGTAATTGGATCTACACGGAAAAGAGTAGAATGCATAGGAAAGTTTATCTTTCAGAGCAAAGCTTGAGTGGTCTAGAGAGTTAATCAGACCTTGAACTCTCTTATCACTTAGTATTGCATGATTTCGTTCAGAAGCAGAAAATTGGGGTGATTCCCTGAGATTTTCTTGCCAAACAAACGGAGTCTGGATTCATTCGGAACAAAAGGGTATTGCCTTATGAACTCATGACAGGATGACTGTCAAGGCTTATGTCCTTTGTGGATAAAAAGCAAACCTCTCGGTCATTGGAAGTCATATATTTCTACAATATGTGGATTTGACCAGAATATTGATAAGTCTTTTGTAGACTGGATATCAATTTAAGTATAGTAGTGAATATATACATATATATTAGTGTTTGTGAAGGATAACACTCCACCAGTTGGAATCAACATGGATGTGTTATCTAAAGTCAGAATCTGACAATGCCACAATTCTCTGCAACAGAGATTTGGACAACATCCTAAAGAGTTTGACTGGGTCGAATTCATTAGAATCGACCATTTGGTTTCCCATCCATCTTATTGGTCAAGATGATGCATCTGTGTATGCAACATTCAACGAGGAAGTTCTACCCTATGCCTCAGGAATGACTCTCTAAATCTTCGGATCAAGAGAAATGGGATAGATTCTCTTTTCTAGTAAGAGATGGTCAGGTTATTGAACGTCAATTTTGATCGAATCTTGGATTCGGCGGTTAACAAAGCAACTTTAGTATTTCCTTTAGTATCTTGAAGAGAACGAGGACTAATATGCGGGCATATTCATGTGTGAACTTGGATATGTGTGATACACTGATTTTGACTTTAAGTCAGATTGAGGATGATCGTTAAGTCGATCTCGGGCTCAGTGTTTACTCTTGTGTTGAAGCTATTGCCTGGAGGAATCCAGCAACGCCAACTCGACCTTTAACTAGTTGGGTGATTAGCGGCTTTTGTAGTAGCTATAGAGGCAATATAGCTTAAGGATTTCCTTTTCATATCTGGGAGTGATTCTAGATTTGGAAGCCGATACCACATCATTGTGCAAACGATGAAGGGGTAGCTTATAAGGATCTTCGAAATCACTAGAGGTCAAAAGCATATTAGGAAAGTACCACATGATTTGATGGACCGGTTACGTTTGATTCTACGGATCGTCTCGAGCCGACAACCCGACTAATCATTAAGACCCATGACATTTAGATGTAAGTGCTCCCGAGTCACCGACTATCCTACGACGGCATACTCGGAGTGTACTTTGGAATCGAAATGGTTATGATATGCTTAGTGGGTACTAGAATACGGGATGAGTCTCCATTGCTTTAGAGCAAGTGGGAGATGTAGTTTGTTGTATTTTAAATAATAGGGTGTGCTCTAAAACAATTAATCACATGATTTCGTGCAAGTGGGAGATTGTTAGGTGTGATGCCCGAAAGACAATTTTGTAATTGTTTTATTTAATAAATGAATTGACATTATTATTCATATTTATTATTCTCATAATCACCGATGTGACAATAGTATTTACACTACGTGAAAACCCTAAGTATATCGTTTATGTAATCACTTAACTCAGTGTATGGTATATACACGGGATGATTGAGTTAGTGAAGATGTACTTAAAATACAATTAGCCCGTAGTGAAGTTAATCGAGAGTATCGGGTCTCTCCTTTAACGTGCTATTAATGCGCCTGTAACACAATAGGTGTGATTGTCTTATCCGGACTTTCGGTTAAGAAAACCTAGTGGGGCATTTATATATGATAGATATATCATATGAAATTTGGACCGATTTGATTAGAGTTCATGATATAATTCCGTAATCGAAGTCTTATCGAATCAATGGATGATCATATTTATGGATATATCTTAATCGAGGTGATCACGTCAACCGCTTGAATCATTATGAAGTTTGACTTGACGGTTAAAGATTACACCGAGTCCGTGGTCCGAATTACCCCATCTTGGCATTGTATCGATTGAGTGAGTCGTCGTGTTATCACAGATACGGAATCCATTCCTTCCATTTATGGAAGTAGATAAACGATTCCTTATTTGTTAATCCTAGAAACCGATCGATCGCGCGAGTTCATATTACATCGATTAGCTACCCGGTGAGTTATATGAATTAATTGATCACTAGGGGTTAATGGTAAATAAGGATAAGAGGTTCAAAAGGGTTAACGGTAACTTCCCGATTTAGAATGAGCAAATCATGGAGGATTAATCCATATGTAATGATTATATCAATGGACGCTTATTATTATTCTCGTGAGGAGATAAATATAATCTTATAATCGGAGGAGTGCAGTCACGGGATTATGGTGGCATATTCCTGTGATTGATTTATCGAATATAATTATTCTATAATTATTTATTTGATTTATCGGAGCCGCTGATTATTAGTCCATGGTCCCCGACGTGCCTCCTAATATAGCATAGCTATTCTCGGACGTCGAATCCTAATAATATTAATTTAGTTCTTGTTGGACTTTATTAAAACGATATGTGAATTAATTGTTTAGTGGACTATTAAATTAGTTGGGCTAAATAATTAAATATGTGGAAAAGACATTTTTCATAATCTTGGCCCAATTAGTGTGTTATGGTCGAAATTATTGTGACTAGGTCACAAGGGTTAAAATTTCGCCCCATGCTTATTTTATGGAACAAGAAATTGTTTTCTTGTGTATTAATAAGACATGAGCATAAAATATTTATTGGATAAATATTTATGGAAAGAAATAAAGATAAATATTATTCTAGATTTGTTCTAGAATATTTTGGGATTATCTTTTATTTAATAGGATTATTATAATTGATTTTGTATTAATTATTAAATCCTTGGAGGTTAAGTTTTACTCTCCTATATAAAGAGAGTTCTCCCAAGCCTTACAACACACAACAATTTCGACTTCTCTTAGAGAGAAGGAGCAAAAATTCGGCCAAGGGGATTTGGGGAAAAATCTTGGAGATTTTTCCGGGTAGCATATCGGAAAGGGTTCGAGTCGAGAATTCCTTCCACCGGGAATTGTTTGGATCACACGTACGGAAGATCGTGGTGCTCTTCACATCTTCTTACATTCATCCTTTTTTTGCGGCTCTTCAACTTGGATTTTGAGATCCAAGAGGTATGTTCTACAACCCCCTTGTAGATATAGATCTAGTTATTTTATTACGTGTATTTTATAGAGCTAGATCCTTAAAATCGCTTCCGTTGCGGATGGTATTACTAACAGACCTACGGAGTTCTTCCACCTTCAGAGGTAGGCATACAGCGCGATATAGACTGGTGCCTATCCAAGAGAGACATGTTGTTTAATCTTTTACTAGTCAAGTACGTATTTATTACGATGATTAACTAGCCACCTAAGTGTATTCAATTAATCTCCCTCACACTTACCACTCTCTTCCTAGAACACTAGACATTAACAAGGCCTAGCAATTACACAGACAGAGATGAATGCTAATTTATCAAAGCACAAGCCTATCATGCCATTCCGACGGATCGGAACTTCAACTCTCTGTAAGAGTACATTCGGTGTTTTAACTGAACGAATCAGAAGTTCAATTCAGGCTTGTTTATGTTCACCAATGATATCATAACATAAATAAGGGTTGAAAACAATAATAGTGGGATTATAAAACCCAAAACCAAACTAGAATGATAAAACCGTAAAAAAACAAGGCAAAACAGGCCAGACGCCCATTTGACCTCCTATGGACGCCCGTCCGTATCAGACGCCCGTCCACTAAACCCCAAACGCCCGTCTGCCAAAAACAGCTACATTCTGAATCAAAAATCTCACCTCAGACGCCCGTCCGCCTACTGCAGACGCCCGTCTGAGCTACTTGGGTGCCGGTTGCCCGTCTGCCTATTGCAGACGCCCGTCCGCCTGGGTTTTTCCCAATACGCTAAATCATCAAGACTCGATTCCAAATCCGTTTCTGACCTAATTGGCATCGAATTAAACACAGAAAAGCGTGGTAAAACACATCTATACATCCCAAGAATACCTAGGATCCTTGATCACTGAAAAACACATCTTTTACTAGCATCTACACGCCTCAAAGACATAATCTAAACTTTACGAATCATAATCGAAATCATAGAAAGAGTTTCTTACCTAATTGCAGCAACAACCAGATTCAAACGGCCTCTGAAAACTGCCGCACTTCCTTACCACTGATATCCAAACGATGTGCTCCTCACAACGGTTCCAAATCTCTACTCTGTATGCAAACGGTTAAGCTTTGCTTCAGTTAATTGAAGAACTCCTCCTAACCTTTTTCTCTTCTCAAATTGCGCAGAGAAGGAGAGGAAAAACTGAATTTTCTGATTAACTAGGTTATGGGAATTTTGTGTGAAATTTTCCTTAAATACCACTTTCCCATAAATCCCCTTTTTCCTTAATTGTCCTTTAATTACCCAAAAAATAAGAAATTCCCTTTAATTAAATATACATAATTCGAAAATATATATGTATAATCAATTAAAATACTTAACTCCATAAAAGAAAAGAAATAATAATATTTTGTTTTCGCAAAATGACACGTCTGCCCTTTCCCGAAAATCGGAATATTACATGGACAATCAGGTCTAAAATGTCAAGGTTTCTTGCATTTGAAGCACAAATAATCAGGTTCTTTCTTTTGTTTCAGGTCACGACATTCAGGTTTGAAGTGTCATGGTTTCTTGCAATTAAAACACAAGAAGTCATGATCTTTCTTGGACTCTTCATTTTTCTTTTCACTTGATTTCTTGGTGAAGTTTCTTGAAGCTCCTTTTCCAGATTTCATCATTCTGATTTTCTTACTCAGCAGGGCTATTTGCTCATGCATTTCATCCAGCAGATCATCTTGAACATTTGATGATTCTTCTTCATGTGCAGTAGCCAATGTAGTAGACTTTGGTTCTTCTTTTTCAGTATCAGGAACAAGATTCTTACTGAATTCATAGACCTTGAGATCTAAGAATAATTTGAAGGTGTCTTCTTCATGTAGTCTCCTGGACTCCTCTATGGCAGTAACCTTCATTTCACATACTTCCTTAGCGTGTAGGGCTTTTAAAATTCTTGTATTGATCTCTTCCTTTGTATATACTACATTCAGCAGGGTGAGTTCATCCATGGCAGCTTGGAACCTTGATTCCATTTCTTCAATGGTTTCATTTGATTTCATTTTGAAGTCTTAGAACTTTCATTTGGCCACACTGATTTTGTTTTTCTTGATAGCATCAGTGCCTTCACAGATTAGTTGTAATGTTTCCCAAAGTTCCTTAGCAGTCTTGCAATCCTTCACTTTCATGTACATATTGCTATCTAAGGTTCTGTAAATGATATCAATAGCAATATTGTTGAAGTTTGCTCTTTTTCTATCTTCAGCACCCCAATCTCTCTTTGGCTTTGGTACAATTTAATTTTGACCATCCACAATTATGGATTTGGTGATTTCCAGTGGTCCATCAGTTAGCACATCCATCATCTCATCATGTGTTGCAGTTAAATAAGCCTGCATACGACGTTTATACTCATCAAAAATATCTAGAGATCACATCAACATAGTCCTAGCATACTGATTTTTATCCATGATGCAAAGCTTTGAAAAATAGAAACTTGAAAAAGTTTTCAAAGGATTTTCACAAGCACAACAAGTAGGATTACTTCAGAACAGAAGCACAACTCCGATACCAATTGTTGGTCCCTTGAAAAGGCTTTGGTTAAGTTTAGGGGGGTGAATAAACTTAACACTTAAAAACTTTTTGGAGTTTTGCAAACTCAGCAAGGTCAGTAGTCTGCTGACTATTAAGGTTACTGAATTTGTTGCAGCGATTATTTTTAAATTAAGGCTTATTACTTGTTGTTAAAGAGATGATACTAAGTATTGGGTACTCAGTAGTGTATGTGTGTAATTCAGTTGCTAGTTGCAGTAGATTGATATGATCAGTATGTTGATAAACTAATATGCAGAAAGTAAATGCAGTAATGTAAAGTAGGCAAGATTTATAGTGGTTCCAGGTGGTGTCATCCTGTCAGTCCACTCTTCTCCTGTGATGTTGGAGGTAATTCACAAAAGATTCTTGAGGTTGCTGTTACAAAAATCCCTAAACTGTTTGTCCTTCACCAATGACTATGGCTTCACAAATTTAACACTTGAAACATGTGAGATTGTTGCTACAAAGTATTCCACAGGTCCTTGAAGGGTAGGATCACCTCTTCACCAGCTCCACCACAAACAACAGTTCTTGACACCCAAAGGATGCTTCTCTGTCTTCAGCAAACTTCTTGTAAAAGAAGGGTTGAATCAAGTAAGTGATTCGACTTTTACATGACTTTTGATCGAATGAATCGATCGACTTGAGATATTCAAGTGTATATACTTGATTTATCTGGATAGCAGGTTACACTTGAACATAAAACTTGATCAGCGGGTTTAAGCTCAGTATATGTCAGCAGGGTGTTTTTCTTTATTAAAAACTTGATAGCTTTGTATGGATTATAATGTGGTTCATCCCTTTCAAACTGAGTCAGGAGTTCCCTATTTATAGGTGTGAATCTTGTGACTTGTGTTTGAATTTCAAATAGCCGTTTCAGAATGTCTCCATCTTGACTTGTTTTTTGCCACTGTTCATAGTACTGACATTGTCAGTTAGCTTTTTTTTCTGTTTTCAGTCTGTCCCCCATTGACTTATAACCGTTGGATAATTCTCTGAATATTTCCAACGTTCCTTTTATCCTGACCAATGATTTGTTGATTAAATCAAGGCATGTAATCCATCCTTATCTGTTTAATCTTCCAATGTAACATTCATTAAATCTAGATATACATTCAGCAAATATCTAGATTATATCAGTCTGCTAATGTACATATTTGTCACCTGTTTTAAGTCTGTTGTGTTTCTAAAACACTTCAGCTGACTGCCTTTCATCTAACTTTTATTATGAAGTTAGAGTACACCATTTTAATTATAACTAAGTTCCAATCACCACTTAACATATGGAACATAGACCTTGTACACAAGGTATATGTAATCAGTTTAGGTCATCACAGACTTTCCTAAATTTTGATTCCATATCCTTGACTTTAAATACTAAGTTTGATCCCTTAGCCTTCAATAACTGAGTTTGAGCCCTCAGCCTTCAACCATCAGCAGGTTCCTAGACACTCTACTGACTTAGATACCCTACTGACCTAGACAGGTGTGCTGATAAAGTCAGCTGACCACTTTACAGTGCTTGTTTGATCAAAATTATACAAAGATCAAACTCTAGTAAACCTATACATTTAATCTAGACATTTTTTTTCCTATGCTCTATAACAACTAGTCTGGCACTTATCATTAAAACTTAAAATATGTCCAACAAACATAGATAATGTATAGGTCGGAAGAGTGACCCGGCTTGAATGATATCTTCATATTTCTTTGTAGAGAGAGGTCTTGGAAAGGAAGAATCCCTTTCAATACATAGAGAAGTTTGATAGTAGAAAGCTTTGAAATGTCTGGAAAAATAAATGTTTGAATGCAAGTGTAAAAATTTGTGATAATGATGAAGAACGGTTTATATAGTGAAAGGTTTTGAGTGTGAACACAGATTTGCACGATTGAGTGTGAGAAGGATTTTTACAGACGTAGTGGGTGTTAATGGCGTGACTAACTGAATAAGAATCACAGTAAATAAGGATAATAAGGGAGTGGATCAAGAGAAGTAATAATGAATCCCGAGTTTTGTGGTGTAGCCGTCATTCCTCCTTTACAAATAATTGCTCCCGTATTGTAATCCTTGTGTCTGATTCAAATATGTAATATCCACGTGTGTAATCTCAATAATAAATACCCAATAATATCTGATTTTCCACATGTGTAAATGATTGATTCTTTTCACACCTCACTTTTTGCTGGTGAAGTTGAACAGCTGAGTGACTTTGGTGTTTACTCAGCTGGTGTACTTTTATTGAGTTGCTTCATCAAAACAACTATTCCTAACAACCAGTGAAGTGGAATTTGCTGATCCTGTGGATGGCCTGCAGAGTGAGCTCACCCAACATGGCAAAGGTCAGCCCCGTTGGTAATGTCACTTGCTGTTTAATCCAGTTAGCTGCTCATTTGCACTTAATCCAATTCAATAATTTCCAATTTAGTCCCTAATTTGCAAAATATTTCACGACTGAGTTGTTTGGTGAATATATCAGCCAGTTGGTTTTTAGTAGTTATATACTCCATGATTACATCACCTTTTTGCACATGATCTCTGATAAAATGATGTCTCACATCAATATGTTTTGTTCTTGAGCGGAACACTGGTTTTCTATAATTGGGATTGCACTTGTGTTATCACACACATGATAGGAATTTGTCTTATCCACAGAACATGTTCACAGCAACTACCAGCTACTATCTATTATGCCTCGGCTGTTGAAGTAGATATTGAATTCTGCTTTTTGCTAAACCATGATACTAGTCTGCTACCTAGAATCAGACAAGTTCATGATGTGCTTTTTCTATCAACTTTGCATTCAACATAATCTGAATCTGAGTAGAATATCAACTTGAATCCACCAACTTTTGGATACAAAATCCCAACATTTATTGTATGCTTCAGATATTTGATAATCTTCTTAGCTGCTAATAAATACGATTCCTTAGGTTGAGACTGGAATCTTGCACATACTCCTACTGCAAATGATATTCCTGGTCTGCTAACAGTCAAGTAGAGTAGTGAACCAATTGTTCATCAATATAGCTTTTGGTCAACATCCTTTCCATTTTCATCTTTACCAAGAATAACTCTTGCACACATTGGTGTTTCTGATGTTCCACTTGTGTCTACACCATACTTATTTATCAAGTCTTTTGTATGTTTTTCTTGATTAATAAATATGTCGTCTTTCATCTATTTCACTTGTAATCCAAGGAAGTAGTGTAGTTCTCCTATCATACTCATTTGGAATTCACTCTTCATCAAATTTTCAAACTTTTCACATAGCTTTTCATCTTCTGGACAAAAAAATATATCATTCACATATATCCGAACTAGAAAACTGCTTCATCCATCTTCTAGTTTGAATAATGTATTGTCTATTGTGCCTTTTCTAAATCCATTATTGATCAAGAACTGAGATAACATCTCATACCAAGCTCTGGGTGCTTGTTTGAGTCCATATAGTGCTTTCTTGAGTTTGTACACTTTATCTTCTTTTCCTTTGATTTGAAATCCAGGTGGTTTCTATACATATACTTCTTCTTCTAGTATTCCATTTAGGAATGCACTATTTGCATCCATTTGGTAGACTTTCAAGTATTTGTGAGTGGAAAATGCCTGGACCAGCCTGATTGCTTCCAATATTGCTACTAGTGCAAATGTTTCATCATAATCTATGCCTTCTGCTTGTGAATATCCCTTTGCAACCAATCTTGCCTTGTTTCTGACAATGGATCCCTATTCATCTATCTTGTTTCTGAATACCCATTTGGTTCGAATGATATTTGCCACATCTTGTCTATCTACAAGTTCCCAGACTTCATTTCTTTCAAACTCATTTAGCTCCTTTTGCATAGCTGTGATCCAATCATCAGCTTAGATTGCATCATCTATTGTCTTGGGTTCCACTTGTGACAGAAAACAAGTTAACATGCTCTGTAGTTGTCTTCTGGTTCTTACAGATGCATCTATATCTCCAATGACTTGTTCAGCTGGATGATCTCTGAGGCAGTTCAAGTCAGGTTGAAGGTGTGCCTGCTATTGTGCTTCTGTTGTATCAACTGATATGTTGGTCCCTTAAAAAGGATTACACAAGTTTAGGGGGGGTGAATAAACTTGTCACACTAGATCTTAAACAAGATCTTAAAATAAATTAGGTTCTGTTTTAAACATGTGTGGAGTTTAGCTGACTGAGCTGAGTATAAGTCAAACTGACATATGCTGAAACAGAGTCAACCAGCAACAGATTATGTTTTAGCCTTTATACTGATCTTGATGTTTCTAAGAAAAAGCTGATGAGTATGCAAAACTAAATTCTGGTGAATGTCAGTTTGTGAACTGTGAGTGAATAGCAATCTGTTTGTTCAGTTATGCTGTATGAAAAAAGTTATATGAAAACAATCACAGAAACTATAATAAAATTAACAGTAAGTAAAATGCGTGAAGTATGTAAGGCAAGAATTATAATGGTTCTAGGTGGAATTGTGATGTGCAAAAGAGCTTGACACCCACCTTCTATTTAGAGTGGATGGGGCGCCCCCTAGTAGAGTAGAGAGGAGGAAAACAATTTACTAGTAAAATAAGGAAAATATATTTGAATAATTTATCTCATTAATATTCAATATCTTTTATTAAATATTTTCTCTAAGATATATATTGACAATATCTTATATTGAATAACTTTATCTTATTACCATAAATCTATTTTCCAAAAATCAATTAATATCTAATATTAATATTATGGTAATCTTATTAATTAAATTGCACAATTCAAATGTATCCAATACAAATAGAATATGCGTCCCTTTTCCCTACAAAATTGGGAATTGAGATTTTCTTTAATTAATATTAAACTATTATTAATTAATTTGCAAAATACATGTCTATCAATATACACAATTAATTTCGACACATGTACACATCATATGTGTATTTAATAAATTAACATAATTAATATCTTGTATTATATATATTCATAATAAATAAATGCCACCATATTAATTTACCACTATAACCTTTATAGTCGTGAGATAAATTCCTTTCTTATTTGGTTATCAACTATAGCCACATTTTAATCCGGCTAGATGTTCATATGTGTGTGACGCGATAGGCTTCCGAATATGTAGGCCGTTGACACAAAGTGCAAATTATGAAAATGCCCTTCATGCCTAACGATCACGGGATAGCGTCTAGGAACACACCGTGACCCCCAATCATCGTAAGAGTCAAGTGCAATGAATACTACCTTTCATGTGAAACAGTTACCGTGTAACTTAAAATCCTATCGTTGTAATAATATCTATACGGTCATTAGTAGAGTGTCAAAACATCAACGACCGTATCTTATAATCTGGATATCATGCTCTCTCGAAGTGACTCATTTTCTTACACTTTGCAAAGATTCATGAGATTAAGACATTCCTTATAAGAAGGCCCTTTCGGATATTCACCCCTACTGATAGGGTACACGATTCCCAGACGACCAAACATGTATACTCCGAATGCTTTAGTATCACACCCAATCTCTACCGCATGATCGCCCCATGGCTAGGGGAAACCTCAATAGTGTCAAAGCATGACAATCCACACCGTGATGCCATGAAGACTCCGGTCCAAAGGATAATTACATAACCGCCACATAGTGTGACACTTAACAGTGTAAGTGGGTTAGTCTAACGTACGCATTCTCTAATACTCGTCCACATAAAGTCCAAGTGTCTCTACACTTCGATAGACGAGATTTATCCTTTCCCTTAAAGACAGAAGACATCCAATACGTGCTAGTCTGTTTGTACTATCAATGCCCTGTTTCATAGTACGTAAGCCTAGAGACATTTAAGTATCAAACTTATTAAAGTGATTAGAGATCACATAAACTATAATCGTCTATCATGGTTTCTCTACCACAGTTTAATGTCTTGTAGAAATTGACTTAAATATGGAGTTGCCTTCTGTTATTCCTATTACTATGCATGATGGAAAGGTCCTTATGCAGCCTGTTTTATATGAGGAAAGGCCCAAATTCTGTTCCAAGTGTAACAAATTAGGCCATAATGAACAAGGCCATGATGATTCTAAAGGTGAGGTTCCTGCAATGTATGTGGCAAGGTCAAAAAAACCTGGTGTTTCTAAACCAAACCCCTCAAAGAAGAAAAAAGTGGTTATTCTTGAAGATGATGGTAAGAATGATATTGCTCCTGGGACAACTCCTGTGCCAGTTGATGTTCCTTCCTCTGCTGCAAAATCTACACTGGTGGACAAAGGAAAAAGTGTTTCCTCAAGTAATAAAGGAAAGGAAGTATAGAAGACTCATGTTGCTAATATTTTTGATGTTTTGGATCCCGATAAATGTTCTACTTGGGCGGTGATCTTTGGCGAGGATTTGGGGAAAAGGGACATTGTTGTCTCTGGTTCTAGGAAATCAAGGAAGAAAAAGAAGAATAAAAGGAATAGCACCTGCTTTGGTGTTTTGGAAATGAAGGAAGAGATCGATGTAGTCTCTCAGAGGTAAATGACCTCTAGGTAGACAAAAATGATTGGTTTTGGAATGTTAGAGGGTTCAATAAGGTTTCTAAACAATCTCTTTGTTGTCAAATACCTTAGGCAACATAAGATTACCTTATTTGGAATCATTGAGACCAAACTGTCTCAAATTAGTATGGATAAATTTTTGAAGTATAAGATTCCTACCGGAAGTCAGTAAATAACTTTGATCAAAGCATGATAATAGGAGGATGTTAGTTATTTGGGATCCATCTTTTGTTTCTTTGGAGGTTTTGGAAGTTGATGCTCGGTGGATCCACTGCAGGTGTCAGTGAATGTTCTTGGTGATGTTTTTTTCGGTTACTTTTGTGTATGGTTTACACTGTTGGCCATAGAAGAAGTATGTGGGATGACTTATGAATTGAGTGTTTGTTCTTCTCTTCCTTGGATGGTTTTAGGGATTTCAACTCTGTGCTTTCGTTGAAGATAGGATGAATGGGAATATTCCCACTTGATTATGAAATGCAAGATGGTGTGAATTGTTGCTTGGATGCTAATCTTACTGATATGAATTCCTCTGGTGAATTCTTTACTTGGAGTTCTTCTAGTGTTCTTTCTAGAATTGATATGGTGCTGGTTAATGCTTATTGGTATGACTGGTGTGTGAATGCTTTGGCTTTTTTTGACCCTGCTGGTTTGCATTCTGATCACTCCCCTTGTAGGATTTCTCTAACTACTGATTATGTGATCAGAATGAAACCTTTTAAATTTTTCAATATGTGGATGCAGCATCAAAGTTATATGGAGATTCTTACACAGAGCTGGAGTCAAGATGTTTATGGTACTGCTATGTACCAACTTTGTAGAAAGCTTAGAAGATTGAAGAAGCCTTTGAAGGAAATGAATAAGCTTCATTTTGCTCATATATATGTTAAGTCTGAAAATGCTCAGAAGGTGCTTGGGGAATTGCAAACTTTATACAACCTGGGACCTACTGAGGCTTTGTTATCTCAAATTGGGGATCAGAAAAGGATCTGTTCTACTTTGGAAAAGGCAGAATCCAGTTTTCTTTCTCAGAAAGCTAAGGGGCAATATGTGAAGCTAAGTGATAGGGGGTCCAAGTTCTTTCACTCTATGGTGAAGAGGAATAATGTTAGGAATCATATCTCATCCATACAACTTGCTGACAGTTCTTTCACTACTTCTTATGACCAGATTGGTGATTCTTTTGTTAGTTTTTACACTGACTTATTGGGTACTGAGGCTTTGGCAGCTCCTATTGATGAAGATGTTGTTAGTGCTGGCCCTACTATTTCTAGGGCTCAGTTGGATAATCTACTGGTGGATGTCACTGCCTTGGAGGTAAAGAAAGCTCTCTTTTCTTTCTTAGACAATAAAGCACCTGGTCCTGATGGGTATTCTGCTGGCTTCTTTAAGAACTCTTGGGATATTGTTGGAGCTGATTTCACTAATGCTGTCTTGGAATTCTTTAATAATGATGCTATTTTGAATCAAGTTAATCATGCTATCATTGCTTTGATTCATAAGTCTACTCATGCTTTCGCTTCATTGGTGACTACTGAGCCTATCTCTGTTGTAATACTACTTACAAAGTTATATCTAAGATTTTGGCTACTAGATCTGTCTTCTTGTCTGCCTGATCTTATTGATGAATGCCAAACTGGTTTTGTTGATGGTAGGGCCATGTCTGACAACATTTTCTTGTGCCAAGAGTTGATCACGTAGTATGGGGTTGCCAGGGGTCCCCCAAGATGTATCATAAATGTGGATATTAAAAAGGCCTTTGATTCAGTGCATTGGTCCTTCTTGGAGGCTGTTTTGAAAGGATTTGGTTTTCCTGACAGGTTTGTCAAGTGGATCATGCTGTGTGTTACAACTACATCCTTCTCCCTGTCTGTTAAGGGTGAGCTCAAGGGGTTTTTCCCTAGGAAAAAGGGCCTGAGACAAGGGGATCATCTCTCTCCTTTCCTCTTTGTTCTTGGTATGGAATACTTCTCAAGAATGCTTAGAATTCTGGGGGAGGATTCAGAGTTTAACTTTCACAATGGATGCCAGAATTTGAAGATTAATCATCTTGCCTTTCCAGATGACTTGATGCTCTTCACTGAGGAGATCCTATATCTGTCTCTCCTTAATGATGAATTATCTTCTATGATTTTGGTATGTGTTTCGGCTGGTTATTAATTTGCACAAGTCTGAAATTTTCTGTGCTGGACTGGATGAGTATAACAAGCAGGTTTTATTAGACATCTCTGGTTTGAAAGAAGGTGTGATGCCTGTTAGGTATCTTGGCATTCCCTTGTGTGCTGTTAGGTTAAATGTGGTGCATTATGATCCCTTATTCACTACTTTGAGGAATTACTTTTGTAATTGGAAGGGTGCCACCTTGTCTTATGCTGGAAGGTTACAGCTGGTGAAATCTGTCATTCAAGGTGTGTACTATTTTTGGCTAGGTATTTACCCTATAATTGGAAGTGTTAAGCTTAAAATGGATCAATTATGTAGGAGGTTTTTGTGGGGGGGATCCTGTGACTCTAACAGGAAATCAATTCTTGGCTGGAAGAAAGTTTGTTTGCCAAAACTCGAGGGTGGTTTAGAATTTTTTTCAGTTGGAAGCTTGGAATCTTGCTCTTTTGTGTAGGATCTTGTGGAACTTCCAACGTAAGAAAGACTGCCTTTGGGTGAAATGGATCAATGCTGAGTACTTAAAGAATGCAGATATATGGTCTAATCCTTACAAGTTTACTGATTCTGGTTTAATCAAAATTGTCTTCAGAATTGGGGATAGGATCTTACATTATGCTGGTTCTGTTGGTGCTGCCATTGCTGTGTTGAAATCCTGGTCCATTGGTCCCAAATTATCTCCTACTAAAGCTTATGATTTCTTTAGGCACCAAGGTCACAAGGTTTGGTGGTACAGACTTGTCTGGAACCCTAGAGCCACCCCAAAACACTGCTTTTTGTTGTGGAAGACCATGAAACATGCTATGCTTACTACTGATAAGCTTCATTTTGATGACAAACTCTGCTCCTTGTGTGGATTGGTGAATGAATCTGCCTTTCATCTGTATTTCCAGTGTCCAATCTCCTGTATGATTTGGGGCATGGTTAGGTTGTGGCTAGGTATCAATAGAAGACTGGAAACTATAACTACTGCTCTCAGATGGATGAAGAGGAAATGCAGGGGAACTTCTCATGCAAATGTGGCTAGATGTGCTTCTGTTTCTGTGGTTGTTTACTGGATTTGGTACATGAGAAACAAACAGAGGTTTGAGGGAGTACCTATAAAGATTGATGATGGGTTGTTTTGCATTAAAACACATATGTTTTACATAATGCAGGCTGCATTCCCCTTGTACACTTTTACACCTTAATGTTTAGGTTCTGTATAACTTTTGTGATTTCTAGTAGGTTTTGTTGGTGGATGTATGAGATTATTTTGTTTCTCTACACACCTTGGAATATGCTCTGTGAGTTATGCTCTCACGTGACCCCTTTTGACAGTTTTTGGGTGTTGTTATGTGTTTAGTGGCTGTTGTTTCTTGTTGCATATAACCTCAGGGGTCTTATGCAGCTTGGAATCAACAAATCTAACCTCTTTTCAACACTAGTGTAGGTGTTAGTTGAGTTCTAAATTTTGATTATGATGTAATCTCTTGTACTTTGCATACCTTGGTTATATAAATTTTTTACCTTTAACCAAAAAAAAATATAATAAAAAAAATAGTAGAAATGATCCTACCCGGTCGGATCCGGTCCAACCTGATTGGGTTTAGGACACTATTTCAAAAATCTCCCACTTGGCCTAAAACCAATCACTCGCACACACAAGACCAATTTGAAACACAAGAATCTCATGCAATACTTGTAACCAGCCCTAGACGTGAACGGATTTCTATCTCTGGGGACTCAGACTATCTTCATACTATGCTTCAAGCGACCAAGTCAAAGGAACCGCCTCAACACACACACGAATCTCTGACGAGATCCTGGTTAGCTATATAGAATAGGTTGAATCCACTTACTATATCAGCTATATAGAAAAGGTTGAAGAACCGCACAAGGTTTAGGAATGAACCTTCTAGATCCATGTACTGCTCTCGCTGCGCCTCTAAGGCACTACTGTGTTTTGGCTAAGGTGTAGAATTTACAGTGACACATAGACTAGAACATTACCAGCTCATTGTATCACTTAATCAAAGTGACTGCAAACTCAGGCTGCAGCTCCCCCTTGCCTTCATAAGACTTAGGATATATGTCTGTATATCTACATTTATTTAATTCCTGGTTTCAATAAACTAGGAACCATTCCTTAACTTGTTTAAGGATATTCTCGACATTCACTAGATTCACTTTCATACTTGCTCATGACTCTTCATGGACTATGAACATCTGGCACTACCTTTATGATGGTTCCTACAGCTGTAGCAAAGGACAGCTTAAATAAGCATCATCTTTCACCTTATCTTTAGGACCAACGTCCTAACATAGATAGATCTTGAGAACACTGGTTAGCAGTGTCTCCTGTCGTGATCTATGCTAAAATTTTTAGCATCACATCTATATAGGTAAACTATAATTTAACAGCAGTTAAATCTATCACTATGGATTCTTATTTCTAAAATAAGAACTGCTAATCCAAGTGCTTTCGTAAAGACCTTGAACTACCAAACATTAATTGACTGTGACATAAGGTGATAATTCCCGAGAGAGATATCCAATACCATACTCAAAAAATCATAACAGACTCCCACTATCCATCTTGCAAATTGTGCATATCCCTTCTTTTGAATAAATCAAACTCCTTTGATATCTACCAAAGAAATTGTCTAGAGAAACTTGTTTGAGTCCTTAAATGGATCTCATGGGCTTACATACCATGTTATCGTCTATGAACATCAGGCTATTCACCCAACATCTTCAACACTATAATATAGCCATGATAGGAAGTTATAACAAGCATAGTCTGAATAGAACTAGGCTCAGCTCGCAGCATAAAGATAATTACAAGGTTTACACCCCGTGCCCTTCAGCCGTCACTAAAGCCTTATGGTAATCATATTACTATCAATGTCAGCCTTTCAGGGACATTCCCTCTAGGTAAGACAAACTAGGTTCACAACCTGGTTGTCATTGACGGAATCTAATTCATATATTATGGCTCCTGGCCATATCTCTCAATCTTGCCTTACAAACATTCCTTCATAAGTTGTGAGATATTCATTCTTCAAGTTGAACATACCAGCAGCCTTTTCAGGCTTGAGGTTATCCACAGACGTACAAAACTTTTGCATGCACTGAGCAGTGTTCGATACCTCATCGCTATGCGGCGTCTGCTCATATTCCAATGGTTGAGTATATCTTTGTGGTTCTCAAACTCTTTTGAGATCTAACTGTTTCATTTGGGAAAAACACTTCCTTTAGAAGACAGCATGTTTGGAGACAAACGCCTTTTGCTCCGCGGACAAGTAAACATTATCTAGCGTACTTGCTAAGATATTCCACAAAGTTGCAAATGTCGTACTAGGCTCCTAGCCTTTCTGACTTTGCCTATGACAACTTCAAATCATCGGTTAAGATATTCAGCATTATCCTCTTCTATATCTGATTTTGAATTTATTCAACCTATATTCTTTGAAACTCGGTTAAGTATGTATATCATATAGGGCACTATCCCCAAACACAGGTAAGGGATACTTTGCATGGCTTACGTCACACCTTTATCATATAAAGTGTAGTTTCCATTTTAGAAGCACAATCTGATTGCGTATCTAAAAATGGTATCCTTGATGGGAGAATCTGATTCTATTTCAGTGAAACACCCTCCAGTTATTAATTGCTTCAATCCAATTGAAGATTAATTCAAAGTAGTTCATCAATCTCATATTCGTACTAGCTCGAACATTTCAGGCTTTCCGAATTACCGTACTTCAATAAGTACATTCAACTATTTATAAACATAGTCCAAGAGAGAGATAAACAATTGTTATGGTATAATTTGTCACAAGCCAACAAACATCAATATGTATAGGCTCTAGTCAATCTTCTAGGTTCATAACCTTTTCTTAAAAGGGTATTTTAGTATTCTTTGGATAAGATACATATGACCCACATGATTCATAATCATACGGTTTAGCATCATCAGAATGACGTTTGGTTACACACTTCCCTTCCATAGAGGCTGTGCCTAGAACAGCCACAAATCAAGGATAACAGCCTTCGAATATTTAGTTGAGGTTTTTCACCTATATCAACTATATAGTGACTTCAATCTAATATTTTAGATTTAGTGACCTTTCAACTTTATCGGAATAACATTTATTCTTTACAATTAAATTTGTCCATTAAATCCTAACAGATAACTGAAAGTATGTTCTTCAAATGAACTGGAACGCAATAACAATTATTTAGATCCCTTATCAATTTACTAGATCCATAATATGGCAAGTGCTACAACTTTTGCTTCACCTTCCATATCTATATTTAATCTTTCTAGTTTAATCACACTCGTAAGATATCATATACTCCCTCCGTTTTTATATATCTGTCGCTGAGAGAAGGTTCACACAGATTAAGAAAGTGATTAATGTGTCTGAATTTGAATATAGAATGACTAAAATGCCCTTCATTTTTCATTGGTCCATAAATAATGTCATTTAGATTATTCAGAAGACTTTTTATCTTCTCAAGATTAAGCAATTACTCCAATACCATCAATCCCACCCTTCCTCCCTTCCGTATTTTAATTTGTAATTTTTTTCCCGCCAATTATCTTTTCACATCATTTTGACTTCCTACCAATACTGTCAATCCATCCTTCAACGTCATTTTCCCGATTTTCAATCTCTATCTGCAGTGTTTTATTTCTAATTTTTTTTCCTTCCTATTTATCTTTTCAAATCATTTTTGCATCCTACCAATTTTTCCCTCCAAAAGTTTTGTTATAAAAAGCCACTATGTCTGAGTTGAGAAGACAATTCAAAGAAGATGGCAAATACAAATCACCAAACGTTCTTATTCCATGTAGATTTAAATATGAGTCCTCCGATGTTTGACTTGAATAGTGATCCATTAGTTGAATATTTAAACATAGATCCTCCGATATTTGACTTGAACGTTGATCCATATGTAGAAGATAGTCATGAAGAAATGGATAATGAAGATCATCAAGAGATCAACAACGGTACCATAATTTTTATTTTTTATTTTTTTATTTTAGTTCTCACGAAATCAACAAAGAGGTCATTGTTTATTTTATTTTTTTCCATCATGCCTGTAATTGCATTTGACTACTTTCATTCAT
Organism: Gentiana macrophylla; assembly: GCA_026214975.1. NCBI lineage: Eukaryota > Viridiplantae > Streptophyta > Magnoliopsida > Gentianales > Gentianaceae > Gentiana > Gentiana macrophylla. The sequence continues at coordinate 265,913 of JAOBSW010000606.1, forward strand.
TTCTTGTGCTACATGTTCTTACTCTTTGTATGAGAATGCTTTGATTTTTAAGGAATTGATGATGGGCATGCGTATTTGGAGGAATTAAGCGTTGAGACCCAATCAAGAAAAATGTTAGGCAATATAGACCGTAGCAAAGTGCATCAACCGACTTTCTGTAAAAGCGTCAATGGGGTATTGAGACAAGGGGTGACAAAGAACGTGGTGAAGCATTTTCGGTTTCACGCCTTTGTACAACGATATGGGCAAAGGCGAAAAGCAATCCATATGGTGATGTGTCACACGGAAAAAAGAAATTGTGGCCGTAAAGCGAAAGGAGATAAACTTGGAGGTGCTCCGTTCTTATCCTTTGAATCAACGGACAACTATGGAGTCTTTATCCGTCATCTTAGAGGTCAGCAAATCCACAATATTCAAGTATCTAAAAAATGGAGAACTAAGACGTCATACGAATACGTTAAGGCCTTTCCTCAAAGAAGAAAATAAAAATCTCGTTTGCGTTTTGCTTCTCAATGTTAGATGAAATTACCATGCCACATGATCCTACTTTTAAAAAGATGGACAATATCATTCATTTAGGCGAAAAGTGGTTTTACATGACCAAAAAAACCGAGGTTTACTATTTGCTACCCGATGAGGAAGATCTATCATGCGCCATGATCCAAAACAAAAATTATATCGGGAAGGTTATGTTTTTGGCAGCTGTCGCCCGTCCGAGGTTTGGTGAAGAAGGGAATGAGTTGTTTTCAGGAAAGATTGGAGTATTCCCTCTTGTCACACAAGAGCCGGCTAAAAGAAACAGTATTAATCGATCTAAGGGTACGCTTGAGTTAAAGCCAATAACCTCGGTGACAAGGCAAGTTATAAGATCATTTTTAATTGAAAAGGTTTTACCGACCATTAAGGAAAAATGGCGGAAGATGACTCGTCTCCAATTTTTATTCAACAGGATAATGCGAAGACACACATCGATGACGATGATCAAGAATTCCGCCAAGCAGTTACAGAGAGTGGATTGAATATTCATCTTATACGACAACCAGCAAACTCTCCGGATTTGAACATTTTGGATCTTGGATTTTTTAATGCAATCCAATCTCTACAATATAAGGAGTCACCTAAAACGTTGATGACCTTGTTAATGCCGTCTTAAAGGCATTTGAAGCATATTCTGCAGTAAAGTCGAACCGTATATTTTTGACTTTGCAATTATGCATGGTGGAGATCATGATGGCAAAGGGCTCCAACAGATACAAAATCCCGCATATTAACAAAGCAGAGGTTAGAACGTCGGGTACTCTTGTATCCGCAGATTAAGTGTGATCAGACATTAGTACAAGAGGTAGTAAGTACCTAAGTTAAAATATTGATGTCGAGTATTACCTTAATTTTCATTAGTAAAATCATTTTCTCGTCAATATCTTAACCTTATCTTTCAATTTATTTCTTTCATTATACCAAAGCGCATGTATCTCTTATTCTTTGTGATATTCTTTGGACAACGGACACGCAGCGTAGTCACATCAAATGAGTAGTTCTATCGACAAATGATAAAATATAAAAAGTGTATCCAACGAAGGATAAAGCTCAATAAATTTAACTATGATTTGAAGTTTAAAGCTCTGTGAAAGTGCAACTCACTTGTTAGTTTGATTGATGAAGTATTGCTTGTTCATTATTTTTTTGGAGTACTTCTCATATAGTTCAAGTGGAAAACATTCTTTATACAAGGAGGAAAATAAGAAAAATAAAAATAACACTTCTACGCTACACTTCTATGATTAACCTGTACAATTTGAAAATTTCAAACAAAATTATGGAAGCAGATGGTATGAAGCACTTCCGTGAGCGAGTTCATGTTATTTCCGTTGACATCTCGTAACCTAAGGTATCAAAACCTCAATTCAGTAGGGATATCGAGTGTAGAGACAAATCGGCAAAAGCTTGTTTAAAATTTGACATTGTGATGGTGATAAGCATGTGTATGGATCATCATAAAAATTATAGCCATAAATAACTAATTAAATAAGTCAAACATCATCTTTGGTGAATTGGCACATCTTGATTCGAAAAACTTATTACGCCAAATACCGAAAATTATTTTTCTTGAAAGCAACAATGAATCAAATTACCAACCGTCTTTGACTTTCATATGCAAAGAAGTACTATTGGGAATAACCCATACAAACAACATCTCCTGCAAACTTCAACCCAAAGCTGGCATTATCATCAAAACTAAAAACAAAAAAACACCATCAAATCCACAACTTTGATCTAGTGGCTTCAATAGTAATTAGGAGATAGATCTTCAACATAGCTTTAATTGACTTTTTGGCTCTTTTACGGAGAAAAAAATCACCTTCCGGCAATTTATTGAGATCAAAATTGTGCTCTGCAGTAGGTTTAAATCGAAATCGGCAACAACCTTCTTTTTCCTCCATCAATTGGTTTGGTATCCATTTTTTTTACGTGTGAAAGTTGCCCCTTTTTTATACATGTCTGTGAAAGGCGACTTAAAATAGGCGAGAGGCATGTCATGTTGCAATTCCGTCTCATTGGAAAATGATCTACTTTCAATTTCCAATATTTATGGATATTGGAAGTCAAAACCTTTTAAATAAATCTAATTAAGAAAAGGTATAATTGGAAAAAATAATAAATGATGTGTTGGAAATGTAAAATGATGAGATAAAAAAAAAAACCCAAAATCAAATGTGATGAGATATATAAAAACGGAGGGAGTATCTTAGAGTTGACTTTGAACTTAGATAGATTTTTCTCAACTCACTTGCCTAGAATAGAAACTTCAATAAGTTCTCTATTTAAGCACATGCCCTAACTTTCCTTTTTAATCCCTTAAGCACTTGTAAATAATTCTTAGTGTAGTCTTCATAAGACTTTAGAAAGATCACAAGAGCTATGTCTTTAATTTCCTTTCATAAAGAAAATCTAAGGTTTATTAAATAGTTTATTGAACATTTTGAATTGTAATCAAAACATTGACTATTTAATTAACATTTAGGCAATGATAGAATTATGTCGATACTTAAATCTTACAATTTTGAAAACAACCTTTACAAAATTCGGTCTTGTCATTCTTATCCAACGTTTGAATTAATTATCATCGTATAACTGAATGATCATATTGGATCGTATCCAATATCATGAGCTTCCGCTTTTCTTTAGTAATTAAAGTCTTGGAGCACTGCATTAAATATGTAGTCTCCTTGTCACTAACTACTATAATAGGGTTGCTCGTGTCATTGCTCATTTTAAAAGGATTAAAATCACTTAACCATATTTGAGAACGTTTCTCAAAAGATAACAGTCATAATTTGGTTTTACTAATCAAGAATAAAAACATAAAGTTTGCTAAAAACTACAACATAAAAATAAAGATAAAAGAGTGTTGTTGCTTATACATGCAAAATCAAAGACGGTCTTTTGATTTATGATTTTGCTCCCGCTAGTCCACTATTCCCAATTGACTTTCAAGAATCTTTTCAAAATTCTTTAGTGGCCAAGATCCCTTCTGGTTACCCCGATTCCCGACGAGGGCCGATCAACCGGAATAATTCGAAAGGTAGGTAACACTTACCAACTACATCTCTATGTCACCCTTGGTGGTTGACTAGTCAACTCTTTGACGATTCACATCTTATATGATAGTCAACCCCTTGTCTCTATAATCAGACGGTCCTGACGAGGGCCAATCACCGCAAGATTCTTAGTCGAGTAGTAACCCAATATCATGAGATCTCATAACGATCATATCTCGATAACGACGATATACCCGAGGTAGGTCAACTCCCGATGAGGGCCGATCAGTTTGATCCGAACAATGGCTCTTCACCATCATTATATTATTAGGTGACAAATATAACTTGATTTTTGTTGTGGGAGTAATTTTAAATTAATTTACTTAATTAATTCAAATTAATTCTCTTAATTAATTTAATTATGGTCTCATTACGTATATCTATCTCTATAGACATACATCCTACATCTATCGTATCATATAAAATAAATACAAGCACAAAATAAATAAATGCGTAAAGTAACCGGTATGATCATGGACTTTTTCTAGGTGCCGTTTCGATTACAAACTGATGAAACCGTGGGTCACAATCTAAAGGTAGCTGCCACCGCCAATAGGATCTATAATGCTCCATTCTCCAATGGGATATTTATTTTCTTCTTTCTTTGGTCTTCATCTTCCTCTCCATTCTTGTTATATTAATTCTATCTAATAAAATAAATACACCCGCCGCACACGGGGAGAGCTAATGGGAATGAGATAAATGCAGAAAATAAACTAGGTCACGTTCTTCATAACGGCCTATGACTATTTTTAAACCAACAAAATATAAATCATTCACATCTATCTTATTGGTCGAGTCCATGATCATTCGGGGTCCATATAATCATATTATATCTACTATTTAATCCATACAATAGTATCTTATGAAAAAGATAAATTAACTTTTAACTACTTGCGTCTTAATTAATCAATAAACATTTAATCTATTAAATAATTTTATCCAATAATTAACTAAATAACATTTAATTAAATAAATGATTTTAATTGAAATAAAATTAACGATTAATTTTAAACGATTTTAATTTTAATTATTTAGAACTATTCTAAAAATAAATCGAAATTAAAATTAAGTCTCTTTTGTTTCTCTCCTTTTGATTCCTAATCAAAAGGGATGCCTTTGGAATCTTAAACCAAAAAGGCATCTCCCTTGGCCCTTTCCAAAATCAAAATTTTGAAAGGGGCCTAAGCCTAGGCCTTTTCCAAAATCAAATATATTGAAAAGGGGTTAGGCCTATTCCAAACAAAATTTGGAAAGGCCAATATTTTGGTTGATATGCCTGGTCACCTTCCAAAATCAAAAATTTGAAAGTGGCCTAGGCATAGGCTTTTTTCCCAAATCAAATATTTGGAAAGGGCCTAGGCCTAGTCCAAACAAAGTTTGGAAAGACCATTATTATTTTAATGCCATGCGGCATCCCAATGGTCTAAACTATTTAAACTATTATTTAGCCACATGACACAACTAAACAAAGGAGATATTAATCACAACTATGAACTATATTGAATCACAAATACACAAAACAAAAATTTGGAGATCCGCCAGCATTGACCGGTCAACCGACACCGGCCGCAGGTTGCCCAGCCGCCGCCGCCGCCGACCAGCCGCCGCCGGTGGTTGTGCCGCCGCCAGTCGGCCGAGCACCACCCAATCTCGTAATTTGTTTTTCTTTTGGTGTATCGTTTTGCAAATCATAAATCTTTCATCTTTTAATTACGTGATTTAAATGATAAAATTAACTACACAAATTAACATACTTATTGCTTAAGCTCGTAACTCGCTCTGATACCACTGTTATGAAATCAATGCGGGAACGCCGCGAAATTCAAAAATTTGATTTCCTTTTTCCAAGATCGACTTCGTTTAAACAACAAGCACAAAAGAAGTAGACAAAAGATTACCTTGCTTGATCCAATTAGATCGACGCTTTGTATACGGTTGTAGTTTATGCACGAAGCCGTCCAAGCGTTCGGCCTCAACCGGTGATCCACAGAACACCTCGCCGGAATCCCATCATGGATTGCTACCAGAAAAACTCGGCTGCTAGACCGACTTTTTCTCTCTCATAAATCACTCTCTAGGAAGCTCTCTATTATTCACAAGAACTATTAGCTCTTGGAATTGTGATATGCAAAGTAGCTTGACACCCACCTCCTATTTATAGTGGATGGGGTGCCCCCTAGTATAGTAGAGAGGAAGAAAACCTTTTACTAGTAAAATAAGGAAAATATATTTGACTGATTTATCTCATTAATATTCAATATCTTATATTAAATATTTTTCCTATGATATATATTGACAATAAATTATATTGAATATATCATTATCTTGTTACCATAAATCCATTTTCCAAAAATCAATTAATATCTAATATTAATATTATGGTAATCTTATTAACTAAATTGCACAATTCAAATGTATCCAACACAAATAGAATATGCGTCCCTTTTCCCCACAAAATTGGGAATTGAGATTTTCTTTAATTAATATAATACTATTATTAATTAATTTGCAAAATACATGTGTATCAGTATACACAATTAATTTCGACACATGTACACATCATATGTGTATTTAATTAATCAACATAATTAATATCTTGTATTATATTTAGGGGGGTTCTAAAGGCACCCCCCAATTTACTACCGGCACCCCCTTACTTCCGGCACCACAAAAAATTACTTCGGCACCCAATGATTTTTTATAAAAGAAACGTCAGTCATGGAACACCAGTGTGAGTGACGTTCCCTATATAAAAAGTGTTAAATCTTAGAACGACAGTCCACGACTTTTCACTGGTGTTCCTAGTGGCACACCAACATCAGTGACACTGACGTTGGTGTGCCACAAAGAACACCAATGTGACTGACATTTTTTTCATCCGAAAAAATACTCAAAAAATGGGTGCCAGATGTAATTTTGGGGGTGCCTTTAGAATCCACCTATATTTATTCATAATAAATAAGCACAACCATATTAATTTACCACTATAACCTTAATAGTTGTGAGATATATTCCTTCCTTATTTGGTTATCACCTATAACCACTTTAATCCGGCTAGATGTTCATATGTGTGTGACCCGATAGGCTTCCGAATATGTTGGCCGTAGACACAAAGTGCAAATTACAAAAATGCCCTTCATGCCTAACGATCACGGGATAGCATCTAGAAACACACCGTGACCCCTAATCATCGGAAGAGTCAAATGTAATGACTACTACCTTTCATGTGAAACAGTTACCCTGTAACTTACAATCATATCGCTGTAATAGTATGCATACGGTCGTTAGTCAAGTGTCAAAACATCAACGACCGTATCTTATAATCTGGATATCATGCTCTCTCAAAGTAACTCATTTTCTTACACGTTGCAAAGATTCTTGAGAGTAAGACATTCCTTATAAGAAGGCCCTTTCGGATATTCACCCCTACTGATAGGGTACGCGATTCCCAGACGACCAAACATGTATACTCCGCATGCTACAATATCACCCCAATCACTACCGCATGATCACCCCATGGTTAAGGGAAATCTCAATAGTGTCAAAGCATGACAATCCACACCGTGATGCCATGAAGACTCCGGTCCAAAGGATAATTACACAACCGCCACATAGTGTGACAGTTAACAGTGTAAGTGGGTCAGTCTAACATACGTATTCTCTAATACACGTCCATATACAATCCAAGTGTCTCTACAATTCGATAGACGAGATCTATCCTTGGCCTTAAAGACAGAAGACATATAATACGTGCTAGTCTGTTTGTACTATCAATGCCCTGTTTAATAGTACATAAGCCTAGAGACATTTAAGTATCAAACTTAAAGTGATTAGAGATCTCATCAACCATAATCGCCTATCATGGTTTCTCTACCACAGTTTAATACTAAGGACGTTTTCATATAACAATTCATAATTGGTTTTTTAAATGAACATATATATGACAACAGAAAATCCATTTAATATATGTACAAACATAAAGAAATAGTAGAAATAATCCGACCCGGTAGGATCCGATCCAACCTGATTGAGTTTAGGACACTATTTCAACAGAAAATTCCACTAGAACTCTTTGAGGTAGCTGGTTACAAAAAGTCCTAAATGATAGTCCTTGACTAATCCATAGATTCACTATTTAACCAACTATAGAACAGGTCGGATTGCTGCTCTGCAACTGCTTGAATCATTGGTCATTGAAGGGTTGTATTGCCTCTTCACCGGCTTCACCACAAACACATTCTACCCGACTGCTGTGACAACAAATGTCCTTGGAAAATCCTAAACCGGATTGCTTCACAGAGTAAACCTTTGATAAAAATCAAAGTTGGGCTGAGAATCAATAAATTGATTCTTGAATGTGGTTCTTTTAAGTGTTGGATTCTTGATTGAGTCTTTGTAGCTTGACCACTTGAATAAATCTAGATAAAACATGTAAGTTCATAGACTGATAGTAATTCAGATGAACTAGACTTGGGCACAAAATGCTTGCACACTTGTATTCAATTCAATGTTATGTGTGTTTAATCCTTGATGCCATGTCCTCTATTTATAGTGTGAGGTCCAACATTCAACTTTCTTGAATTTTGAATTCTATCAAGGTGTATATTTTTAGATGTCATGTTAGTGATCGTTCTGACATGTCAGTGCTTCATCCAAAAAGATTGCTTGATTTGTAACGTTCACATGTTAATTCAGTTCTTTGAATGACTAACCTTATCACTGAGTGTCTTGATCTGTTTTGGTCTGAGTATGTCAGTTATCAGATTGTTAACTGACTTAGAGCGTTAACTGAGTTTTTACTCTTCTTCAAAACTTAGTACTCTATTCATCTGATTTCTTTTGACTAAATCAGAGTACACCTTTATTAAATAAATCATCTAAGATATCATTGTCCTTATGATTCTTAGGTCTTCATACAAGATCTATAAAGTCAGTTCAGGCCATCACAGACATACCTGAATTCGAACTTTGCAGTCTCGGCTTAGTCTTCATAAACTGAGTTTGAAACCTCAGTTTCTTAATCTTCAATAACTGAGTTTGTATCCCCCAGCCTTCCTAACTGAGTTTGTCACCGCAACCTTCAACTTCTAGATAAGCCAACCTAGTCTATGTCCCTCAGCGAACTTACCTTCTTCAGTTCTGAGTAACTCTCAGTTCTTGACTTCTAAGTAACACATTCAGTTTTCTTGAGTCAATTTTATGTGTCATCAAGTTTTCTAAGTGATATCAACTTATCAGTTTTATGACACTTCTATCTATTACAGTGCATGTCTGATACAACCTATACAAAGATCAGACTCAAATAAATCTTATACATTAAGTTCTAGATATCTTTTAGCTTCTCACTATAACAGCTAGTTTCAGCACATCATCAATGGGGTGTAAACAAACAATTAATAAATATAGATGAATCATCACCAAAACACAAATTTTATTTCTCACAATTTCCCCCTTTTTGATGATGCCAAAACTCTCCTTAAACGAAAATCTTAAAGATAACAACAAAGTAAAAACATAGTAAAACTGAAAACTGGACTGGAAATTTCATTTAGATTCACAAAAACTGTAATTGTTACACAAAGATAAATATAATAATGAGATTTTTGTGTAATTAGAATAAACTTCTTTGTTTGTCATGATAATGATATTCATTCTCCAAGTTTGTGTCTTATTTGGCAAAGGCTGTTTAATAGTGAACTTGACTTGATAACTTCCATTTTCTCCATAGAGCAAACTTAGGAGATCATTTTCTAGCTTGGAAAATTCTTCAAATTCAACAATATCCGCCTCATTTGTTCTCTTTTGTCTTTGATTTGAAGTCTTTCTTGAATCTTCTTTGTCTTCTTATAATTTGCCATTTTCTTATTATGGAATTCATTAGTTAAGAAGTAAGCAAGAGATTGTTCATAAATCTTGTACTTGTACTTGGTCTTGATATGATTGTAATCCTTGACTAATTTCATCCACAAAACCAATGTAAGAGAAGCTATTTTCTTATCAGGTTGATTGTATTTCAATATGAGCTGTTCATCATTGAGTTCTTCAGTTTCTCTGATATAGGATCCGGTTGCTGACTTTCCTTTCTTCAATTCTGTCAGTTCAGCTTCTAGCTTTATCTTTTCTTCCTTTAACTTTAGCTTTTCTTCTTCTACTTCCCCCTTTTAGGCATCATACAGCTGAGAGACGAGAAGGTGAGTTGATTTCTGGTCTGTAGCTTTGCCTTGCTGAGAAGTATGTAACTTGTGAAGCTGAGATTCCAATCCAAAAATCATTTGATTAAGATGAAATTCCGTCTGAGATTGAATTTCTCTATCTTCACGGGTTGTGATCTTTAAATTCTCCATAAGCTGTAGGATCTCTGAAACTGAGTTAGCTGTTATCTTTTTGCGTATGTCTAGCTTTGAATGTACCGAGTCATCAGTCTTTTACCTATAAATCCATGTATCCAGATATGTTTGACAGTAGAGCACTGTACTCTTCTTTTTGATTGAACATACTGTTCAATGTAGTTTGGACCCTGTTTAGTTCTTAAACTGTCAAAATTCAGTTGGATCTTCTTCTTCTTTGATCACAGATTGAGTTTCATTTTCTATCAACATCAGTTGTTGATTGTCAGCTTCTTCTGCTTTTTCTGATTGTCAGTTGTCTAATCTCCAACTGGCAATTCCACTTACTGAGTATCAGTTTCGTCTTTTTGACCTTCAGTATGTGTTTCTCACTATAAAACTGATCTCTGTTCAGCTTCTTTTCTTGAATCATCATCGTTATCATCATCTTTCTACTTTAAAACATCCTTCGGTATGGATGATGTAACTGATTCTCTTTTCTAGGCTATTTCCCGATTCTCTTATAACATTTGGTGAGAAATTCATCCATAGGAAATAATGTATATATGTTGGAAATAAAATTTACGTTTTGATGATTCATCACTTATTCAGTTATTGTTATTAGACCCCATTGATGTAGTGTCATAATGAGCTGTTATAGTGCAAAGCAAAAAGATGTCTAGATATCAATGTATAGGATTTAATAGAGTCTGATATTTGTATAAGTTAAATCAGACAAGCACTGTAATAGTTCTAGGTTGTGAACTGGGAAAATGAGAAACTGGAAGTTACATAAACTAAGATTCTATAAGACACTGGAAAACTGACTCAGAGAGCACCAAGGAGAATCTGTAGTAGGTAAGTTCACTGAGGGAATAGACTCAGTTGACTTACTCAGTAGATAGAAGAACTGAGGGTTCAAACTCAGTTATTGAAGTCAGAAGAACTGAGGGTTCAAACTCAGATTATGAAGACTAAGTCGAGACTATATAAGTTAGACTTTAGGCAAGTCTGTGATAACCTGAACTGACTATGTAGATCTTCTATGGAGAGCTAAGACACATAAGGACAATGATGTCTTTGCTAATTGATTTGAAATGGTGTACTCTAATTAGATTAATTATAATCAGATGAAAGAAAGAGTACTTAGATTTTGAAGAAGAGTAAAACTCAGTTAATGCTCTTAGAAACTGAGAACTGACAATGTTCTCAGTAAATCAGTTTTGGAACTGAAGAAGAATCCAACCGTTATAGTGAAAGAAATATGATTGGAGGATAATCTATCCGTTCTGACATTAACATACAAGCAAGAAAGCAGGACCACTAACGGCTACAATGATTCAAATTCAAATAATCTGACCGTTAGATAATCCCCTATAAATAGGCTGCTTCTACCACAAGAAGTATGATGGAATTCTAAGAATCAATCTAGTCAAGAAAGATTAAAATTAAGGGGGAAAGTAATCAAAAAGAATTCCTGCTAAGCATTTAATTGCAAGATCAAGAAATTTCTTCAAGTGTTCATAAGCATTCAAGCATATCAAGATCAATCATTTGAAGAAATCAGAGCCGTGCATAAACTTATATATCTAAGAAGAAAAGCTTAAATCACAATTGAATCATAGTCATTGATTCAAGTCTCAACTTTGATTTTATCAAAGGTTTTAGACTGTGAAACACCAAGAAGGTGTGAAGGACAGTTGAGTGCAGTCAGGAAGACTGTGTTTGTGATGAGCAGGTGAAGAGGCAATCCAACCCTCCAAGGTCAAGTGTTGCAAGCTTAGTTCAAACAACAATCCTACCTGTTGAAGACTGAAGCTGGAAGATTGTGAAAATAGGGATTAGTGAAGGACAATCAAGTGTCTAGAATTTACTTTGTGTCTTGTAACTGTAAACCTCAAGAACATAGTGAATTTGGCCTCCACATCACATGAGAAGAGAGGACTGACAGGATTACACCACCTGGAACCTGTATAATTCTTTTTTATTTACATTACGCATATACTGTTAGGTGTAGTGCCCGAAAGACAATTTGTGTAATTGTTTTTAATAATGAATGACAGAATTTATCTCACCTTATTACTTGCTTTGTGCTTGTAAAGTAATACACTGCTGCAAACCCTAAGTATATCTGTATGTAACCACTTAACTCAGTGTATGGATTACACGTGAGGATTGAGTTAGTGGTGATATACTTAAACTGTTAGTCCGTGGTGAACTTAATCGAGAATTTAGGGTCTCTTGATTAAAACACCAATAATGCGCTGAGAACACCTTAGGGTGTGATAGTCTTATCCGGTTTGTCGGTAGAGGGTACCTACGTGGGGCATTTATATATGATGGCATTCATATAGGATTTGGACCGATTTAATCTGTATTTCTCGGTATAATTCCGTAATCGAGGAATCTTATTAAATCATTAGATGATCATATATGGATCAACCTTAATCCCGAGGTGATCACAGGATCTTCGCTTGTCCCGGGGTAGTGTTTGATGTGTTAGTTACGGTTCACTTTAATATGTGTTCCAAGCCACTTCTCATTGGCACTATCTCAGGATGAGTGAGTAGTTACGATTTTCACAGACATGGAATCCATTCCTTCCTCTGGGAAGTAGAGAGACGATCCCCTTGTTTGTTAGCCCTAAGAAAGTGATCGATCCGGGAGTTCACATTTGACTAATTAGCTACTAGTCGATATGTGTACTAATTGATCATCGGGGTTGATGGTAAATAAGGATAAGATATTACGAAGTCGGGTTCACGGAGACTTCCCTTTCGAATGGGCGATCTATGGAGGGTTAATCCGTATGTAGTGATTATATCAATGGACGCTTATTAAGCTCTATGGGTTGAGTATAAGTATACATCTATAATCGGTAGAGTTCGATTCGGGTTTATGGTGGCGTAATCCCGGAATTAATAATTAATGTACTTTACATTCGATGAATAATTAATTATTGGAGCTACTCAGTTATAGGTCCCGTGGTCCCCAATGCGCTTACGTAATTCGGACTAGTAATCTTGTTACTTGGGCCTCATTGATAATTAATTCCACTGGCTAATTAATTGATATGCATGGATATTATTTAGTTGGGCTAAATAATATAATACACATAAAAGGCATTTTATGTGGGCTTTTTTGACCCAGAGGTGGCGCCAATATCATCATTTAATTAGAGAGAAATTAGTTTTCTTGGATAATTATTTGACATGTGATTTATCTTTTACTTGTTAAATGATAATTCATGGAATATTAGATAATAATATGATTTATCCTAATTTGTTTGGGATAATCATTTTATTTATCTTTTATTTGGAAAAGGATTAATGTGATAATTATCACTTAATTATTTAATCCTTGGAGGACATTGATTACTCTCCTATATAAAGAGAGTTCTCCCAAGTCTAATAAAAGGTACTATTCACGTCACTATTCACCGAGAGAAATTGGCGAAAAATTTGGCCTCTATTCTTAGGGTTCGAGTTGGAAAAATCTTGGGATTTTTAAGGTTGCATATCAAGGAGGCTCGTGTATCAAGAAGGGTGTCCACCAACCGCCGTTTGGAGAACACATCGGAAGATCAAGGCTTCTCTTCCTATATTGGTAACATGATCTTAACCCCTTGTAGTTGTTAAATCCTTTGATTATGTTTTATGATATGTAAATCGTGATCCGTCCGCTGCGTATAGATCTAATTTTGGTTAGATCTAAGAACCTGCATCCTTCATGTGGTATCAGAGAAAGGTTCCACGATTTATATAGTCATAATCATAATTAAACGATTTAAAGGAGTGTAATTGCATGTAGGTGATATTTTACTTATTATTATGTATTAATAATTTTTAAATTGCTATGGTTGAAGAGATGGATTGGGGTTGGCACCGTTTTCCCGTTAGATCTATTGTAAACTCATATAAACGATGAAAATCCGTTCATATGAGTATAGGAAATTATGTAATTCATGTATTATTGCAATTTTAATTTCCAGAAAATAGATCTGTACATTAGCTGTTTAGTCTTTTTGTTTTTTCCGTTGTTTGAGCCGTTAAAACGAAGATCCCTCCGGTCAGAATCAAGATTGGAGGTTGATGAACAATCCCACAAATTTTGGTGTCGATCAGAGTCCGTTTGGGTTTCCGTTCGTTGCTGCGAAGTGGCTGCTGTAACAGAAAAACGCAGGATTCACAGAAACCCTAACTGTGACTTCTTCGATTTTCTGGGAACAATTGGACCGTTCAAATTAAAATCCGACCGGTCAGATCGATAATCATGGAGTTCTGGACGTGAGATAAAATTTTCAAGACGATCGGGATTCATCTTGATCCCCGATCGGCCTCGGGAAGTAAATGATGCGCTGCTGTAAGAGTCTGTTTCAGCAGCAACTTGGGCGGCTCACTGAGGAATATTGACAAGTCAAAGCTCCAATCCGACCGTCCATCTTCAAGTCCGAAGAATGAAGATCAGATCTGGAAAGTTTCGTCCCGATCCGAGTTCGTTTGATATTCCGATCGTCGAAGATTCTTAACAGCTGCAGATTAGGTTTTAATTTATTTTCGAGTAGATTAGTTACGGGGTGCCAACGGTCCATCTCGGTGTTTATTTTCCGCACTAGTATACATGTGTAGATTGTATGAGTAGAACGGAAAATTGCCATGACATGCATCATATCATGAATTCCACTCCATATGCATACATGTAGAAATTAATTCGAGGAATTAGTTAGGCATGTAAAACACACGATTAGTTTTAATTAATTGTTTGATATTAATTAGAAACTAATTAGGGTAAAAACGAGGAACACGGGTTTTTCAATCGTCGAGGTTGGGTGATGGATTCTCGGTGAATCCCACTCTGAAAGCATAAGGAGTAAAATCGAAACCTTGTGGTTAAGGTGTTGGATTCTTGGTGAATTCCACCTTACCTAAGAGCGAGATTACGTTTTTGTTCGTAGTGTCTACGTGAATGTTTGATGTTTAAGGATTGGATAATCATGGGCAAACAGGTTCGAAAGTGGTTTAACCACGGTTGGGTGGTCAACGAGTAGCTACGGCTCAATCGACTTCACCCTCCACGTGTGGCGTTTGCACGAAGTGCCGCAATCTTGAGCCATCCGAAGAGCCGCTACCGCCAACGGAGCTCTCTAGCCTTGACCCGTCCGGCGGCCACATATGTTCTAACGAATAGGTCGGGTGGGCTAGCCCACATAACCGACAACATTCGGGCCTATGATTTATTGTTCCTTAATGAAACATCAAGTCCAAAAACGTGATCAGTAAAACCACCACTTTTTCAAAATATTGAGTGGGAGCGGGAGAGGCGACAGCCGACCCCACGGCCTCTACTGTTGACACAAGCAACGTGAGAGAATGGTGACGCCTCGTGCCGGCTTTGATTTCGGCCCCCTAAGGAAGGCCTTCACCGCTATCAAAATTCAAGGCTTGGTCTCCGAAAGGATAGGATTTTGGGTACTCGTCGGGTCACTGACCGGCCCTAAGGCGGCACACTCGGGGTCTACCTAAAAATCTGAGACAGTAGGTCACACTCATAAAGGCTATTTTTGGTAGTACCTTGGCTGAAAAAGGAAAGGTGATTGACGATCACAAATGAGATGTTCGATTCCCAATCGATCTTCAATATTAATCGAAACCTCTTTGACCTACCCTAAGGCAAGCACTTTGAGGCATTAGATTAAATCCTTAGAACGGTAGGATAGACTATAAGTACTTAGTTTATGTTCCTAAAATTTTAGTAGTGTATGATTTGGATTTATTTTTTCTGTCAAATTTTATTTACAAGCTGTAATATATATATCTCTAAGGTGCTAGACTGCTAGTGTAAAATTGACTAGTAATGACTTCGTTAAAAAGTGGTAAATAATCTGGAGCGTTGTATTTATTAATCTCACATACGATTAATTTTTCGGAAGATATATTTCTCTTGAAGCCTTCAAAACTTAAGTGACGTAAATAGGCATGTCATCTGCTTTGTCACTCAAATCGTGTAAGCGAGAGACAACCGTAGTTAGTTTGAAAGATGATTGGGACGATAAAATTCTTCTAGTGAATTGGGTAGTGTCTACACGAGAAATTTTACGATAGAAAAATTGGAGAATCATAAATTAAAGTGTCGCTAGTTAGACGGTATTTGGAACCGATAAACTAGTGGGAGCTTTTATACTATGTTTTTCGATTTATTAGAAAATCGGTCCCACTGGTAACACTTTCATTAGACATCCCACGAGTTCACGAGTAGTGTCTACTCAAACGAATCGCTAGTTCAAGACTATTCCCTTTTAAGGAAAGTTAAGAATGGGAAAGAATGTCTATAAGTGTTAATCATCTTAACTAAAGTTTTGAGGCTAAACCGAAACATTAATTAAAGAAAGTATAGGATAAGGAAAGTGATTTCGGATCACTAACCAATGAATCCTTAGCGACTTTCTTAACCGAGTAACTTGACTCGGTAGCTTAGTTCTTTGGAAGAACAAGGAAGCTTTGCATTAACGATTAATAGAGTAACAACGGGCAGTAATTTCAGCTATATTAGTGGGAGTGATATAAGGAAATGAATTTCAGATTCTATCCTTGAATATCACAGAAAAATTTATTTTTCTGTTTACAGATTCGTTGAAACAAATGGATTCACTTTCATCTCGATACTACAGTTGCCTTAAACAAAGTGAAGATGACATTTGTAGTACGAATCTGTGACTCGGACTTTTGTTTGATAAAGTCAGAACCACTTAGAACAGCTGAATAAGTATGTGTAACACATCTAAAACTATTAAAGGTAAAAGGTTTCCGTATTAAGATAAACGACCTTTCAATATCTATTAATTAGTGCATATATCCTAGAGACAAGACCGCTGGTGGCTAAGGGTGATTCCTATCTCCGGTCTTGGAACACTATCTCAAAGGAACAATGACTAAGTTTCTTTTCAATCGGGAAAGGGTAATAGTTTTGAAGGGGTAACATAGCTTGTTCACTATGACCTTTGGGGTCTAGTGAGAGATACAAGCTAGTGGGAGATTTTGAGTGGTGACATTACATCTCGATAACTACTCAAAACACTGGTTGGTTTATCGAAGAATACGAGGAGGTGTCTCTCGATTTTAGCAGAGAATAGAGTATTCCATGCTCGAGAAATAGGCTATCGCATAGTCTTGGGACCGATGCTCGGCCCGCCTCCTAGTGGAATGTTTCTCACGAGGAAGAAACCATAGACTTGCCCTATATAGTTATTGATATGCTACAATACACCTTCGCTAAACTCGATTAAGATAATTCGTTGCAAAATAACGGTTAACATTATTATGTAAACCGAGAAGTCTACCTAGAAGATGCTAGTGAGTTTATGGATAATGAGTGAATTCGGTTCACACCACTTCCATAAATGTAGGCATTTAGCATTTAATGCTTAAAGGTAGGGATGGAAATTTTTGCATACGTTCAGACATTGTGATATTGTTTGTGAAACATCTTAATGAGACGAGTGAAGGTTGATTATAAGATTCTTGAGATCGTAAAGTGACAGTTGAACTGTCACAAGCCTTCGATAGAATCTATAAGTAACAACCTTAAACCTTGGAGATACGGTTACCCAAAGGTAGTTACTATCCGATTTAATCGGACCACATCGGTTTTGGTGATTACAACCGATAAATACTACTAGATCAGAATGTCAATCCACCCAAGACACAAAGTGGGAGTATGGTTTAACCGTTGACCCATTGTGATTTTGTGGACTTTATAATCTCTTTGGGGTGATTGATAACATATGGCTCTTGGTGGGGTGTATAGGATTCGATTATAGAGGTTGGTTTGAAAACCTTAACCCTGTGAATGGAGTTTTGGTACTCCAGATTCTGTTTCGACCTCTTGTAGAACCACCGAGTGTCTTAGGACCAGTGGGAGCAATTGGATCTACACGGAAAAGAGTCGAATGAATAGGAAAGTTTAAACTTTCAGCGCAAAGTTGAGTGGTATAGGGGTGATTCCCTGACAAGTAGAGAGTTAACCGGACTTGAACTCTCTCACCACTCGCCTTGCTAGATTTCGTTAAAAGCGTAAAAATAGGTGTGATTCCTCGAGACTTTCTTGCCGAACAACGGAATCGAATTCATTCGAAATGAAGGGTTTTAGCTAAGAATGAATAACGGATTCGTTACAAAGCGGAAGATAGGGGTGATTCCCAAGACCTTTTTGCGAGACTAACGATATCTTAATTCATTCGAGAAAGAACCTTTGGTAGAGGGCTGCCATGGCTTATATCCTTTGTGGATTTAAGAGAACCTCTCGGTCATTTAAAAGTCACATGTTTTAAAATATGTGAACTTGACCAAAGTATTGATAAGTCTTTCGTATTTGGATATCAATATTGGTGAAGTAGTAGTATTAGTGTTCATAAATGATAACACTAAAACGGTTGGAAAAAACATGGGTGTGCTATCTGAAGTCGGAAACTGACACGCCTAGATTCTCTGGATGAGAGAATTGGACTATATTCTAAGAATTTGATTCGGTCAAATCCACGAGAATGAGTCATTGGCTATCCCTAATTGTCTTATTGAATAAGATTGATTATGCATATATGGTTTGACATTCATCGAGAGTAGTCCTACCCTACCTCTCAGGAATGATTCTCTAAATCTCCGGATAAAGAGAAAATGGGATAGAGTCTCTCTTGGATAACGGCAAGTCAGGTTATCATAAGTCAATAGTAATCGAATCTTGGATTTGAGCAATAAGTAGCAGTTTTAGTACGTCCTCAAGTATCTTTAGAGAACGAGGAATCATATGCTTGTATATTAGGTGCAAACTTGAATATGGTTGACTACTAATCGATTCGACTTGTAGTCAGATTAAGGATGATCATTACGTTGATCTCGGGCTCAGTGTTTACTCATAGTGCTTAGAATTTCCTTTTTCGTCTAGGAGTAATTCCAGGTCTGATAAGCCGATATCACATCATTGTGAAAACAGTGAAGAAATAGCTTAGAAGGATCTTCTCAGTCACTAGAGGTCAAAAGCATATTGAGAGAGAGTACCGCCTGATTAGAAGGACCGGCAACGTTTCGTCTCGGGCCGACAACCAAACTGATCAGTGTACCAAGTCTGGTGCTTGGAGGGTACGGCATTGAGGAATATATCTCATCTGCTTTTAGAGCAAGTGGGAGAGTGTTGTGAATAAGATGAGAAAGGGTGTGGTCTAAAAACAATCGTTGCTTGTCATTTCGTGCAAGTGGGAGATTGTTAGGTGTAGTGCCCGAAAGACAATTTGTGTAATTGTTTTTAATAATGAATGACAGAATTTATCTCACCTTATTACTTGCTTTGTGCTTGTAAAGTAATACATTGCTGCAAACCCTAAGTATATCTGTATGTAACCACTTAACTCAGTGTATGGATTACACGTGAGGATTGAGTTAGTGGTGATATACTTAAACTGTTAGTCCGTGGTGAACTTAATCGAGTTTAGGGTCTCTTGATTAAAACACCAATAATGCTTGAGAACACCTTAGGGTGTGATAGTCTTATCCGGTTTGTCGGTAGAGGGTACCTACGTGGGGCATTTATATATGATGGCATTCATATAGGATTTGGACCGATTTAATCTGTATTTCTCGGTATAATTCCGTAATCGAGGAATCTTATTAAATCATTAGATGATCATATATGGATCAACCTTAATCTCGAGGTGATCACAGGATCTTTGCTTGTCCCGGGTAGTGTTTGATGTGTTAGTTCTGATTCACTTTAATATGTGTTCCAAGCCACTTCTCATTGGCACTATCTCCAGATGAGTGAGTAGTTACGATTTTCACAGACATGGAATCCATTCCTTCTGCGGGAAGTAGATAGACGATCCCTTGTTTGTTAGCCCTAAGAAAGTGATCGATCCCGGGAGTTCACATTTGACTAATTAGCTACTAGTCGAGATATGTGTACTAATTGATCATCAGGGGTTGATGGTAAATAAGGATAAGATATTCGAAGTCGGGTTCACGGAGACTTCCGCTTTCGAGAATGGACGATCTATGGAGGGTTAATCCGTATGTAGTGATTATATCAATGGACGCTTATTCGCTACATGGGTTGAGTATAAGTATACATCTATAATCGGTAGAGTTCGATTCCGGGTTTATGGTGGCGTAATCCCGGAATTAATAATTAATGTACTTTCTGTTCGATGAATAATTAATTATTGGAGCTACTGGTTATAGGTCCATGGTCCCCGATGTGGCTTCTGTAATTCGGACTAGTAATCTTGTTACTTGGGCCTCAGTGATAATTAATTGGCTGGGCTAATTAATTGATATGCATGGATATTATTTAGTTGGGCTAAATAATATAATACACATAAAAGACATTTTATGTGGGCTTTTTGACCCTAAAGGTGGCACCAATATCATCATTTAATTAGAGAGAAATTAGTTTTCTTGGATAATTATTTGACATGTGATTTATCTTTTATTTGTTAAATGATAATTCATGGAATATTAGATAATAATATGATTTATCCTAATTTGTTTGGGATAATCATTTTATTTATCTTTTATTTGGAAAAGGATTAATGTGATAATTATCACTTAATTATTTAATCCTGGAGGACATTGATTACTCTCCTATATAAAGAGAGTTCTCCCAAGTCTAATAAAAAGGTACTATTCACGTCACTATTCACCGAGAGAAATTGGCGAAAAATTTCGGCCTCTATTCTTAGGGTTCGAGTTGGAAAAATCTTCGGATTTTTAGTTTGCATATCAAGGAGGCTCGTGTATCAAGAAGGGTGTCCACCAACCGCCGTTTGGAGAACACATCGGAAGATCAAGGCTTCTCTTCCCTATATTGGTAACATGATCTTAACCCCTTGTAGTTGTTAAATCCTTTGATTATGTTTTATGATATGTAAATCGTGATCCGTCCATTTGCGTATAGATCTAATTTTGGTTAGATCTAAGAACCTGCATCCTTCATATACTTACTGCATTATAGTCATATTCATCTATTTCACATATTCAGCAAACACAAGAAACTAATTCAGCATATTATCTGATAATTCATATTTTATAAATGCTTAATTTAATCCGTTGCCGGTTAACTCAGCTTTGGATAAGTCAGTTTGGACTTACACTCAGCTAAGCTTGCTTATATCCGCACGAGCTTTAATTGAACTCAATCTGGTTTAAGATTTAGTTTTTGGGAGTAATTTTGGTGACAAGTTTATTCACCCCCCTAAACTTGTGTTAGCCTTTCCAAGGGACCAACAATATAAGTCTTCTACTTCAAGTTTGTCCAAAATTAGCTTCTCTTCTCATTTCAAAATAACCTTGATAGATTCCTGAGAATCTTCAGTTTTGAGCTTCATCTTAATCAGATTGATGATTCTTACATGTTCAAAGAGACTATCTTGACCTAGAGAAGGTCATTCATCGAATTTGTTCTTGAAGTTCTTTGTTGCTCTTGTTCAGCATCCAAAGCGGAAACTTCTTTCTCTGATGTCTTCTGCTTCTAATGAGAAACATCTTCAACAAACTGACGATCATTAGTTTTCAATTGTTGTTCCCCCTCAGTTGGTGCTATCTTGCTTGTTTCAGTTCCTTTAACTCAAGTACCTGGGAACAAACACTTTCCAACTGATCTTTTCTCTAGTAGGTCAGCTTTCCGCTTGACTCCTTTACATTCCTCTATTTCTTTGAGATACGATCTTCTTGGCTTCAGGTTGAGATGTTTGTATCCTTAAATTTACAATCTTTGCAATTTTCTCAAGATTTGTAGATGCGACAATGATTTGTTCAAACTTCTTTTCCTCGCCTGAGTGTCTCCAAATAATATTGTATCACCAAACTGAGTGATTTATTGAGGTGAACTCTCCCTATCTTTGATTTTCCTTCTGCTTCAAGCTTCTTGAGGCCGTCCATCTCTGCTATATGTTGTATCTTGATCCGATGAAATACATAACAAGCCTAGTTGAAGTCGAGTTCATCCCAAATGATATTCATCAAGGCAATTCCATCTTCAGTTAATACAGAAAGCCCTATGTGTTTTCCCTGTTAGGGAATCAACGCCGGAACGCAGTGAAATTCAAATTTTTATTTCCTTTGACCAGGATCGACTTCGTTTAAGCAACAAACATAATAAGCTAGAAGACGGTGGTTACCTTGCTTGATCTAAAAGATCGACGCTTTGACCGTCTATGGAGAGTAGCTATGAATGGAACCGCCCAAGCGTTCGGCCTCTACCTGTGATCCACACGAACACCTTGCCGGAATCCACCATTGGATTGCTATTAGAAAAATCTGGTTGCTAGACCGGCCTTTTCTCTCTCTCAAAAATCTCCCTAAGATTCTCTCTAATTTTCACAAGAACTATTACTTTTTGGAATTGTGATGATACAAAAGAGTTTGATACACACCTCTTATTTATAGTGGATGGAGCGCCCCCTAGTAGAGTAGAGAGGAAGCAAACCTTTTACTAGTAAAATAAGGAAAATATATTTTATTGATTTATCTCATTAATATTCAATATCTTATATTAAATATGTTAAATATATTGTCAACATCTTATATTGACTATATTTATCTTATTACCATAAATCAATTTATACATATGTGCAAATCTATAGTCATTAATATCCAATATTAATATATAATAATACTATTTATTTTATTAATCAATGTGCACAATCCAAATACAACTTATGTACTTAGAAAGTGGCATACATACATATATCCATATATATATATATATATATATATATATATATATATATATATATATATATATATATATATATATGTTTAATCAATTAATATAATACTATGATGAATTAATTTGCAAAATACATGTGTATCATATACACGTATAATTTTGACATACATACACACATCATATGTATATGTATTTAATCAACATAATTAATATCTTGTATTATATTTATTCATAATAAATAAATACCAATATATTAATTTACCACTATAACCTTTATAGTCGAGATAAGCTTTCCTTATTTGGTTATCGCTATAACCGCATTTTAATCCGGCTAGATTTTCATATGTTGGTGACCCAATAGGCTTCCGAATATGTTGGCCGTAGACACAAAGTGTAATTTACGAAAATGCCCTTCATACCTAACGATCAAGGGATAGCGTCTAGCAACACACTGTGACCGCCAATCATCGGAAGAGTCAAATGAAAGGACTACTACAAATCATGTGAAACAGTTAGCGCGTAAATATAATCCTATAGCTGTAATAATATCTATACGGACCTACGTCGAGTGTCAAGCATTGACGACCGTATCTTATAATTTGGATATTATGCTCTCTCGAAGTAACTCATTTACTTCCACTTTGCAAAGATTCACGAGAGTAAGACATTCCTTATAAGATGGCCCATTTGCATATTCACCCCTATTGATATTGTACGCGATTCCCAGACGACCAAACATGTATACTCCGCATGCTTCAATATCACACCCAATCAATACCGCATGATCACCCCATGGCTATGGGAAACCTCAATAGTGTCAAAGCATGACAATCCACACCATGATGCCATGAAGACTCCTGTCCAAAGGATAATTGTTGGAAATAAAATTTAGTTTTGATGATTATTTATCTTATTCGGTAATTGTTTTTACACCCCATTTGATGAAATGCTGGAACTAACTATTATAGTTGAAAGCTAAAAGATGTCTAGAACTGAATGTATAAGTTTTACTAGAGTCTGATAATTTTATTGGTTATATATCAGACAAGCACTGTAATAGATAGGAGTGTCGTAAAACTGAAAACTGTAAATCATTTAGAAAACTGGAACTGAACTCATGACTAAAGATATACACCTAAAAGCTGAAGTTCACTCAGAAGCTGAAGAAGGTAAGTTCGTTGAGGGACACAGACTCATTTGGCTTATCTACAACTGAAGGCTGAGGGAACAGACTCAGTACTTGAAGAACTGAGGGACACAAACTCAGTTATTGAAGATTGAAGATCTGATGGATCAAACTCAGTTTATGAAGATTAAGTCGAGACTGTAAAGTTAAACTTCAGGCAAGTTTGTGGTGACCTGAACAGACTTTATGGATCTTGTATGAAGACCTAAAAGTCATAAGGACAATGATATTTTAGATAAGATGCACTTATGGTGTACTCTGGTTAAGTCAAATAAAATCAGATGAAAAATAGAGTACTGATATTTGAAGAAGAGTAAAATCTCAGTTAATGCTCTAAGTCAGTCATGAAACTGACAACTGACAAACTCAGCATGAAACTGATCAGGATACTCACTTTCATAAGTCAATCATTCAACAAACTGAGAGTACAGTGGAACGTTGTAAAGGAAGCAATTCTATTAGATGAAATACTGACAAGTCAGAACGGTCACAAAATATAGCCGTTACAAGATAACCATTGATAGGATTCAAATTTGAACAAGATGAACGTTGGACCTTACACTATAAATTGAGGTCTTAGCACCAAGGATCAAACACACAAAAACGAACAAGAATATCGATTTACAAGAGATTTCGTGCGTCATCTTTATTTCTATCAACATCTGCGCTTAATAACATCAATCAAGAAATTCTTCAAGTGTTCAAGCTATAATCGTTCATATCCAGATTTCGAGCCGAACTTTGATTCTTAATCAAAGGTTTTAGACTGTGAAGCAATCCGGTCAAGAATTTTCCAAGGACAGTTGTATCAGCAGTCGGGTAGACTGTGTTTGTGGTGGTAGCTGGTGAAGGCACGTAACCCTTCTGGGACCAGTGTTTCAAGAAATTGCAGAGCAGCCATTCTACCTGTTCTACAAGTGTTTAGCTAGTGAAGCTACGATTAGCCAATGACTATTGTTTAGGACTTTTGTAACAGTTTACCTCAAGAAGTTCTAGTGGAATTTTCCTCCTACACCATAGGGGAAAAGAGGACTGACAGGATTACACCACCTGGAACCTCTATAATTCTTGTTTCACTTACTTTACGCATTTACTTATTGTTTCAGCATTTATATTTGTTTATACAGCGTTCTGAAACTGATTGTCATAAAAACTCACAGCTCACAAACTGACATTCACCTTAATTCAATTTAACACACTCAGCTTTCGCATAGAACAACAAGATCAGAAAAATGCTAGAATCATATCCACTGTCGGTTGACTCAGTTTATGTTATAAGTCAGCTTTCAATTAGACTCAGCTTAGTCAGCTTAACTCCACACAAGTTTTAATTGAACCTTAATAGTACAAAATCCAGTTTTAGGTGACAAGTTTATTTACCCCCTCACTAAACTTGTGTTAGCCTTTCCAAGGGACCAACAATTGGTATCAGAGCAGTGTTCCTATAACAAGTCAATTTTAAAACCTCATTTGCTCTATATCTCCTCTAGTTGTTCTCATTAGAAAGCTCAGTTTCCCAGTCTTTAGATAATCAGTTTTCACTCACTCATAATGGACATCAATCAGTATGCAAGGCAAATGCTGATGTGTGACATGGATAGATTTGACGAATATAAACGTCGTATGCAGGATTTTCTAGCAGCTACTCATGATGAAATGATGGACGTGCTCACTGATGGACCAATCCAGATCACTTGATGACGGCCAAATTATACCCGTAAAAGTCATCAACGTTATCCTTAAATCGAGCATAATAATATTTATTTTATATTAAATCATATGTTTATAATGATTATTTAATGTTATGTGATTTATAGAAAATAATTTGGTATTTACTTATTTTTATTATTAAAATATGATTTACTGTGCGATAATTATTGATTTTATAGATTACGGTGAATCGGATGATATCTACCAATGAAGGAAGTAAATCTCAAGATAAATCGGAGCGGATCAAATTGCATTAGAGATAAATATCGAATCAGCACGAGGAGTGGAGTGTGGAACAAGAAAAAAGCCGAGCCAATCGAGGCAGATCGACTACATGGCAATGAATAGTGAACTCGCTGGGCAAAGTCAGCGGATCGGCTCGGAGTTATCTCGACGCGTTTTAGACTCCTTTAGGGTTTAAGAAACGTAAATTAGGTCGGATGGAGTTTATCCTAAGTCGGTTTTCCAAGCCTATATATACTTATTTCATTGTAACACTTAATATCACTTTTCATAACACAAATTCTCAGTTTCTTAGAGCAGTTTTTATACAAGTTCAGCAGCAATTATGTGAGTTCTTGTATTTATTTGTTCTTTGTTCTTTGTAATTAAGTCCCCCCAATTATTTTTTATCGTTTGAGGTTGTTCGTTCTTCACCGAACGATGTAGATCTAAGGATACAATATGAGGCAGTGGGGATTCCTTATCTATAAGGATCCACACGCCCAGATCTGTTATCCGGAGATCTATAGATCACTTTGGTATGATCGACAATCGTGTTTCTAGTAGATCTATATAATTGCTTTATGAATCTCTATTTTATCTGTTACGTATATAGAAACGCTAAGATTTAGGTTTTCGCCGCTTCAATCTAGCCACGTCTTTATGGTGTGATTGTCCACCTAGAATTTCTTATCTTAGTAGGTATGGCTACGGCTACGTTGCTCGTCTGTTTTAATTAGCGTATGATTAGAAAATACCAATATAGGGCTCCTAGGTAGGCTCATGAATTGATCTTCCGGGACTTTCAGCGAGATTTAGATCTGTTTTATATTAGGGAATTTAGCTCATCTAGTTATACGTAAATCGTAGATTAACATGATACCTAAAAAGTTAGTGTTAATGGGACAGAAACTGATGCGATCGCCTAGGAAGTACGCCTAACCACAGGAATGTTGCCTAGGTGAGGAATACGGTTAATATCGGCATCCCTAGTGTTGGTCTCTTGAAAAGGCTTTAGGTAAGTTTAGGGGGGGGGTGAACAAACTTAACACTTAAAACTTTGGAGTTAACAAATTCAGCAACTTCAAGAAACTAGCGATACTTGAAGAGTCTGCCGATACCTCAAGAGCCTTCTTTGATAAAATGTGAGTCTCTTGTGACTTAGTTTCTTGAGTTTGTGCAGCGGAATTATATCAAAATTCTTATTACTTGTTGTTAAATATGATACTAAGTATTAGATACTCAGTAGTGTGTGTGTGTGATTTCAGTTGCTAGATTCAGTAAGTTGATGTGTATAATAAACTAAGTGCAGAATGTAAATGCAGAAAGTAAGTAGGCAGATTTTATAGTGGTTCCAGGTGGTGTAATCCTGTCAGTCCACTCTTCTCCTGTGATGTTGGAGGTAATTCACTAGAGATCTTTGATGTTGCTGTTACAAAGATTCCTAAGGTTGCTTGTCCTTCACCAATGACTATGACTTCACAAACTGAAAACTGGGAACATGTAGGATTGCTGCTCCCGAGTCTTCCATTGGTCCTTGAAGGGTAGGATTGGCTCTTCACCAGCTCCACCACAAACAACGATCTTTCACACAATCGTGCTTCACTGTCTCCAAAGAGTTCTTTATAAAATAAAGATTGAATTAAATAAATGATTCGATTGCGGTGGCTTGATTAGGATGATATAATCAGCAGCTTGCAGTCTTCAAGTATGTATGCTTGATGTAGCTTGAATACAGAATACACTTGAAGAATCTCTCTGGATCAGTAGCTTTAAGTTCAGTGAGTTCAGTAGGGTGTTTTTAGCTCAGAATAGTCTCTTATAGTTTTCTCTTAAAATTCATCAATCATCATCTTTTTCTGAGTTGGAAATCCTCTATTTATAGGTAGGATTGCATGTGACTTCAATTTGAAATTCAAATGTAACCGTTCCTGGTTTTTGTCCCATCTGATTTGCTTTCTGTCACTATTTATAGGATCGACATCGAAATTCCTTTTGTGATGCTGATCATTCCACCCTTGACTTATAACCATTGGATAAAAATCTAAATCATCCCAACGTTCTTTAAATCTCAGCCCTTGATTTGTTTGATAAATCAGAGGTAGTTAGCTGTCATTTTCCATGTAATCTTCCAATGTAATCTTGAATTAATCGAGGTATATTATCAGAGTTCATCATCTGTGAGCGACAAAGAATTTGTTGTGTATAAAATATAATGCAGCTGATTTCTTTTATCTAACTTTTACTTGTGAAGTTAGATTACACCTTTTTAAATATAACCAAGTTCCAAACATCATCCAACTTATGGAACTTAGACCTTCTTCACAAGGTATATGTAATCGAGTTTAGGTCATCACAGAGACTTGCCTAAATTCGATTCCATATCCTTGACTTTAATTACTAAGTTTGATCCCTTAGCCTTCTCAGAATCGAGTTTGAGCCCTCACCTTCTTCCTCAAAGAGTTCCGTAAAAGTCTCATCGACCTAACTACCCCATCGATATTGACCGATCTCATTGATATAAGTCGGTGACCATTCTGATGCTTGTTTGATCAAACCTATTCATAAATCAAACTCTAATAAACCTATACATTTGATCTAGACATCTTTTTGCCTTTGCACTTTAACAGCTAGTCTGGCACTCATCATCAAAACATAGAAATAAGTCCAACATTTTCCCCCTTTTTGGTGATGATGCCACTACCCTCACCTAACAGCAAAGCAAAAGATTAAAACAAAAACAGAACAAATTTTAGTCAATTCTCATTATAAACATTTGTTCACAGTTATTACAGTCTAGATGCAGCAAAGATAGAATATAATAAGTATGCTGCTCTACTGTCTTCTTTCTCTTTCCTGTCTAGCCTTCTCCACTTGTTCTTGGTAGGCTCTGATTTCTTCTATCATATCCCTCATCCATTCATTTTCAATAAATGTGAAATCAATATAGGGATTTAATCTTTCCACCACTTCCATGCTTCAGGCAGGAGGAGATTGATTTGATTCACTCTGAATCCAAACTTCATGTACAGTTCCTTGAATTCATCAAGTGAGTCCTTTGCTTTTGTGATAGGCAAGATCCTATCACCTCTGCCACTTCTTCCACCTCTTCCACCTCTGTAAGTTGCCCTTAAGGCTTTAACTCTTGCTTCCCAAAACTTCAATCCCAAGAAAGAGTCTAAACCTTCATGAAATCCCTTGTCATGATAAGGTTTCCTTCTGTTATAGTATTCCTTCTTGTATTGTCTAAGGAGATCATCAGTAAGTTGAACTCTGCCAGGTGCAGGTTGCCTGAAACCATTAGTCTCATTCTCCTATATTTTCTGTGCAAAGAGTCTGGCAGCCTCTTTTGGTACTGCTGTTTGGCCCTCTTCCCTCTTAGTGACATCATCAACAAACCGGGACAGCAGGCCATGAACACTCTCATGTGTGATTACCAGATTATTCAGTTGTCCCTCCATAATCTCAGTTCTTGTATCAACTGCAGTAATCCTTGATTGGAAAGTTTCCTCCAGTAGATTGATCC
The DNA here is from genome assembly GCA_026214975.1 of Gentiana macrophylla. Classification (NCBI taxonomy): domain Eukaryota; kingdom Viridiplantae; phylum Streptophyta; class Magnoliopsida; order Gentianales; family Gentianaceae; genus Gentiana; species Gentiana macrophylla. The sequence continues at coordinate 295,199 of JAOBSW010000606.1, forward strand.
TCTCAGTAACTTTAGGATCCAATCCAGCAGGTTGAGATGTTCCAGCAGCCTCAGTAGGCTTGGGTGTTTCAGCAAGTTTGTCAAGTTTCTGATGGATGGATATAAATTGGTCTTTCAAAAACTTGTCTTTCAGAGAATTCCCTTGCTTGATTCCTTTCACTTCCATTGCTAGATCAGCAAGAGCATACTGATTTGATGTAATATTGGACGCAACTGTTTCTGTAGTCCTCCCTCTATTTTCCACCAAATTGATCAAATCATCAAACCTCTGCTCTTGCCTGTCCAGTTGAGTTCTTAGATTTGCAATATCATTTATAACAGTCCTCAACTCTTCCAGGACATGTGCTGGTACTCCACCAGCCATTTCTCCAGCAGCTCCATCAGCAGGCTCCTCAACATTATATTGTGGCCTCTGATTGCTCACAATCATTGCCCAACTCCTATCTAGTCCAGCAGGGTTAGGTCCTTGATATTCTTCCAAGATAGGATCAAGAGCTAGTTCTTCAAAAATAGGTACAAATGCCCGTGGGGGATCAATATCAACATTTTCTTCTTCAGGCATTTGGAACTCCTCATCACTAAAGTCATAGTCCAAAGAAATTTGCTCATCTTCATTAATGTTGATCTCACGACCATCTTCTCTATAGTGGTCTTGACTCTAGTAGGCTCCACTACAGCAGCCTCTTCAACAACATGGGTTTCCTCCAAACCCAAAGTTTGTTCCAACCTTTGTCCAGGTGCTGTTTGAGACTCAGAAGCCTGTACCTCCTGTTCCAACCTTTGTGCAGGTGTTGTTTTTAACCCAGCAACCTGTACCTCCTCTTCAATTGATGGATCTGGTGCAATGAATGCCACAACAACATGATCAGGGAGAATGTCCAAGTTTTCCTGTTGAAATTCTCCCATATCAGTGATTCTCCCTAGCAAATTTGCAGTTTTGGTTAAGACAGCCTCAGTGTCAATCCAGTTTTGATATTGAATTGATTCCTCTGAACTGGAACTAGGTTCACTGATATCAGTAACTCTTTTATCATCGAAATCTTCAGCTTGCTGATCATCAGGTTGATCAGTAGGTTCAACCACAAATAAATCATCAATCTCACCAACCATTCTGTTAGCACCACCATCTATTCCCTCATTTATTTGTGCCTCAATATCATCTATGGTGAGATTGTCCTCATTCTCATTCATCTGTCCAGTTTGCTCTTTCTCAGTGGACTGTCTAGCACCAGTAGACTGTTCTACTCTTGAATCAATAATCATGGCACTTCCACTGACTTCTCCTGGACCAGAGGGGTGATTATCATCAGAATCAGATGATGAAAAGTCATCATCACCACCTCTTGGGTCCCTGAACTTGATACCCTCCTCTTTTTGTTGTTCATCAAACAAATCCATCAACCTTGATTGTAACAAAGAGGTATCAATCAGATCCAGCAAACTCTCCACTCCCAATTTTTCAAAAACCCATTCTTCAAAGTCTGTCATAGGTTCTGCAGCAGGTTTTTGTTTCTTATAGAATCCAAACTTCCACTGGATGTAATCAGCCACCAGCAGGAGTTTGGATCAGCATACCCCTCTTTCCTCTTCTTCTCATGTTTTTCATAGGGCAAGAATGATCCTTTGGGAGCTTTTGCAGTACCTTGCTGACCTCCAAAAGTCTCAACAAGTAGATTCAATGTTTCTTCCACAGATGCCTCAAGGCTAATAGGTTGCTCAGGTTGCATATTACTTCCTACTACCTCCATCTGTACCACACTTGGTTCCCCCTGACTTATATGCTCATCAGCAGGGTTAGCAGCAGACTGCTCTTCCCCCTGAACTATTGCAGGATTTGCAGGGTCTTGAACATATGTTTCCATCTCCACAGCATGTGTAGTCTTAGTGATTTGCTGTGGTTCTTTAACAAATTCTTCAAAGACTCTCTAGGGCGGTGAGGCTCATTGTGTTCCTTCAGCAGATTGCTCAAAGAACAACTGTTCAATTTCAATGAGGCTCAAGCTGACCTTAGTAGGTGGGGATTCAACAACATCAACAACAGGTTCAATCTCAGTAGTCTGCTGTGACTTTTCAGCAAGTTGCTCAACAACAACCTCTACATCCTCATTAGGCTTGATAATTGTCAATGGCCCAGCATCAATAGCCTCTCCTACTACTACTTCTTCTTATACTGCTTCTTCTTGATCTGCATCCCTTTGAGCTTCTAAAATCTTCAACTGTTTTCCCTTTCCATGTTTGTTTTTAGGGATAATTTCTTTCATTCTCTTGGAAAGTGGCTCATCTTCTATTTCAATCACAGTAGACTTCCTCTATCTACTGGTTTCTTTCTGTTGTTCCCTCAAGATCTCAACAACAGTTTTTCTTTGACCAAGTGAGGTGTAATTTCAACTCATAATTTGGACCCTCGGCCAGACTCAGTGATCTGTCTTTGTTTGCTTCCTTGTTCTTTTAGGCTTTAATATTTCAGTTATCTTTCTTGTGTCAGCAGCCTTTCTTTTCTCAGTGGTCTTCTTTGGTGCAACAGACTTAACAGATCTCTTAGTCTGCTCACCACCAGCATCACCATCATCTCCATCATCATTATTATCAACAGCCTCTGCAACACCTTCTTCATCATCATCCAGACCAGGAATAGCATAATCAATCTCTTTCTTGTATCTGGACTGATTGATCTTCTCAGATGCAACATCAGGGATCTCCAAATGATTCAGCAGGGTCTGAACCATTAATCCTAAGGGTAAGGCCTTGGATTTCCTTTCCCTTCTATTTGCTCCTTGGCTACTTTCTTCATGTAGTGGATAAAGTATCCAGCCCAATCAAATTTCATACTCTTGCAGATAATCATCATCAGCTCTATCTTGGGTCCTGATTGAGTATCCATACTCCCAACCAGCCCTAATATATTCTTTGCAATGAGTTTGCTCAGCAGGTTGTATTCATTCCCAATGTGTCTACAATTGATACCTGGAATTGATTTGGTGTCTTTATCTGTCTTGATTTTATCAACAAAATCCATCTTGGACAATCCCATTGCCTCAGGATTTGTTGGACCATCTACTGTGTCTTCAAAACAAAAAATTTCCCTCAGCAGACTTGAGGAAACATCTATTTCTTGTCCATTCACAACTGTTTTGAATGCTTCAGTTCCTTCCTCTACTACAATATTATTCCAAAAGCTGACAACGTTTGTATATGAGATTGTTTCCAATCTTATGTTCAGTACATTCTCCAGTCCTGCGTATCTCCTTATTCTTCTACCAATGTTGATAGCTAATTCAGTTTTGTTAGCATCAACAACAAAGCCTCTAACACTTTGGCTTGATTCAATCTGGACATCAATCTTTTCCGCCATAGTTGAAAGAAAAAGATGAAGAAGAAAGCTTAGTAAATCTGTGTTCACACAGTGTAAAAACAGAGATATAAGCAGAATTGCAGTAGAGTGATTTTTCTGTGTGTAGGTCTGTATATATAGACAGGGAGTAGTTGTAACTGTCAGGGCACGTGCATCCACATTAATCATGATTAATCTGAGTGAATGCTAGCTTGACACGTGGCCCATTACTTTCCATATGTATTGTAACCGTTAGATCGTGTAATCGTAGTTATAAGGGATAGAATAAATATCCCGCCAATTGCTCTTTGACTTTAATAAAGTTTGACTGTGTAACGTTCCATTCAGCAGGGTTGTCCTCAAGAGGTTGGCTCGGTGATCACGATAAAGATACTTCAAAGAGACTCACGACGACAATATGACTCTCTTTGATCCTTGATTTCTTCTTGTTTTGACCAATTGATAATACAAGATGAAGTTTAACACCAATGACTGATCTGTCAAGTGAGCTCACCCAACATGACAAAGACCAATCCCCTTGGTGACCTCATTTGCTCAATTGTCCAAACATAAGTACATGGAATTGTTGATACCAATGACTAATCTGCTAAGTGAGCTCACCCAACATAGCAAAGACTAATCCCCTTGGTGAATTCCAGTACACTGCTGATTATCAGTCAACTCTAATAATTCCATGTTCAGTCCTTAGTTTAGCAAATCTTTCACTATCAAGTGGATGAGTGAAAATATCAGCAAGTTGATCTTCAGTAGGGATGTATAGAACCAACACATCTTTCTTCTCAACATGATCTCTTATAAAATGATGTCTCACATCAATATGCTTGGTTCTTGAGTGCAAAACAGGATTTTCAGTGATTGCAATTGCACTTGTGTTGTCACACATGATTGGAATTTCCTTTTCCTCAATTCCATAATCCCTTAACTATTGTCTTAACCACAGTACTTGAGCACAACAACTTCCAAAGAACAATGTACTCGCCAAAGAAGTGGAAGTTGATATTGAGTTCTCGCTTCTTGTCAAACAGAAATCGTCTACTTCCCATTAAGCGATGTGTTTCTGTAGTGCTTTTTCTATCAATCTTGCATCCAGCATAATCAGAATCTGAGTAGGATATAACTTTGAAGCTTCCATCCTTGGAATACCATATCCGAACTCCCAAAGTCTCTTTTAGGTACTTGAGAACTCTTTTGACTGCACCTAATGACTTTCTTTAGTTTTAGATTGAAATCTTGCACAAACACCTACAAAGAAAGGATATATCAGTCTCTTTGGCAAGTGAGGTACACAGCAGATCGCCTATCATCCTTCTGTATAAGGTCTGATCAACATCTTTGCTTTCTTTATCTTCATCCAGTCTAATATTTGTACTCATTGGAGTTGATATCTTGGTGTTGTTTTCCATACCAAACTTCTTCAGCAACTCCTTGGTATACTTGGTTTGAGGAATGAAGATTCCATCTTCCATCTGTTTAACTTGCAATCCCAAAAAGTAGTTCATTTCACCCATCATACTCATTTGGAATTTGCTCTTCATTAGATTTGCAAACTTTTCACATAATAATTCATTTTCAGAACCGAAGATTATGTCATCAACATAAATCTGTACCAGTAGGGTGCTGTCCTTCTCATTGATTCTGAAAAGAGTTTTATCAATGGTGCCTTTTGTAAAACCATTGTCCACCAAGAATTGAGATAGAGTCTCATACCATGCTCTTGGTGCTTGTTTCAAACCATAAAGTGCTTTATTGAGTCTATACATTTTATCTTCTTGATCTTTAACTTCAAATCCAGGAGGTTGCTGAACATACACTTCCTCCTCCCGTTCTGTATACCCATTTAGTACCAATGATATTTGCATGACTAGGCCTTTCAACTAGTGTCCAAACTTGATTTCTTTCAAATTCATTCAATTCTTCTTGCATAGCAATTATCCAATCTGGATCTGAAATTGCTTCTTCAACAACTTTAGGTTCCATTTGAGATAGAAAACTAGTAAACATAGCTTCCAGTTGTCTTCTAGTCCTTACACCTTGCTGTACATTGCCAATAACTTGTTCAGCAGGGTGATTCCTTAACCATTGTGGATTCTGGTTAGATTGATTATCATGAACCTCATCTTCAGTAGGGTCTGCTGTAGCTTCTTCAACAACAGGGGGTTCAGCAGATCCTTGAATTGCTTCAGTTGTTGCATCAGTAGTATTACCAACAGGGTGTTCAAAGCAGGCGATGTCGTAAACTTTTAAGTCATTGAATCTTTCCAAAACTTCAACACAATCTGGATCAGTGACTTGTTGATTCTCAGCAGGTTCACATTCTTCATCTTCCATACCAGTGAACTTAGGTTAATCAAACACAACATGGATTGTTTCTTCATGTTTCAGTGACCTCTTGTTCAGTACCCTGAATGCCTTGCTGACTGAAGAATATCCCAAGAAAATTCCTTCATCTGATTTTGGTTGTAATGTCTTCAAATGTACTTTGTGATTAAGGATAAAACACTTACTTCCAAATGGATGGAAATAGGATATATTAGGTTTCCTTCCATTCCATATCTCATAAGGTGTCTTCAGCAGCTTCTTGTTCACTGAGGTTCTTTTTTGTGTATAGCATGCTGTATTGACTGCTTCAGCCCAATATCTTTTAGGTAGCAATGATTCACAAATCGTAGTCCTTCCTGCTTCCTTTAAAGTCCTGTTTCTTCTTTCAGCAACCCCATTTTGCTGAGGTGTACCTGCAGCAGCAAGTTGATGTAGTACACCATTCTGTTCACAGTATTCTCTTATAACTTTGTTGAGAAATTCAGTACCCTGATCTAATCTTATTTTTGCTACTGTCAAACTTTTCTCATTTTGTAATCTCTTTAAGAGATTAGGCATGGTTTTGAGTGTTTCACTTTTCTTGTTCATAAATACCACCCAAGTGTACCTTGAATAATCATCCACAACCACTAAGGTGTATTTCTTCCCTGTTACACTTGTTCAAGTTATTGGTCCAAATAGATCCATATGCATCAGCTCCAACACTCTATTAGTTGATTGTTTAGTTTTTGATTTGAAGCTTGACTTTATCTGTTTACCTTGCTGACATGCATCACATATAGCATCCTTCATGAATGTGATCTCAGGTAAACCAATCACTAGCTTCTTCTTCACCAACTGATTGATATCGTCAAAATTTAAATGATTCAACTTCTTGTGCCATAACCAATTGAGTTCAGACTTGGTATGCACAATCAGGCAGGTTTCTGGAACTGCAGTAGACCAATCCACAACATACATGTTTTGTTGTCTTCTACCAGCCAATACAACTTGATTACCTCTCTCACTAATGACAATACAGTTGTTTTCGTCAAAAGTGACCTTGTATCCCATTTCACAGAATTGTCCAGTGCTCAGCAAGTTGTAGTCCAGTCCTTCCACATATGCAACATTCTTGATTGTAAGTCCATTTCTCACAAGTGTGCCATATCCTCTTGTATATCCAGGTGTATTCTTGTTGCCAAAATTCACCCTTGGACCATCCTTTGCCACAAAATTTGACAAACAGTGCTAATTCTTTGTCATATGTCTGGAACATCCACTGTCAAAGTACCAGACACCCTACAAAACAAAGTTAATACATTTTAGGTACCCAAACCTGTTTGGGTCCATAATGGTCAGTGGTAAGCATGACCCTTGGTAAGTTTCCATAAGGTCTTCTCCTAAAAGTGTCATACTTTGGTTCATACATGTATTCCACACATCCATAAGATCTAACAATAGGTTGTGTAGGATTCACATATGTTTTCTGGCCTTTTGGTTTAAAATGCTGTTTGAAGTGACTTTTGTTGTTAGAAGCATTAGCATAACCATTTGTTTGCTGTCTGTTAGGAACAACCCTGTAGTATGGAGTCTGTTGAGGTCCCTGCTGAGGCCTTGTATAAGTCCTCTGCTGAGTCCTTTGCTGATTCCATTGCTTAGGTTTTACCTTAGCAGTATGGTTATAATAATTGTTTGTAGCAGTATGTGTAGGAATATTCCAATCATGATCAGTAGGGAACAGTCTACCTTTCCCCCTGAGATAAGTATCCCTAAAATGATTAACATTTTTAGATTTAGGATTCTTATCCTCGGAATATTTCTGACCTTTACCTTTTTGTGGTCCAGCAGACTTGGTAGCTGGTCTGCTATCGATGAGGTCTAGTAAGGCACTGTGATCCTATTTTTGGATTTGTTCTTTTTGTTAGAGTCGTTGACTTCTTTGACTCTCGATTTTGCTTCCTTGAAGTATTCTCAGTAGGTTTTACTGCCTCAGCAACCTTACTTGGAGTTGGATCTAGTGCAGGCATAAACTTAGGACCAATTCTGGTACTAGGTTCAGTAGCCTTACTGGATGCACTCTTGTTAGATTGATGAGTTCCAAATCCAAGCCCTGTTCTATCACCATAAGGCTTTCCAGATTTGTATGCAGTAGATGAACAAGATGGTTCAAATGAGACCAAAGACTCTTGATTGTACTGAAGAGGCTTATCCGATTCTCATCCCACCTCCTTTTCTTTGCCTTTAAGAATTCTTAATTCTGCATTTAATCTTTCAACTTCCAATTGAAGAGTTTCTTTTTCAGCCTTCACAATCTCATAACCAGATTGTATTATCCTCAGTTGATTAAGGATGGCATCCAAAGTCTCCTCATTGTTAGAATTTCTAGGATTTGAACCACAAGTTGATTCACAATCACTTCCAGCATGAGTGTTTATTGATACAGTGTTGTATACCTCCTCAGTTTCATCCATATTAGCCATCAAGGCATAATCTTCCATATCAGCAACCAATGCTGTGTCATCTGATTCATTTCCCTTTTCAGATTCCACTTCATACCCTGATTCATCTTCAACAACCATAGCCTTCTTGCCATGTCTTCTTTGTTGGATCTTGGTCTTCAGTAGGTCAAGACAATCAGGTCTAAAGTGTCCAGGTTTCATGCAGTTGAAGCAAAGATAATCAGGTTCCTTACTTTGTTTTAATTCAGGACAGTCTGGTTTGAAGTGTCCTGGTTTCTTGCAATGAAAGCACAAATAGTCATTGTCTTTCTTTGATTCTTCTTTCTTCCTTTTAGTAGGCCTCCTTGTGAAATTTCTTGAAGGAGCCTTTCCAGTCTTCATCATTCTGATTTTCTTGCTCTGTAGGGCAATCTGCTCCTGCATCTCATCCAGCAGATCATCTTGTCCTCCCGATGTTTCTTCTTGATGTGAAGCAGCCAATGCGATGGTCTTTGGCTCTTCTTTTCGATCCTCAGTACAAGCTTTTGCTAAATTCATAAGCCTTAAGATCGAAAACAACTTGAGCGTGTCTTCTTCATGCAACTTTCTCATTTTTTCTATTGCAGTCACCTTCATTTTTCAAACATCTTTTGCAGGTAGAGCTTCCAAGATTTTTGTGTTTATTTCATCTTTTGAATAACTTACACTCAGCAGGGTAAGTTCATCCAGGATAGCATTAAATCTTGATTCCATTTGCTCAATGGTTTCATTTGGTAGCATCTTGAACTTTTGAAACTTCTTTTTGACTACACTGATTTTATTCTTCTTTATTGCATCAGTGGCTTCACAGATCAATTGTATCTTGTCCCAAAGTTCCTTTGCAGTTTTGCAATCTTTAACCTTCATGTACATATTGTTGTCCAAGGTTCTATAAATAATATCTATAGAAATATTTTTGAGGTTTGCTCTTTTTCTATCTTCTGCATTCCGTTCTCTTTTTGGTTTTGGAATATACTCTGTAGTACCACCCACTGTTACTGCCTTGGTAATCTCCAGTGGTTCATCAGTTAGTACATCCATCATCTCATCATGAGTTGCAGCAAGGTATGCCTGCATTCGACGTTTATATTCATCAAATCTATCTAGAGAACACATAAGCATAGTTCTAGCATACAGGGTGTTATCCATGATGCAAGTTTTTGAAAATTAGTAACTTGAAAAAGTTTCAAAGTAGTTTCACAAGCACAACAAGTAGGATATCTTTGAGCGTAAGCCAATCGCTCTGATACCAATTGTTGGTCCCTTGAAAAGGCTTTGGGTAAGTTTAGAGGGGGGGGGGGGGGTGGATAAACTTAACACTTAAAACTTTGGAGTTAACAATTCAAAGAACAACTTGACCTCACTTGATACTTGAAGAGTCTGGCGATACCTCAAGAGCTCTGATTGATAAATGTGAGTCTCATCGACAACTTAGTTTATTGAGTTTGTGCAGCGGAATTATATCAAAATTAAGCCTTATTACTTGTTGTTAAATATGATACTAAGTATTAGATACTCAGTAGTGTGTGTGTGTGATTTCAGTTGCTAGATTCAGTAGGTTGATGTGTATAATAAACTAAGTGCATAATGTAAATGCGAGAAAGTAAGTAGGCAGATTTTATAGTGGTTCCGAGGTGGTGTAATCTGTCACCCACTCTTCTCCTGTGATGTTGGAGGTAATTCACTAGAGATCTTTGATGTTGCTGTTGCAAAGATTCCTAAGGTTGCTTGTCCTTCACCAATGACTATGGCTTCACAAACTAAAACCGGGAGCAGTAGGATTCTTTGCTCCTGAGTCTTCCACTGGTCCTTGAAGGGTAGGATTTCCTCTTCACCGGCTCCACCACAAACAACAGTCTTTCACACAACTGTGCTTCACTGTCTCCAGCAGGTTCCTTATAAAATAAAGATTGAATCAAATAAATGATTCGATTCAAAGCAGACTTGATTAGGATGATATAATCAGCAGCTTGCAGTCTTCAAGTATGTATGCTTGATGTAGCTTGAATACATAATACACTTGAAGAATCTCTCTGAATCAGTAGCTTTAAGTTCAGTGAGTTCAGTAGGGTGTTTTTAGCTCAGAATAGTCTCTTATAGTTTTCTCTTAAAATTCATCAATCATAATCTTTTTCTGAGTTGGAAATCCTCTATTTATAGGTAGGATTGCATGTGACTTCAATTTGAAATTCAAATGTAACCGTTCCTGGTTTTTGTCCCATCTGATTTCCTTTCTGTCACTATTCATAGGACTGACACTGTCAGAATTCCTTTTTGACAATGCAGTCTGTCAACCCTTTGACTTATAACCATTGAATAAAAATCTGAATCATCCCAACGTTCTTTTAATCTCAGCCCTTGATTTGTTTGATAAATCAGAGGTAGTTAGCTGTCATTTTCCATGTAATCTTCCAATGTAATCTTGAATTAATCGAGGTATATTATCAGCAGGTTCATCAGTCTGCTGAGATACCCATCAGTCTGCTGAACAGCAATTTTCTGTGTATAAAATATAATGCAGCTAATTTCTTTTATCTAACTTTTACTTGTGAAGTTAGATTACACCTTTTTAAATATAACCAAGTTCCAAACACCATCCAACTTATGGAACTTAGACCTTCTTCACAAGGTATATGTAATCAGTTTAGGTCATCACAGACTTGCATAAATTTCGATTCCATATCCTTGACTTTAATTACTAAGTTTGATCCCTTAGCCTTCAGAATCGAGTTTGAGCCCTCCTCACCAGTCCTCAAGCAGGTTCCGAGAAAAGTCATCGACCTAACTACCTCATCGATATTGACCAGTCTGCTGATATAAGTCAGCTGACCATTACAGTGCTTGTTTGATCAAACCTATTCATAAATCAAACTCTAATAAACCTATACATTTGATCTAGACATCTTTTTGCCTTTGCACTATAATAGCTAGTCTGGCACTCATCATCAAAACATAGAAATAAGTCCAACACCTAGTTTTGTAAGCGTGCGAGTTATATGAGATGGACTACGAAGCAAAGTCACGTAATGTTGCACAGTGATCTAGATGGCCTAACCGGAGCTAGATCTAGTTTAGGGGATGACTACCGTAGCCAATATAAAAGAAATACGAATCGAATTAATAGTTGTCGAGTCTAGCTTAATTATATAGAATCTCTAGATCCAAACGATAGCATAATAATTGGGGAGGTTAATTACGTTGTTTGTGTCGTGTCCTTTATCTTTCTTGTCTCCTGTTGGTCGTAGATCGCTTTGTGTCCTTGACATGAATAATTAATTGTTTGTGTATAAATGACCCACAATTGGTTCCCTGTGGGATCGACCTTGATTCGCTATAGCTATACTACGATGGACCTAGTCCTCTTGCTAGTATTGGTTTATGGTGGTCAAGTATTTTATTAAAACTTGATCGACGTCATCAAGTTTTTGGCGCCGTTGCCGGGGAACCAACGGTCAATTTTATATATAAATAATTTTTATTCATGTTAAGTTTTCGCTTTTAAGTCTGCTTTTATGTTTTTGAGTCCTCTTGTTTATGCGCTCTGTGTAAAAATTCCAGATTCGGAGAATCTGCTTTTCTCCCAATGAGCCAGGAGTGGCCGCCAATAAACCGCCTCTATTTACGGAATTTCCGTGTCTGCTTATCTCTTTTGTTTAATCCGTAGGTCGATAGCAACATGGGAAACCATGTTAAAGTCAGTATACGGTCCGTTTTGTTTTTGTTTTTCTTCTGTTTGCAGAAACCAGGGAAGCAATAATCTGAGTCAGTAATTTTTTGTGGGCGCTAAGAAAAAAACCCAGCAACATGTGGAGCTACGAATCTACGATGGGAAAAGCGATGGAAGAAATACCTTTAAAGCACCAAGATGGCTCTGAAAAAAAAAGATTTAAAGGTTCGAATTATTCGTGGTACAATGTTGAAGGCAAGGTACTACCTTTTTTGCTTATGTTCTACTATCTTTTGGTTTTTTGAACATAAGTTAGTCTTTACATGAACCTGAATGAGAATCTTAGCCCGGAGTGAGTTTTAAGATTAATTTTATTAGTGCCGAAGGTTCTGCCCCAAATCTGTCTCATCTAGAGGGTGTAAGGAAACATGTAGTAGTTGAAGGAAGCAGTGAATAAAGAGTTCCTCATAGTTCTGTTAAAATCTCATTGTCCTATGCATGAGATTGCTTCTACTGGCCATGGGAGCAACAATTTTTGTAGTTTTTAAGAATTCTCAATCTAAAGAAGACACTGAGTTTTGAGAGAGCATAATGAAGCAGTATTATAGAGGATGTGATTAAAATGGGTCCCTAGGACTAAATCTTCTTAGAATTCTCTAGTTCCTAAAACGAGAGCCTAGGTAAGAGCTTTGTATAAATGGTACGGATAAATGTCGATTCCTAGGTCTCACAACCAAGGGAAGGGTATTAATCCGCAAAAGCAATGAGCCCACCTCATATAGTGCTCAAGGGGTCAATATCTGGCGATCCAAGAAGGATGGCTGACAAGGATAATTTTTGGAAAGTCGATCTGAGGACTTTCAACTCAGAATTACTTCTAAAACCCTTAGGATTTCTTTTTAGGATTTTAGGTTTTGTTTTCTTTGAGTCAAATAAGAGTAACGTGACATGTGTTGAGGTTTTTTATTTGCCGTGTTCCGATGGCCATTAGGCTTAGGGCTGTAAACGAGCCGAACCCTACCGAACCCTGGTAGGGTTCGAGCTCGGCTCGAATTTTTCGAACCTAAGGTTCGGCTCGGCTCGAACTGATCGAACCTTAATTTAGCAAGGTTCGGCTCGGGTTCGAACTGGAATATTAGGAAACATGTTCGGTCGGTTCGGCTCGAACATGTTCAACTGCTCGAACATGTTCGGCTCGAACGAACCATTTGTAATAGAATAGAATAGAATATATATATATATATATATATATATATATATATATATATATATATATATATATATATATATATATATTATATATATATATATTTTTTAAATATAAAATAGTTCGAGTTTAACGTGTTCGATACTGGTTCGGCTCGATAGACGAATATCAAATACCTACCGCTCGCTCGACGTTCGAAGGTTCGAATCGAACTCGAATCGAGCTTTTTTCGAGCCGAATACAGCGAATCGAATCGAATACTGACGTTCATTTACAGCCCTAATTAGGCTAAGGATGTGCAAAACTTTTCTACTCAATATAGGCCACGTGAAATAGAGTTTCTTAGGAGAGTCGAGAAATTGCTAAAGAAAAGGAAATTTTGCAATCAACCTTAAGATGGAAGAATTAAGAGAGCTTGAGAATTATTGCAAATGTAACAGAGAATGATTGGTGCGAACAAGAATGCTTTTTGGTCAACTCCCAAAACTTTTTAGAATGGCGATACGAGTGAAAATCCAAAGTTGTGTGCAATTCGTTCTGCAACTATCCTTATCCTTTCCTTTGTACCTTTTCACCCTTCAACCTTTCTATTCTCTCATCAATCTGCCTCATAGTTCACATTTCTAACCATTCTTTCATCCCCTCTCTTTCTTTCCATCTATTTCACTCTCCCACCCTAACCCAATCCCTTCACCAATACCCACCCAGAACACAATTTCTGCCCTATCCCTGTATTATCTTTTCTTACCATCTTTATGTATATCTTTTTCTAAACCCATCATACTTTCAACCTCCATTTTGTTTACAAATTACCCTTATGTTGCGGAATTAGAACATTGCTAAGTTTTAATGATTATCTTTAACCATTTTGATTTTCATGATCCTAGCAAGGGTACGTGTAGCTCTGACCCTAGATAGATTTTAAAAGTTTTTGGTTCGATCGAAATAAAACTTCTCTTTCTACCGGAAGATTTCAATTTCACAATTTTTCTGACCCTTCCGGCACATAAAGATGATGAGTTTTGTTCTAAAATATCCCAGCAATCCGACCTTGTTGATGACGTTGAGACCTTCTACATGATAAATTGGGTAATTCGTAATACATCTCCCTAAGTTGTTGATATCCAATCAAAACTTGAAGCATCTGCGCTAAGTAACTGATTTTATCTTTAGCCTATAGGTCACATTCAATCTGTTATACCTTACCAAGTTTCTCTTTTACACTGGATTGAATACATGGTTGATCCAGTCAACCTCGTGTTTTCCCACATGGGGTAATGCTTTTTGATCTTTGTCTTCTCCACCCGGTTTCAAGAATATTTTTGTGGTGGAGGATATCGATGAAGACTACCATTTTTAGTTGCTTGTTTATTTTTCTTTCTATTTAGTATTTTTTCTTTTTGAGTCCGTATATCCTTTTTCTTATTCGTTTTAGAATCCGTGTCTGAACGAGTCGTTTTAACTCTTTGGTTTTCCTTGTCATTGGTTGTGTAAAATAAAGTGGCTTAATTTGTTTTTGGATATTTTATATCTAATTACAGCCACATTATTTTATAACTTCCACTGACGTGTTATTAACAGTTTTGTGGAGTTTCTGTTTGGTTTGCTTAAACAGGTTTTCATTTGCTTCTCCACGACGTGCTTGGATTACTCCGATTATCTGCGTCTACTTGAGAGCCGTTTCCATAGCTAAGTCTTTTTCTTAAATTCTCATTTTTATTTGTCATTGGGGACAATGCCATGTTTAAGTGGGGGGGGGGGTAGGAGACTTAGCTATGATGTGTTATAATTGAAAATTGAATGAAACAGTGAAAAGTTGAAGAAAATTGAAAAATGACAAATTAATTATCTCGTACCCTTAGAATTGTGAGTTCTTAAAACATTGAATTGATAGGAAAGGAATCAAGTTGCATGATTACGTGATCATTTTATACTTACGTGAATGAAAATTTAAGGATATTCATGCCGACTATAGCAAGTAGTTATTTATTATTCGATTACTCAATCTTTGAATCGACAGTTACCACACGAATTATAATAACTGAAGAATTATGTGTACATTGCATAGATGATTGGTTATGTAGACTTAGTGTCGATATTTATCAGCTGATGTCTTCCTATCTTCTAGCCATCAAAGCGGAGTAATAGGCTTGAGAATTATCTGTGTTTTGACAATACGTTAAACACTGGGCTTGTAGTAACATTACCAAAGTAGCCTCGCGCTTGTGGTAATATTCAATGCTATTGACTCATCCGTGAGAGGGGGATTCTTGCATTGCATACTTTACTTTTAAAGCAAGTTTCTTTCTTGAGAGGTGTTAATACTTAAAATTATGAAAATGCAAAGAAATTAAACTTTTTAAGAGGCTTTGAGTATTTTCTCGGTCTCCGAGTCCAAAACCTTCTGGATAACGCTCTTGCTTATTGCACCATGTCTTTCACCATTGCGAGGCTTAAGAAGTGGGAATGCTGATGTTGGTAGGTTGAGATTGCGAAGTTAGCATAAACTCTAATCTTGCCACGAATATATAAAACTGAATGCACATGCACACATCATGTCGATTCATAGCAAGTAGTGAATAATGGATACCTTATGGGCATGACTGGTATGAGTTGACTTGAGTTTCTTGCATAACTATGATTTGACCATGGAAAATTTTGTCTTGGGGAATGACTTATTGATGCTTTGTTCGGGACAATCAAAGTCTAAGTGGGGGGTAGTTGATGACGGCCAAATTATACCCGTAAAAGTCATCAACGATATCCTTAAATCGAGCATAATAATATATATTTTATATTAAGTCACATGTTTATAATGATTATTTAATGTTATGTGATTTATAGAATATAATTTGGTATTTATTTATTTTTATTTTAAAAATATGATTTACTGTGCGATAATTATTGATTTTATAAATTACGGTGAATCGGATGATATCTACCAATGAAGGAAGTAAATCTCAAGATAAATCGGAGCGGAATCGGATTGCATTAGAGATAAATATCGAATCAGCACGAGGAGTGGAGTGTGGAACTAAAAAAGCCAGCGAGCCAATCAGAGGCAGACTGACTCGCTGGCAGCGAACAGTGAACTCGCTGGGAGCGAGCTGGGCAAAGTCAGCGGATCGGCTCAGAGTTATCTCGCCGCATTTTAGACTCCTTTAGGGTTCAGGAAACGTAAATTAGGTCGGCTGGAGTTTATCCTAAGTCGGTTTTCCAAGCCTATATATACTTATTTGATTGTAACACTTAATATCACTTTTCATAACACAAATTCTCAGTTTCTTAGAGCAGTTTTTAAACAAGTTCAGCAGCAATTATGTGAGTTCTTGTATTTATTTGTTCTTTGTTCTTTTTAATTAAGTCCCCCCAATTATTGTTTATCGTTTGAGGTTGTTCATTCTTCACCGAACGATGTAGGTCTAAGGATACAATATGAGGCTGTTGGGATTCCTTGTCTATAAGGATCCACATGCCCAGATCTGTTATCTGGTGATCTATAGATGACTTTGGTATGATCGACAATCGTGTTTCTAGTAGATCTATATAATTGCTTTATGAATCTCTAGTTTATCCGTTACGTATATAGAAACGCTAAGATTTAGGTTATCACCGCGTCAATCTAGCCACGTCTTTATGGTGTGATTGTCCACCTAGAATTTCATATCTTAGTAGGTATGGCTACGGCTACGTTGCTCGTCTGTTTTAATTAGCTTATGATTAGAAAATACCAATATAGGGCTCCTAGGTCGGCTCATGAATTGATCTTCTGGCCTTTCAGCGAGATCTAGATCTGTTCTATATTAGGGAATTGAGCTCATCTAGTTATACGTAAATCGTAGATCAACAGATACCTAAAAATTTAGTGTTAATGGGACAGAGACTGATGCGATCGCCTAGGAAGTACACCTAACCACATGAATGTTGCCTAGGTGAGGAATACGGTTAATATCGGCATCCCTAGTTTTGTAAGCGTGTGAGTTATATGAGATGGAGGCCTACGAAGCAAAGTCACGTAATGTAGCACAGTGATCTAGATGGCCTAACCGGAGCTAGATCTAGTTTAATGGATGACTCCCGTAGCCAATATAAAAGAAATACGAATCGGATTAATAGTTGTCGAGTCTAGCTTAATTATATAAAATCCTTAGATCCAAACGATAACATAATAATTGGGGAGGTTAATTACGTTGTTTGTGTCGTGTCCTTTATATTTCTTGTCTCTTGTTGGTCGTAGACCGCTTTGTGTCCTTGACATGAATAATTAATTGTTTGTGTATAAATGACCCACAATTGGTTCCTTGTGGGATCGACTTTGATTCACTATAGCTATACTACGATGGACCTAGTCCTCTTGCTAGTATTTGTTTATGGTGGTCAATTATTTTATTAAAACTTGATCTACGTCATCATCACTCACATGAAAACTATTGATGGAAATCAAGTTCGCGTTCCAAAGCCCAAATCTGAATGGAACAGTGATGATCGCAAGCGAAATAATCTCATCAATGTTGCTATGGACTTTATTCTCAGAACTCCTGATAGGAATATGTACTTGAAAGTGAAAGATTGCACCACTGCCAAGGAAATGTAGGAGAAACTTCAGTTAGTATGTGAAGGTACTGACTCAATAAAGGAAAAAAATCAAAGTTACAAAGTAGAAGTTTGAGAATTTTAAGATTAAATCCAGAGAAACCATTGAACAAATGGAGACAAGATTCAGTGCTATCATGGATGAATTAGACACCCAAGATTGAATACACAAAGAAAGTAATCAATACGAGAATCTTGAAGGCCCTGGCTATGTGTTGGAAGATGAAAGTTACTGCTATGGAAGAATCTAGAAGACTTGACATTGAAGACTCTTTCAAAATCTTCCAGATTTGAAAGCTTACAAATTCAGTGAAGTTTACAAGCACAGCTGCAATAATCAATGCTCTGGAAGGACCTAAAACCACACCACTCACAGTAGCATCAAATGACTCTCAATAAACATCCATAAACAATCTTCAACAGTTGGATGAAATGGAAGAACAAACAGCCCTTATGATGAGCATAATCAGAAGGATGAAGAATGGTCATCCAGTAACTCAAAAATACATCAAGAAGACTCCTAAGAAAAGGAAAGATGATGAGTATCTTTGTATCAACTGCATGAAACTTGGACATTATAAAGCTGAATGCCCAGATCTGAATGCAAAGAAGAATCAACAAGGAAGACCGGGCATAAGAGCATTATTAGCTGGAGATGAACCTGACTACGAAGCTGGTACAAAAAGATTATCCGATGACACATCTTTGATGGACCATATGGAAGATTCCAATGAGGTATGTGAATCAAATTCTAAATATAGCTCAGCTCAAATTTCCATGCAAAATGCATGTTCTTCAACAACCGACTCCAATCCAAAGAACTCAGAATTAGAAGAAACTTTAGATGAATTGATGAGTCATCTTGTCACAATACACACTGGTTATGAATCAATTAAAGCTGAGAAAGAAGCTCAAATTCTAGAGGTCAAAAGATTGAAAGATGAGTTGAACACGTTAAAACTAAGTAGAACCGATAAAGGCAAGAATCAGTGTCAGTCTACTGCTTCTACAGCAGCAACTGAATCTTTTGCTCAATCTAGTTCAGCAACATGATTCAAATCAGGTAAGCCATATGGAGATAGAACTGGCTTAGTATTTGATACACAACAAACTTCAAAGGGAGGAACGAGTAAAGCAACTGAACCTAATACCAAAACATGTATTAAGTTCATAGCTGAACAAAGTCCTCAAATTGAGAAGCATGCTGAACCAGTAAAACAAGTTCAACGTGAATCAAGTCAGTCTCAGCATTAGTTTTCAAGAAATTCAGCTGTAAACAACAACGGATTCAACCAAAAAGGTAAATCGGCTATACAACATGAAAATCGAAAAGGTAGATCAACTGCTAAATCTACCAAAGCTGATCAGGCTAAGAACCAGTAAAACTTCCGTCAAAGTAAATCCAAAAATATTAATTACTCAAGGAATTACAAAATCCGGGGGAAAGGAAGATTATTTCCAACTGATGATTACTGGAATTTCTCTGAACCTATTCTTAAAACTAAAAAAACAATCATTCCAGACAGAAAACTTATCACAAGTTTTAGTCTAGAGGTCAGCCAAGGACTCACCTCAGTCCTCAGTACCAAGGTCTGCACTAACCTCAGTACAAAAGAAATGATGGTTATTATTCAAGTTTCAATAATAGAAAGCATCATGGAAATCAGTTTCAGCCTAAAGACCTGAGAGATCATATAAATAAGACATAGTCCAAGCATAGATAGTATGGGAGTGTGGCCTATATATATGAAAACAAGTGCAACAATATCTGAAAAATACCTAATAGATGTATTCCCAAGGTTGTACTGACAACTGACCCCCATGGATCCAAACAGAGTTGGGTACCTAAAAATATTTAATTTATTTTGCAGGACATTTTGTATTTTGACAGTGGATGCTCTAGGCACATGACAAAGAGCAAGGACTGTCTTACCAATTTTAATGCCAAAGATGGACGAAAAGTTAATTTTGGAAGCAAAGACAAACCAGGATTCACCAAAGGTTATGGCCCCTTGATCATGAATAGACTCACTATCAACAACATAGCTTATGTAGAAAGATTGCATTACAACTTGCTCAACACCAGTCAGTTTTGTGACATGGGATACAGAGTCACGTTTCATAAAGATTTATGCATTGTCGTCAGCGAAACATCATTCTAAGTTGTTCTAGCTGGAAAAAGGAAAGAGAATATGTATGTTGTAGACTGGACTACATCAGTTGCAGAAACTTGTTTGCTTGTGCATACCAAATCAGAAATCAGCTGGCTATGGCACAAGAAACTAAGTCATCTCAATTTGGAAACATCAACACCCTTGTCAAGAAATAGTTAGTCATTGGACTACCTGATATTACCTATGAAAATGATAGCTTATGTGATTCCTGTCAAAAAAGGGAAACAAGTAAAAGCTAGTTTCAAGACAAAATCTCAGTATTCTACCACAAGAATTTTGGAGCTACTACATATGGATTTATTTGGACAAATCACACCAATCAGTATCAGTGGAAAGATGTATACATTGTGGTGGTAGATGATTATTCAAGATACACCTGGGTTATTTTCCTAACAAAGAAAAGTGAAACCAAGCAAAGGCATGCAGGACTTCTCAAAAGACTTCAAATTCAGAAGAGTGTATCAGTTGTAAAGATAAGATCAGATAAAGGAACTGAATTCCTCAACAAAGTGATTATTGAATTCTGTGAAGAAAATGGTATCTTACATCAACTTGCAGCAACAGCAATGCCTCAACAGAATGGTGTAGCTGAAAGGAAGAATAGAACTCTAAAAGAAGTAGGAAGAACTATGATTAATGAAGCAAAATTGTCTGAAAGATATTGGGCAGAAGCAGTCAATACAACTTTCTACACACAGAGCAGAGCTCTCATGAATAAAAGGCATGAGAAGACACCTTATGAAATTTGGAATGGAAGGAAATCAAATGTTTCATACCTTCATGCGTTTGGAAGCAAGTGTTTCATACACAATAATGGAAAAGATCAACTTCATGTTTTTCAGCCCAAAGCTGATGAAGGCATATTTTTGGGATATTCAAGTGTCAGCAAAGCATTCAGGGTACTGAACAAAATGACACTTAAGCTTGAAGAATCAATACACGTAGTGTTTGATGAGCCAATCTTCCCTGGTGAAGAAACTGGAATCAGACCAGAACCAGTTTCTCAATCTCAGTTACCAGTTTTACTAGAATCAATTTTTGTTGACATTGGAAGATTCAAAATTTCAGAATCATCAGATCAAGATCAGCCTCAGTTTTCAACTCTTGAACAACCTGCAGCTGAAGAACATGTTTCTGACCTAGTTCAAAACAATCAAAATGAAGAAAATCCTGATCCAATTCAAGAAGAAGAACCAGTTCAAGATGAACACATTCAACAAAATGAAGATCCCTTCATGCAACCCCCAGTACATCAATGGATGAGAGATCACCCAGAAGATCAAGTAATTGGTGATGTTCAAGCCGCTGTTCGAACAAGACATCAACTAGATGCAATGATTGCATGTTTTCTATCTCAATACAAACCTAAAGAGATAGAAGAAGCCTTGAAAGATCCAGATTGGATATTATCCAAGCAAGAAGAACTGAATGAGTTTGAAAGAAATCAAGTATGGGAGCTTGTAGACAAACCAGATCATGTAAACATCATTGGCACAAAATGGGTTTACATAAACAAGCTTGATGAAGATGGGAATATCATCTGAAACAAAGCTAGGCTTGTAGCTAAAGGATATTCACAAGCTGAAGGCATAGACTTTGATGAAAATTATGCTCCAGTTGCAATATTTGAGGTAATTAGATTATTTCTTGCCTTTGTAGCTCACAATAAATTCAAAGTGTACCAGATGGATGTCAAAAGTGCATTTTTGAATTGAATTCTTGATGAAGAAGTCTACGTTCAACAACCCCCAGGATTTGAGATCAAAGATCAACCTGATAAAGTCTTTAAACTGAGAAAGGCTTTATATGGACTAAAGCAAGCACCAAGACCTTGGTATGAAACTCTATCTCAGTTTCTGGTACTCTACTTGTTCAGATCTATGTAGATTTATGAAAGGAATGATTGACAAGACTCTATTCAGGATGAAAGTTGAAGAAAGTACTCTACTTGTTCAGATCTATGTAGATGCTATTATCTTTGGATCAGAAAATGAACAGCTCTGTGAGAAATTTGCAAGTTTAATGAAGAGCAAATTTCAGATGAGTATGATGGGAGAATTAAATTACTCTCTTGGATTGCAAGTAAAACAAAGGGATGATGGAATTTTCATTCACCAAACTAAGTATACAAGAGAATTGATCAAGAAATTTGGTTTGGAAAAATCTGCTAGCATTACAACACCAATTGGAACCAACATCAGATTAGATGAAGACAAAGAAAGCAAGGATGTGGATCAAACCTTTCATAGAAGAATGATTGGAAGTCTACTCTATCTTACAGCAAGTAGACCAGATATATCCTTTGCTATTGGTGTATGTGCCAGATTTCAAACAAGACCTAAAGAAAGTCATCTCACTGTAGTCAAAAGAACCTTGTAGTATTTGAAAGATACTGAAGAAGTTGGGATATGGTATTCAAAGGAAGGAGAACTCAAACTACATCCTACTCAGACTCAGATTATATAGGATGCAAAGTGGACAGAAAAAGCACCTAAGGCACATGTCAGTTACTAGGAAATAGGCTTGTGTCTTGGTTCAGTAAGAAGCAAAACTCTATTTCAACATCAACAGCTGAAGTTGAGTATATAGCAGCGGGAAGTTGTTGTGCTCAAGTTTTATGGATTCGACAACAACTGAGAGATTATGGAATAGAAGAAGGACTGATTCCTATAATGTGTGACAATACAAGTGCAATTGCAATAACTGACAATCCAGTTTTGCACTCAAGAATGAAACACATTGATGTGAGACATCACTTTATAAGGGATCATGTGGAAAAGAAAGATGTTACCGTTCTCTGTGTCCCGACTGAAGATCAGTTGGCTGACATTTTCACCAAACCATTGGACAAAGAAAGGTTTGCTAAACTGAGAACTGTGTTGGGTATAATCAAAGTCAATTAAGTCAGTTTAAACTCAGCGATTCGTCAAGGGGAATGATCTTTGTTATGCTGGGTGCGCTCACTTAACAGATTAGTCATTGACATCAACAATTTCAAACTGACTAAAGCTGAAAATTTGACCGAACTGAATTTGTTCTAAAACAGATTTTAAGTATTTGTTTTCTTAGTCAAAGAAAGTCAAACTGAATTTAAAGGATAAAACCGACAGTAGTTACATCGCATTTAATTACCGCCGTTTTTTTGTCAAGACCTGTTGCTTGTACACCCTATTTTGTCAGAATAGTACATGCATTGGTTACACAAACAATCATGGAATTAGAAAAGGTGGTACAAAAGCCTCCGAATATCGTGTACCAATACACCAACCTTCAGTACACGCACCCCCTATATATCTAACCCCTGGCATATCCATTCACACACAAAACATTTTCACAATATTATTCGTCTCTTTCAAAGCCAAAATTTTATCTTTTTCTCTTCAAAGTTTAGAAAAATTTAAAATGACAGCCTTAAAGAAATCTCAAGAAGAAAGACTCATTACTGAGTTAGACACTTCATCTTTCAATCAGTATGAAAGAGTATGTAACAATACTCTTTTAGCAAGCCTTATGTGTGAAAAGATTCAGCGTCAACAAGGTCTAAGGAATGTTCTGGAAGTGAAATTCAATGAAGATCGTGATGTTGAAGGGATATTACAGTTTTGGGAGAATATGACATTAGTAAGAAAATCCTTGATCACAAAAGTTCGAGGTGAGAGTATTATCTTCCACGAAGAGGTTGTCAAAATGCTATTTGATTTCAAGGAACCACTGGTGAAATCAAAAGATTTGAGTTGTTTACCACTCAAAAAGGAAGCCTTTCTCAAACAGATTTCTCTATGAAAAGAACCAACAGCTGTTGACTCTCATGTCAATGACCTCAAACCGGAGTTTGTACTCCTCAGAAAATGGCTCAGCCGGCATGTCATTGGGAGATACAAAGGCATCTCCAAATTATCCGAAGACAACATTTATCTGATGAACAACATCTGGGATGATTTTGAATTCAATTGGGCAGGTTATGTGTACAATCAGATAAAACAGCAACACTTAGCTGAATTAGAAAGTGTTAAGACAACTCAAGCTGAAGGAAGAGAAACAGTTGGGAGACTTAGGTTGAAGAAGACACTCAGTGGAGTTATTCAACATTATTTGGAAAGACTCAAGGAAGGGAATGCAGCAGAACAAAATGCTGTTGCATCTACAATGAGAATGGATACATCCACTGGAGATGTAGCCCTAGTCCATTCTAGGAAAGAACCTCCAAGACTTCCCAACCTGAAGCCAAGAAGAAAACTGTGTCTCAAATAGCTGAACAGAAAGGAGTCAATTGAAAAGCTGACTCTGAGAAAGTAAAGTCAGTTGGAAAATATTTGTTCCCAGGTACTTCAAGTCAGTTAGCACCAACTGAGGGGGAAAAACAACTGACAACTGGAACCAGTAAACTGGACGCCTTGGTTCCTGAAATTGTTTCTCAGTTACAACAAAAGATCGCAGAGAAACAAGTTTCCGTTATAGATGCTGAACAAGAGCAACAACAATTTCAGCAACAACCTACACAGCAATCAGCTCAATTCTTTGAAGCAGAACGAAGACTGAAGTCAGCAATCAGCTAATGAAAATGAAAATGAAGACTGAAGACAGTCGTGACGCTACTCTACCCAGTGAAGAAAATTTGTTATTGGAGAAACTTGAAGTCAGTGATTTATACGCTGTATTTCCTATAGAGGTGTTTATCACAAATTGTATTCACTGAGTTAGCACAATGAAGACAATCAGCCACGTCATCAGCACCAGATACTCAAAAGAAGGAGGATGATGACAAAGATGATGAACCCAAGAAAGAAGCTGATAACGTTACAGTTTTGCAAATAGATATTCAACCTCAAATTCAATCTATGCAAACTGATAATCAGCAAGAAGTATTGCCAGTTGGAGATCAGACAGTTGACAATCAGGAAGCAGAAGGAAAGGTTGATGATGAGCAGCTTATGCTAATTGAAGATGATACTTAGCCTGGAATCCAACAAGACGATCCAACAGATCCATCTGAAATTTTAACAAAGGAAGAATTGAGCAATGTACATGAAAATTTGAAGATTATGCTCAACCAAATGGATGGATACAATGGACTTCTGTCAAATATTTCTGGATATTTAGATTATCGACATAAGACGGACGCCTCAGTCCACACAAAGTTGGATAACATTCAGAAAGTAACTTCTAGCTCTGCCTTAGAAATGATCAGTCTCAAAGAGAAACTTGAAATCACAACCATGGAAGATAGAGAGACGCATGCTCAAGCTCAATGGCACTTGAATCAGCGTATCTATGGTTTGGAGACTCAACTGAAAGAGGTACTTTCATCTCAAAAGAGTATCTCAACTGACCAAAAAGCTTCCCATCAGTTGGTGAATTAGTTGTATGATGCCAAAAAGGGGGAAGCTGAAGAAGAAAAGCTGAGAATACTGAATGAAAAGATGAAGCAGGAAGAAGAACTGAAGAAATGCAAATCAGTAGCAGATCCTTATGATCGGAACAAAAAGGAATTAACTGAAGAGCAGCTAATTGAAAAATACAGTCAATATGAAGAAAGAAGAGCTACTCTTACAAAGGATCTGTGGATGAAATTTGTCAATGATTATAGCAATGTCAAAATCAAGTACAAAGACAAATCTTATGAAGAATCTCTTGTTTACTTATTATATGATCAGTATCACAATCAGAAGATGGCAAATGATAAGAAGATCAAGAAGATTGAAGAGAAATTGTAGATCAGAGACAAGACTAAACAAATGAAAGCTGATGTTGCAGAATTTTAAAATTATTACAAGAACTAATCAGCTTTATCAAAGCTAGCTCTATGGAGAAAATGGAAAATTACTAGTCAAGTAGACTCTCACAAAACCTTCTCCAAAGAAGACTCACGACTAGAGAACTCTTATCATCTTCATGATAAAGAGAAGAAATTCATTCTAGTTACACAAAGAGCATAGATTCCAGTTTAGCTCTTATTTCAGTTAATAATTTGAATGTGTAACTATTCCAGTTTTTGAAAATCTAATGAAATCCAGTTTCAAGTTTTACATTGTTTTGAATTGTAGTTATCTTTAAGATTTTCTTTTAAGGAGGGTTTTGGCATCATAAAAAAGGGGGAAATTGTTGGAAATAAAATTGAGTTTTGAAAATTATTCATCTTATTCAGTAATTGGTTTTACACCCCATTGATGAAGTGCTGGAACTAACTGTTATAGTGGAAAGCTAAAAGATGCTAGAACTGAATGTAATGTTTTACTAGAGTCTGATAATTGTATAGGTTATATATCAGACAAGCAATGTAATAGATAGGAGTGTCGTAAAACTGAAAACTGGAAATCATTTAGAAAACTGGAAATGAACTCATGACTATAGATATACACCTGAAAGCGGAAGTTCACTCAAAAGCTGAAGAAGGTAAGTTCGTTGAGGGACGCAGACTCAGTTGGCTTATCTACAACTGAAGGCTGAGGGAACAGACTCAGTATTTGAAGAACTGAGGGACACAGACTCAGTTATTGAAGATTGAAGAACTGAGGGATCTAACTCATTTTATGAAGATTAAGTCGAGACTGTAAAAGTTAGACTTCAGAAAAGTTTGTGGTGACCTGAACTGACTTTATGGATCTTGTATGAAGACCTAAAAGTCATAAGGACAATGAACTTTTAGATAATATGCACTTATGGTGTACTCTGGTTAAGTCAAATACAATCAGATGAAAATAGAGTACTGATATTTGAAGAAGAGTAAAATCCCGGTTTGTTTCTAAGTCGACAAGAAACCGACAACCGACAACTCTCGATGAAACTCGATCAGATACTCGGTTTCATAAGTCATCATCCAACAAACTGATAGTACAGTCGAACGTTGTAAAGGAAATCTTATTAGATGAAATACTGACAAGTCACAACGGTCACAAAATATAGCCGTTACAAGATAAACGTTGATAGGATTCAAATTTGAACAAGATGAACGTTGGAACTTACACTATAAATAGAGGTCTTAGCACCAAGGATCAAACACACAAGAACGAACAAGAATATTGATTTACAAGAGATTCCGTGCATCATCTTTATTTCTATGAACATCTGCGCTTAACAAGATCAATCAAGAAATTCTTCAAGTGTTCAAGCTACAATCGTTCATATCCAGATTTCGACACTTTGAAGTACCCAAAAGAGAATCAATTACTTTGATTCTTAATCAATGGTTTTAGACTGTGAAGCAATCCGGTCATGGATTTGCTAAGGACAGTTGTATCAGCAGTCGGGTAGACTGTGTTTATGGTGGTAGCTGGAGAAGAGGCCTACGTAACCCTTCAGGGTCCAGTGTTTCCAGCAATTGCAGAGCAACCATTCTACCTGTTCTACAAGTGTTTAGATAGTGAAGCTAGGATTAGCCAAGGACTATTGTTTAGGACTTTTTGTAACAGTTTACCTCAAGAAGTTGTAGTGGAATTTTCCTCCTACACCACAGGGGAAGAGAGGAGTGACATGATTACACCACCTGGAACCTCTATAATTCTTGTTTCACTTATTTTATGCATTTACTTATTGTTTCAGCATTTATATTTCTGTATACAGCATTCTGAAACCGATTGTCAAAAAAACTCACAGCTCACAAACTGACATTCACCTAAATTCAGTTTAATACACTCAGCTTTCGCATAGAACAACAAGATCAGAAAAAGGCTAGAATCATATCTGCTGTAGGTTGACTCAGTTTATGTTATAAGTCAGCTTTGACTTAGACTCGGCTTAGTGAGCTTAACTCCACACAAGTTTTAATTGAACATTAATAGTAAAAAATCCAGCTTTAGGTGACAAGTTTATTCACCCCCTCCCCCTTAAACTTGTGTTTAGCCTTTCCAAGGACCAACAATAATTACACAACCGCCACATAGTGTGACACTTAATAGTGTAAGTGGGTCAGTCTAACATATGCATTCTCCAATACACGTCCACTTACAGTCCAAGTGTCTCTACACTTCGATAGACGAGATCTATCCTTGCCCTTAAAGACAGAAGACATCTAATACTTGCTAGTCTGTTTGTACTATCAATGCCCTGTTTAATAGTACATAAGCCTAGAGACATTTAAGAATCAAACTTATTAAAGTGATTAGAGATCTCTTCAACCATAATCGCCTATCATGGTTTCTCTACCACAGTTTAATACTAAGGACATTATCATATAACAATTCATAATATGTTTTTTAAAAGAAGATTTATATGACAACAGAAAAGCCATTTAATATATGTACAAACATAAAGAAATAGTAGAAATGATCCGACCCGGTAGGATCTGGTCCAACCCGATTGGGTTTAGGACACTATTTCCACAGAAAATTCCACTAGAACTCTTTGAGGTAGCTGGTTACAAAAAGTCCTAAATGATAGTCCTTGACTAATCCGTAGTTTCACTATTTAAACAACTGTAGAATAGGTCGGATTGCTGCTCTGCAACTACTTGAATCACTGGTCCTTGAAGGGTTGTATTACCTCTCCACCAGCTTCACCACAAACACAGTCTACCCGACAGTCTGAAAACCACTGTCCTTGGCAAATCCTAAACCGGATTGCTTCACAGTCTAAACCTTTGATAAAAATCAAAGTTGGGCTGAGAATCAATAAATTGATTCTTGCTTGTGGTTCTTCTAAGTGTTGGATTCTCGATTGAGTCTTTGTAGCTTGGACACTTGAATAAATCTAGATAAAACTTGTAAGTACAAAGATTGATAGTAATTCAGATAAACTAGACTTGGGTACAAAATGCTTGCTTGTATTCAATTCGATGTTCTGTGTGTTTGATCCTTGATGCCAAGTCCTCTATTTATAGTGTGAGGGCCAACGTTCATTTTTCTTGAATTTTGAATTCTATCAACATCTATATTTTCAGATGTCATGTCAGGGACCGTTTTGACATGCCTGTGCTTCATCCAATAAGATTGCTTTATTTGTAACGTTCGCATGTTAGTTCAGTTCTTTGAATGAATGACCTTATCACTGTGTGTCTTGATCTGTTTTAGTCTGACTATGTCAGTTATCCATTTGTTAACTGACTTAGAGTGTTAACTGAGTTTGTACTCTTCTTCAATACTTAGTACTTTATTCATCTGATTTCTTTTGACTAAATCAGAGTACACCTTTATTAAATAAATCATCTAATATATCATTGTCCTTATGATTCTTAGGTCTTCATAAAATATATATAAAGTCAGTTCAGGCAATCACAGACATACCTAAATTCTAGCTTTACAGTCTCGGCTTAGTCTTCATAAACTTAGTTTGAAACATCAGTTTCTTAATCTTCAATAACTGAGTTTGTGTCCCCCAGCCTTGCTAACTGAGTTTGTCACCTCAACCTTCAACTTCTAGATAAGCCAACCGAGTCTGTGTCCCTCAGCAAACTGACCTTCTTCAGTTATGAGTAACTCTCAGTTCTCGAATTATGAGTAACACATTCAGTTTTCTTGAGTCAGTTTTATGAGTCATCAAGTTTTCTAAGTGATTTCAAGTTATCAGTTTTATGACACTTCTATCTATTACAGTGCATGTCTGATACAACCTTACAAAGATCAGAATCTAATAAATCTTATACATTAAGTTCTAGACATCTTTCAGCTTCTCACTATAACAGCTAGTTTCCGTACTTCATCAATGAGGAGTAAACAAACAATTAATAAATATAGATGAATCATCATCAAAACACAAATTTTATTTCTAACAATTTCCGCCTTTTTGATGATGCCAAAACCATCCTAAAAAAAGCTAAAAGATAACAACAAAGTAAAAACATAGTAAAACTGGATATTTTCATTTAGATTCACAAAAACTGGCAAAGTTACACAGATAAATATAATCACTAATGAGATTTTTGTGTAATTAGAATAAATTTCTTTGTTTGTCATGATAATGATATTCATTCTCCAAGTTTGTGTCTTATTTGGCAAAGGCTGTTAGATAGTCAACTTGACTTGATAACTTCCATTTTCTCCATAGAGCCAACTTGGGAAGATCATTTTCTAGCTTGTAAAATTCTTCAAATTCAACAATATCTAGTTTCATTTTTCGCTTTTGTCTTTGATTTGAATTCTTTCTTCAATCTTCTTTATCTTCTTATAATTCGCCATTTTCTGATTATAGAATTCATCAGATAAGAAGTAAGCAAGAGATTCTTCATAATTCTTGTACTTGTACTTCGTCTTGATAGGATTGTAATCCTTGACAAATTTCATCCACAGATCCTGTGTAAGAGTAGCTCTTTTCTCATCAGGTTGACTGTATTTCAATATGAGCTATTCATCACTGAGTTCTTTAGTTTCTCTGATATAGGATCCGGTTGCTGACATTCCTTTCTTCAATTCTGCCAGTTCAGCTTCTAGCTTTATCTTTTCTTCCTTTAACTTTAGCTATTCTTCTTCTACTTCCCCCTTTTTGGCATCATACAGCTGAGAGACGAGAAGGTGAGTTGATTTATGGTCTGTAGCTTTGCCTTGCTGAGAAGTATGTAACATGTGAAGCTGAGATTCCAATCTAAAAATCTTTTGATTAAGATGAAATTCCGTCTGAGCTTGAATTTCTCTATCTTCATGGGTTGTGATCTCTAAAAATTCTCCTTAAGCTGTATGATATCTGAAACTTAGTTAGTTGTTATCTGTTTGAGTATGTCTAGCTTTGAATGTACCAAGTCATCAATCTTTTTCCTGTAAATCCATGTATCCAGATATTTTTTACAGTAGAGCACTGTACTCTTCCTTCTGATTGAGCATACTGTGCAAGGTAGTTTGGACCCTGTTAAGTTCTTCAACTGTCAAAATTCAGTTGGATCTTTTTCTTCTTTGATCATAGATTGAGTTTCATTTTCTACCAACATCAGTTGTTGATTTTTAGCTTCTTCTGCTTTTTTCTGATTGTCAGTTGTCTAATCTCCAACTAGCAATTCCACTTAATGAGTATCAGTTTTGCCTTTTTGACCTTCAGTTTGTGTTTCTGGCTATAAAACTGATCTCTGTTCTGCTTCTTTTCTTAAATCATCATCATTATCATCATCTTTCTTCTTTAAAACATCCTTCGGTATAGATGATGTAACTTATTCTCTTTTCTGAGATATTTCTTGATTCTCTTATAACATTTGGTGAGAAATTCATCCATAGGAAATAATCATATAAGTCTTCTATTTCAAGTTTGTCCAAAATTAGCTTCTCTTCTCATTGCAAAACATCCTTGATAGATTCCTGAGAATCTTCAGTTTTGAGCTTCATCTTCAACATATTGATGATTCTTACAGGTTCAAAGAGACTATCTTGACCTTCAGAAGGCTGTTGCTAACTTGTTCAGCATCCATAGCGGAAAATTGTTTCTCTGATGTCTCTGCTTCTTATGAGAAACATCCTCAACCAACTGACGATCATCAGTTGTCAATTGTTGTTCCCCCTCAGTTGGTGCTATCTTGCTTGTTTCAGTTCCTTTAACTGAAGTACCTGGGAACAAACACTTTCAAACTAATCTTTTCACTAGTAAGTCAGCTTTCCGCTTGACTCATTTCTGTTCCGATATTTACTGAGATAGTCTTCTTGGCTTCAGGTTGAGATGTTTGTATCCTTGAATTTACAACTGTTGCAATTTTCTCAGTATTTGTAGATGCAACAACAATTTGTTCAGCTTCTTTTCCTCGCCTGAGTGTCTCCAAATAATATTGTATCACCAAACTGAGTGATTTCTTGAGGTTAACTCTCCATATCTTTGATTTTCCTTCTGCTTCGAGCTTCTTGAGGCCGTCCATCTCTGATATATGTTGTATCTTGATCCGATGAAACACATAACCAGCCCAGTTGAAGTCGAGTTCATCCCAATGATATTCATCAAGGCAATTCCATCTTCAGTTAATTCAGCAAGCCCTATGTGTTTTCCCGATTAGGAAATCAATGCGGGAACACAGCGGAATTCAAAATTTTATTTCCTTTGACCAGGATCGACTTCGTTTAAGCAACAAACATAATAAGCTAGTAGACGGTGGTAGCGATGCAACAAACATAATAAGCAACAAACATAATAAGGAACAAACATAATTACCTTGCTTGATCTAAAAGATCGACGCTTTGACCGTCTAAGGAGAGTAGCGATGCACGGAGCCGCCCAACCGTTCGACCTCTACCGGTGATCCACATGAAAACATTGCCGGAATCCACCAATGGATTGCTACTAGAAAAATCCGGTTGCAAGACCGGCCTTTTCTCTATTTCAAAAATCTCTCTAAGATGCTCTCTAATTTTCACAAGAACTATTACCTCTTGGAATTGTGATGATACAAAAGTGCTTGACACACACCTCCTATTTATAGTGGATGGGGCGCCCCCAAGTAGAGTATAGAGGAAGAAAACCTTTTACTAGTAAAATAAGGAAAATATATTTGATTGATTTATCTCATTAATATTCAATATCTTAAATTGACTATATTTATTTTATTACAATAAATTAATTTACACATGTGTACTAATCTATAGTCATTAATAAATAATATTAATCTATATTAATACTATTTATTTTATTAATCAACGTGCACAATCCAAATACATTTTATGCTGTTAGAAAGTGGCGCCACATACATATCCAAATATATATATGCTTAATCAATTAATATAATACTATGTTTAATTAATTTGCAAAATACATGTGTATCATATACACGTATAATTTCGACATACATACATCATATGTATATTTATTTAATCAACATAATTAATATCTTGTAATATATTTATTCATAACAAATAAATACCACCATATTAATTTACCACTATAACCTTTATAGTCGAGATAAACTTTCCTTATTTGGTTATCGCTATAACAGCATTTTAATCCGGCTAGATGTTCATATGTGTGTGACCCGATAGGCTTCCGAATATGTTGGCCGTGGACACAAAGTGCAATTTACAAAAATGCCCTTTATGCCTAACGATCACGGGATAATGTCTAGCAACACATCGTGACCCCCAATCAACGGAAGAGTCAAATGCAATGACTACTACATTTAATGTGAAACGGTTAGCGTGTAAATATAATCCTATCGCTGTAATAATATCCATACGGACGTACGTCGAGTGTCAAGCATTGATGACCGTATCTTATAATCTGGATATCATGCTCTCCCGGAGTAACTCTTTTACTTCCACAATGCAAAGATTCATGAGAGTAAGACATTCCTTATAATAAGGCCCTTTCGGATATTCACCCCTACTGATAGGGTAGGCGATTCCCAGACGACCAAACATGTATACTCTGCATGCTTCAGTATCACACCCAATCACTATCGCATGATCGCCCCATGGTTAAGGGAAACCTCAATAGTGTCAAAGCATGACAATCCACACCATGATGCCATGTAGACTCCGGTCTTAAGGATAATTACGCAACCGTCACATAGTGTGACACTTAACAGTGTAAGTGGGTCAGTCTAACGTACGCATTCTCTAATAGACGTCCATGTACAGTCCAAGTGTCTCTACACTTCGATAGATGAGATATATCCCTGCCCTTAAAGATAGAAGACATCTAATACGTGCTAGCCTGTTCGTACTATTAATGCCCTATTTAATAGTACATCAGCCTAGAGTCATTTAAGTATCAAACTTATTAAAGTGATTAGAGATCCCATCAACCATAATCGCCTATCATGGTTTCTGTATCACAGTTTAATACTAAGGATGTTATCATATAACAATTCATAATTGGTTCTTTAAAAGAAAAAATATGTGACAACAGAAAAGCCATTTAATATATGTATAAACATAAAGAAATAGTAGAAATGATCCAACGCGGACGGATCCGGTCCAACCCGATTGGGTTTAGGACACTATTTCAACAATCTCCCACTTGTCCTAAAACCAATCACTCGTACACACAAGACCAAGTTGAAACACAAGAATCTCATGCAATACTCGCAACTAGCCCTAGCCATGAACATATCGCTATTCGTGGGGACTCAGACTACCTTCATACCATGCTCCAAAAGTCCAAGTCAAATGAACCGCCTCAACACACACATGAATCTCCGATGAGACCCTGGTCCTTGCTTCAAGCAATGAATCCACTTCCTATATCAGCTATATAGAAATTTGGAAGAACCGTATAAGGTTTAGGAATGAGCCTCCTAGATCCATATACTGCTCCCGCTGTGCCTCCGAGGCACTACTATGTTTTGGCCTAGGTGTAGAACTTACTGTGACCTAGAGCCAAGAACATTCCCATCTCACTGTATCACTTAATCAAAGTGACTGCAAACCCAGACTGTAGCTCCCACTTGCCTTCATAAGACTCAGGATATACGTTTGTATAACTATATTTAACTGATTCCAAGTTTCGATAAACTAGGAAACCATCTTTAACTTGTTTAAGGATATCCTCGACATTCACCAGATTTAGTTTCATACTTGCTCATGACTCTTTGTGGACTATGAAAATTTGGCATAACTTTTATGATGGTTCCTATCGCAGTAGCAAAGGAAACCTTCAATAACCATCATCTTTCACCTGATCTTTAGGAGTAACGTCCTAACATACATAGATCTTCAGAACACCGGCTGGCAGTATCCCCCTGTCGCGATCTATGCCAAACTCTTTTAGCATCACATCTATATAGGTAAACTATAATCTAACAGCAGTTGAATCTATCACTATAGATTCTTATTTCTAAAAATAAGAACTGTTAATCCAAGTGCTTTCGTAAAGACCTTGAACTACCAAACATTAATCGACTGTGATATATGGAGATGATTCTTGAAAGAGATATCCAATACCTTACTCAAAATCGTAACACACTCCCACTATCCATATTACACATTGGGCATATCCCTTCTTTTGACTAAATCAAACTCCTTTGATTATCAAACAAAGAAATCATCTAGCGAAACTTGTTTTTGAGTCCATGAATGGATCTCGTGGGCTCACATATCATGTTATCGTCTATGAACATTGAGTTGTTGGCCCAACGTCTCCAATACAATCATATAGCCATGATACGAAGTTATAACAAGCATAGTCTGAACAGAACTGGGCTCGGCTGGCAGCATAAAGATAATTACAAGGTTTATACCCCATACTCTTCAGCCGTCACTATAGCCTTATTGTAATCATATTACTATCCAAGTCAGACTTTCAGGGACATTCTTCTTGGTAAGACAGACTAGGTTCACAACCTGGTTGTCATAGATGGAATCTAATTCAGATATTATGGCTCCTGGCCATATCTCTCAATCTTGCGCTTTCTTCAAGATGAACATACCAGCCGCCTATTTAGGCTTAAGGTTATCCACAGACTTACAAAACTTTTGTATGCACTGTGCATTCTACACCTCATCACTGTATGACGTCTGCTCACATTCCAATGGTTGAGTATATGTTTGGGGTTCTCAAACTCTTTTAAGATCTTATATACTCCCACTGTCTCTTTTGGAAGAAACACTTCCTCTAGAAGACAGTATGCTTGGAGACAAACACTTTTACTCCACGGATAAGTAAACATTATCTAGCGTGCTTGTTAAGATATTCCACAAAGTCGCATATGTCGCACTGGATCCAAGCCTTTTTGACTTTTCTTGACAACTTCAAATCATCGGTTAAGATAGATTCGACATTATCATCTTCCAAATCTAATATGGAATTTATTCAACCTTTATTCTTTGGAACTCGGTTAAGTATAAGGGCACTATCCCAAAACGGGTAAGGGATACTTCGTATGGCTTGCGTCATATCTTTATCATATAAAGTGTTGTTTCCATTTTAGGAGCACAATCTAAATGCGTATCCCAAGGATGATATCCTTCAAGGGAGAATCTGATTTTATTTCAGACGACTTCTAAAACACCCTTCAAGTATCAATTGCTTCAAACCAATTGAAGATTAATTCCCAAGTAGTTTATCAATCTCATATTCATGCTAGCTCGAACTTTTCGGGCTTTCCGAATTATGTACTTCAGTCAGTACACTAGACTATTTCTATAAATAGTCATAGAGATGAATAAACAATTATTTATGTCATTAATTGTCAAAAGCCAACGAACATCGGTATGTTCAGGCTTTGGACAATCTTTTCTAGAACATATAACCCTTTCATAAAAGGGTATTTTAGTCATCTTTAGATAAGATACATATTACCCACATGATTCATAATCACGTGGTTCAGACATCATCATTTGATTATACGTTTCTCATGCAGAGTCGACATCTAGAACAACCACAAATATCAAGGATAATTACCATACTACTTTACTTGGTTGATATTTTATCACCTATATCGACTATACAGTGACATCAATCTAGTATGTTAGATTCAGTGACTGTTCAACTTAATTGGAATAACATTTATTCATTTCAATTGAATATGTCTACCAAATTCTAACAAACAACCGAGCTTGTGTTCTTCATAAGAACAATAACATTTATATAGTGCATTTATCAGTTGACAAGACTTTGAATTCAAACCGAAACTGTCGCAACATTTGCTTCACCTTTCCGTATCTTTCTGTATTCCGTATTTAATCCTTCAAAATCAATCATACTCGTAAGATATCATTTATCTAAGAGTTGACTTGAACTTAGATGGATTTATCTCAACACTCTTGCCTAGAATAGAAACTCTAATAAGTTCTTTATTTAAGCACTTGCCCTATCTTTCCTTTTTAATCCTTTAAGCACTTGTAAATAATTCTTAGTGTAGTCTTCATAAGACTTAAGAAAGATCACAAGAGCTTTGTTTTTTATTTCCTTTCGTAAAGAAAATGTAAAGTTTATTAAATAGTTTATTTAACCTTTTGAATCGTATACAAAACATTGACTATTTAATTAACCTTTAAGCAATGATTACTGAATTAAGTCAATACTTAAATCTTACAATTTTGAAAATAACATTTCCAAAATTCAACATGGTCATCCTTATCCAACGTTTGAATTAATTTGTCATCGTATGACAGAATGATCATTTTGGATCATATCCAATATATGATTAATTCATTGAAACTTATTCCAATTGATTTAATCATATCATGAGCTTCGTTTTTCAATAATAATTAATGTCTTCAAGTACTGCATCAAATATGTAGCCTCCTTGTCTATAACTACTATAACCGGTTTGCTTGTGTCATTGCTTATTTTAAAAGGATTAAAATTTACTTAACCATTCTTGAGAACGTTTCTCAAATAGTCATAATTTGGTTTTACTAATCGAGAATAAAAACATAAATACAAAGTTTGCTAAAACTACAACATAAAAATAAAGATAAAAGAGTATTGTTGTTTATACACGCAAAATCAAAACTAGTCTTTTGGTTTATGATTTTGCTCCCACTAGTCAACTACTACCAATTGACTTTCAAGAGTTTTCCAAAATTCTTTAGTGGCTGAGATCCAATCTAGTTACCTCGATTCCCGGCGGTGGTCGATTAACCAAGATAATTTCGAAAGGTAGATAACACCTTACCATTCACATCTCTATGTGATTCTCAATGGTTGACTAGTCAACTCTTTGACAATTCACATCTCTATTTGTTAGTCAACCTCTTGTCTCTAAAGTCAGACGGCCCTGACGGTGGCCAATCACCGAAAGACTCTAGTCAAGTCAAAACCGAATATTCACGAGATCTCATACGATCATATCTCAATAACGACGATATACCCGAGGTAGGTCAACTCCCGGCGGTGGTCGATCTGTTGGATCCAAACAAGGGCTCTTCACCGTCGTTATAATATTTGTAGACAATATTTCTACTAGATTTTTGTTGTGGAAGTATTTGTGTAAATTAATTCACTTAATTAATTTTAATCATGGTCTCATCAAATATATTTATCTCTATAGATATATATCCTACACATTTATCTAGATCGTGCATAGTCATGCATCTATCGTATCATATAAAATAAATAGAAGCACAAAATAAATAAATGCGTAAAGTAATCGGTATGATCATGGACTTTCCCTAGGTGCGGTTTCGAATACAAACTGACGAAACCGCGAGTCGCAATCTAAATGTAGCTGCAACTGCCAATAGGATCTTTAATACGCTATTCTCCAATGGGGTCTTTATTTCGTCTTTCTTTGGTCTCCGTCTTCCGCTTCATTCTTGTTACATAAATGTTATCAAATAAAATAAATACACCCGCCGCACACGGAGGGGAGGGGGGAGCTAACGGGAATGGGATAATGCAGAAAATATTCTAGGTCACGTTCTACATAACGGCCTAGGAAAATTTTAAACGAACGAAAAATAAATCATTCACAACTATCCTATTGGTCGAGTCAATGATCAATCGGGGTCCATATAATCATATTATATCTACACAATATCTAATTCATACAATTATATCATATGAAAAAGATAAAATAACCTTTAACTACTTGCGTCTTAATTAATCGATTAACGTTTAATCTATTAAATAATTTTATCCACTCAATTAACTAATTAACATTTAATTAATTAATGATCTTAATCGAAATAAAATGAACAATTAATTTTAAACGATTTCAATTTTAATTTTAATCAATTAAAACTATTCCAAAAATAAATTAAAATTAAAATTATGTCTCTTTTGTTTCTTTCCCTATTGATTCATAATCAAAAGTGATGTCTTTGGTTTCCTAAACCAAAAGGCATCTCCTTGGCGCATTCCAAAATCAACATTTTGAAAAGGGCCTAGGCCGAGGCTTTTTCCAAAATCAAATATTTTGAAAAATACCTAGACCCATTACAATGGAAAGGCCAATATTTTAATTGATTTGCCTGGCCACTTTCCAAAATCAAAATTTTAAAAGTGGCCTAGGCCTAGGCTTTTTCCCAAATCAAATATTTGGAAAGAGCCTAGGCATATTCCAAACAAAGTTTGGAAATGACATTATTATTTTAATCACAATTATGAACCATATTGAAACACAAAATACACAAAAAAAATTGGAAATCCGCCAGCATTGACCGGACAACCGACGTCGGCAGCAGGTTGCCCTGCCTCCGCTGCCACCGCCAGTGGTGGTGCCGCCGCCTGTCGGCCGAGCACCACCCTATCTTGTTTTTTTCCTTTTCTTTTTGTATATCATTTTGCGAATCAAAAATATTTCATCTTTTAATTATGTGATTTAAACGATAAAATTAACTACGCAAATTAATATGCTTATTGCTTAAGGCCGAAGCTCGCTCGGATACCACAGTTAGGAAATCAACGCGGGAACGCATCGGAATTCAAAATTTTATTTCCTTTGACCAGGATCGACTTCGTTTAAGCAACAAACACAATAAGATAGTAGACAGTGGTTACCTTGTTTGATCTAAAACATTGATGCTTTGACCGTCTAAGGAGAGTAGCTATGCACGGAGCCGCCCAACCGTTCGGCCTCTACCGGTGATCCACACGAACACCTTGCCGGAATCCACTATTGGCTTTTTCTCTGTCTCAAAAATCTCTCTAAGAAGCTCCCTAATTTTCACAAGAATTATTATCTCTTGGAATTGTGATCATGCAAAAGAGCTTGACACCCACCTCCTATTTATAGTGGATGGGACACCCCCTAGTAGAGTGGAGAGGAAGAAAACCTTTTACTAGTAAAATAAGGAAAATATATCTGATTGATTTATCTCATTAATATTCAATATCTTATATTAAATATTTTAAATATATTGTCAATATGTTATAATAACTATATTTATTTTATTGCAATAAATCAATTTACACATTTGTACAAATCTATAGTCATTAATATCCAATATTAATTTATAGTAATACTATTTATTTTATTAATCAATGTGCACAATCCAAATACATCTTATGCACTTAGAAAGTGGCGCCACATACATATATCCAAATATATATATGCTTAATCAATTAATATAATACTATGATTAATTAATTTGCAAAATACATGTGTATCATATACACGTATAATTTCGACATACATACATACATCATATGTGTATTTATTTAATCAACATAATTAATATCTTGTATTGTATTTATTCATAATAAATAAATACCACCATATTAATTTACCACTATAACCTTTATAGTCGAGATAAACTTTTCTTATTTTGTTATCGCTATAACCGCATTTTAATCCGGCTAGATGTTCATATGTGTGTGGCCCGATAGGCTTCCGAATATGTTGGCCGTAGACACAAAGTGCAATTTATGAAAATGCCCTTCATGCCTAACGATCACGGGATAGCGTCTAGCAACACACCGTGACCCTTAATCATCGGAAGAGTCAAATGCAATGACTACTATCTTTCATGTGAAACGGTTAGCGCATAAATATAATTATATCGCTGTAATAATATACATACGGTCGTACGTCGAGTGTTAAGCATTGACGACCGTATCATATAATCTGGATATCATTCTCTCTCTAATTAACTAAATTTACTTCCACTTTGCAAAGATTCACGAGAGTAAGACATTCCTTATAAGAAGGCCCTTTCGGATATTCACCCCTACAGATAGTGTTCGCGATTTCTAGACGACCAAACATGTATACCCCGCATGCTTCAGTACCACACCCAATCACTATCGCATGATCGCCCCATGGTTAAGGGAAACCTCAATAGTGTCAAAGCATGACAATCCACACCGTGATGCCATGTAGACTCCGGTCCTAAGGATAATTACACAGCTGTCACATAGTGTGACACTTAACAGTGTAAGTAGGTTAGTCTAACG
Organism: Gentiana macrophylla; assembly: GCA_026214975.1. NCBI lineage: Eukaryota > Viridiplantae > Streptophyta > Magnoliopsida > Gentianales > Gentianaceae > Gentiana > Gentiana macrophylla. Next base: position 335,643 of record JAOBSW010000606.1, read on the forward strand.
TACGCATTCTCTAATACACGTCCACGCACAGTCCAAGTGTCTCTACACTTCAATAGACATGATCTATCCCTGCCCTCAAGGACAAAGGACATCTAATACGTGCGAGCATGTTCGTACTATAAATGCCCTATTTAATAGTACATCAGCCTAGAGACATTTAAGTATCAAACTTGTTAAAGTGATTAGAGATTCCATCAACCATAATCGCCTATCATGGTTTCTCTATCACGGTTTAATACTAAGGACATTATCATATAACAATTCATAATTGGTTCTTTAAAAGAACAAATATATGATAACAGAAAAGCCATTTAATATATGTATAAACATAAAGACATAGTAGAAATGATCTGACCCGATCGGATCCGGTCCAACCCGATTGAGTGTACGACACTATTTCAACATTCCTATGATGGTTTGCTGATCCATCTGCTGAGTCGGGAAAATTTCATCTTGATTTTCTCCAAGTTTGTATGAACCTTTTCTGCTTCTTTTTCTGTTAAGATTTGTGACAAAAATGCTTCCCTCTTTAGAGGTAGAGAGAGTAAGTCAATTGATCTCACAGATGGTTGCTTGAAATCAAATAACTGACGAATGATCTCTGGGTTTCGGAAAACTTTTTCTCCATGAAACACTGTTGTAATGCATTGCTTCATCATCTTCATATTTTCCCCAAATTGTAGAAGAGATTCTACATATATTTCCTTTTTCAGGAGCAACTTGTAGTAGGTTTTCCAAACCTTGTATTCTTTTGATTTTTGCATCAATGTGTCCTGATAAAATAGTTTCATTGCATATTTCAATAATTTATTGAGAGAATATATTTGTTCTTTGGCTATTAGCCGGTTTTCTTGAGATTTCTTTGGAGCGGCCATTTTTGTGTAAGAAAGAGAGGTGGTTTCTTTGATGAAAATAATTTTTGTGGTGCAAAAAGGATTTTTCTGATGAATATAAATAGATATGAGGGCAGTTTGTGATTTGATTGCACGCTCTTTGCAGAGATTTTGTACAACCTTTTCCAATTCCATTGAGTGTTTGTATAACCGATGCATGTACTATTTGGCATTATTGGGGTACACACGCAACAAATTTCTTACATAAACGGCGGTAATTAAATGCAATGTAACCGCTGTCGGTTTTATCCATTTAACTTTTGACTTTCCTTTGACTGGATAAAAACTGTGACTGAGGTCAGTTCCTTGTTGAGTTCAGTTGCATCTTTCTTCAGTTCAATGGTCAATTTGAGATTACTGATGTCAATGACTGATCTATCAAGTGAGCTCACCCAACATATCAAAGATCAATCCCCTTGACGAATCTCTAAGGATTAAACTGACTTAGCTGACTTTGATAATTCCGAATTCAGTTCTCAGCTTTGAAAACCTATCTTTGACCAGAGGTTTTGTAAAGATGTCACCCAACTGGTCTTCAATTGCGACATAGAGAACTGTAACGTCCTTCTTTTCTACATGATCCCTTATAAAATGATGTCTTACATCAATGTGCTTTGTCTTTGAGTGCAAAACTGGATTATCAGTTATGGCTATTGCACTTGTATTATCGCAATTGATAGGTATCAATCCTTCTTCTATATCATAATCTTTTCATTGTTGTCTTATCCATAAAACTTGAGCACAACAGCTTCCAGCTGCTATATACTCATCTTCAACTGTTGATGTTGAGATTGAGTTTTGCTTTTTACTAAACCATGACACAAGTCTATTTCCGAGTAACTGACATGTGCTTGAAGTATTTTTCCTGTCGACTTTGCATCCTGCATAATCTGAGTCTGAGTAGGATATCAGTTTGAATTCTCCTTCTCTTGAGTACCGTATTCCTACTCAGCTGCGTCTTTCAGAAACTTCAAGATAATTTTGACAACTGTCAAGTGACTTTCTTTAGGTCTAGTTTGAAATCTGGCACAACCACCAACTGCAAAAGATATGTCTGGTCTACTTGTTGTGAGGTAAAGTAGACTTCCAATAATTCTTCTGTAAGGAGTTTGATCAACATCCTTGCCACCCTTGTCCTCATCTAACCTTATGTTGGTTCCAATAGGTGTTGCAATGCCAACACTATTCTCCATTCCAAACTTTTTGATTAGTTCTCTATTATACTTGGTTTGATGAATGAATATTCCTTCATTCATTTGTTTCACTTGTAACCCGAGAAAGTATTTCAGTTCTCCCATCATACTCATTTGAAATTTGCTCTTCATTAAATTTGCAAATTTTTCACAGAGTTGTTCCTTTTCAGATCCAAAAATGATATCATCAACATATATTTGTACTAGAAGAGTGCTTTCATCAACTTTCATTCTGAAAAGGGTTTTGTTAATGGTTCCATTGGTAAAGCCATTATCTACCAAAAACTGAGATAGAGTTTCATACCAGGCTCTGGGTGCCAGTTTCAGTCCATAGAGAGCTTTTCTTAGTTTGAAAACTTTATCAATTTGATCCTTAATTTGAGATCCTGGTGGTTGTTTTACATAGACTTCTTCTTCAAGTACTCCATTCAAAAATGCACTCTTAACGTCCATTTGGTACACCTTGAATTTCTTATGAGCTACAAAGTCAAGAAAAAGTCTGATTGCCTCTAACCTTGCTACTGGAGCATAAGTTTCATCGAAGTCTATCCCTTCAACTTGTGAATATCCTTTGGCTTCAAGTCTTGCTTTATTTCTGAAAATGTTTCCATCTTCATCAAGCTTGTTTCTGAATACCCATTTGGTGCCAATTATATTGATATGATCTGATCTGTGTACCAATTCACAAACTTGATTTCTTTCGAATTCATTGAGTTCCTCTTGCATGGCAAGTATCCAATCTAGATCTTTTATTGCTTCTTCTATCTTCTTATGTTCAGTTTGAAATAAAAAGCATGCTATCATAGCATCTAGCTAATTTCTTGTGCGAACTCCTTGTTGAAAATCACCAATCACCTGTTCCTCAGGGTGATCTCTCATCCATTGATGTACTGGGGGATACATTATAGGTTCTTAATTTTGATGAACTTGTTCTTCATGAAATTCTTCTTGATCTGGAATTTGATTTGCTTTAACTTCATTGTCTTGAACTAGGTCAGTTTCATGTTGTTCAGTTGTAGGTTCTGTTGTTGGAAACTGAAACTAATATTGATCTGAAGATTCTGATATCCTTAACATTCCAATGTCAACAAAAACTGATTCTGGTGTTTTTGGTAACTGAGACTGAGAACCTGGTTTATGTTTATCTTCAATTCTATCACCAATGAAGTTTGGTTCGTCAAAAACCACATGTATTGATTCTTCATGCTTGAGTGTTCGTTTGTTCAGTACTCTAAATGTTTTACTGACACTTGAATATCCCAAAAATATTCCTTTATCAGCTTTGGGCTGAAAAATCTTGAGCTAATGTATTCCATTGTTGTGGATAAAACATTTGCTTCCAAAGGCATGAAAGTATGAGAAATTTGGTTTTCTTCCATTCCAAATCTCATATGGTGTCTTTTCATGTCTTTTGTTAATGAGAGCTCTATTTTGTGTGTAGCAAGCTGTGTTTACTGCTTCTTCCCAATATCTTTCTGGTAATTTTGATTCACTGATCATGGTTCTCCTAGCTTTTTTGAGAGTTCTGTTTCTTCTTTCTGCTAATCCATTTTCCTGAGGTGTTGCTGTGGCTGCAAGATGATTTAACACACCAATTTTCTCAACAATATTCAATGATTATATTGTTGAGAAATTATCAGATCTTATGTTGACAACTAATACACCTTTCTGATTTTGCAGTCTCTTGCGAAATTTTGTGAGTTGTTGCTTGGTTTCACTTTTCTTAGTCAAGAAAATTATCCATGTATATCTTGAGTAATCATCCATTACTACCAATGTGTACTTCTTTCCACATACACTGATAGGTATAACTTGTCCAAATAAGTCCATGTGTAGAAGTTCTAGAACTCTTGTAGTTGAATGCTGAGATTTCTTCTTGAAACTTAACTGCCGTTCACCTGCTTTCCTTTTTGGCAAGCATCACATAAGCTATCTTTCTTGTAAGAAATCTCAGGTAACCAATTACTAATTCCTTTTTGACGTGTGTGTTGATGTCATCAAAGTCCGGTGACTCAGTTTCTTGTGCCATAGCCAGCTGATTTTTGATTTTGTATGCATAAGTAAACAGGCCTCGAGGCTACGCTTGCGACCGATCCACAACATACATATTTTCTTTTCTTCTTCTAGCAAGAACTACCTGAAACGTTGTTTCACTGACAGCGATGCAAAATTCTTTATCAAATGTGACTCTGTATCCCATGTCACGAAATTGACTTGTGTTGAGAAGATTGTAGTGGAGTCCTTCAACATATGATACATTCTTTATTGTAATTCCATTTTTGATCAAGGTTCCATATACTTTTGTATATTCAGGTCTGTCCTTACTTCCAAAGTTGACTTTTGGTCCATCCTTGGCAACAAAATCACCTAGACAGTCTTTGCTCCTTGTCGTGTGTCTTGAGAACCACTCTCAAAGTACCATATTTCATGCAAGACAATTTAAAAGGTTTTAGGTACCCAACTCAGTTTGGGTCCATAGGGGTCAGTTTCAAGTACAACTCCATGGATATTTCCATAAGGCCTTCTTTGTAAATCGTTGCACTTGTTAACATATATATAAGCCACAGTCCCATAGTATCTGATTTTGGATTGTGCCTTATTTATATGTTCTCTCAAGTATTTTGCCTGAAATTGATTTCCATGATGCTTCTATTATTGAAAACTGAGTAATAACCATCATTCTGGCTGTCTGAGGTCTGTGCTGACATTTGTACTAAGTGTTCTATTGAGAAATGGGGTAGGTCCTCTGCTGAGTCCTTGACTGAGACTTATGATAAGTTCTCTATTGTGAATAATTTTTTTATTAGTTTTAATAATAGTTTCAGAGAAATTCCAATCATCATCAGTAGGAAATAATCTCCATTTCCCCCTGAATTTGTGAATATTTGAATGATTAACATTCTTGGATTTACTTTGATTGAGAATATTCTGGTTCTTGGCAAGTTTCATTTGTGTAGATCTGGCATTTGATCTACCATCTCTACTTCTTTGAGGTACAACAGATCTACCTTTAGATTTACCTTTGTCACTTGGTAGAGCTGACTTCTTAGAAAATTGATGCTGAAACTGAATTGATTCATGTGGAACTGGTTTTACTGGGTCAACATGCTTCTCTGAGGAAATTGCTCAGCTACGAACTTAATGCCAGTTTTTACATTCGGTTCAGCAGTTTTGCTAGTTCATTCCTTAGAAGATTGTTGTGTGCCAAATCCTAGGCCAGTTCTGTCTCTATATGACTTTCCATTATTGAATCAGATTGAACTTGAGTGAGCAAAAGAGATTCATTCTTGTCGACATAAGAGGCTAAAACTGATTCTTTCCTTTGCCAGTTCTGGTCAGTTTCAACATGTTCAATTCAGCTTTCAATTTTTTGACTTCTATAATTAGAGCTTCTATTTCTGTTTTAATTGATTCATAACAAGCTTGTATAGTTACCAGCTGATTCATCAATTCATCAAGAGTTTATTCTAATTCTGGATTTCTAGGATTGGAGCCAGCTGTAGAAGAACAAGCATTTTGTTTGGAAATATACACTTAAGTATACTTAGAGTTGGATTCACATAACTCATTTGAATCTTCCATATGTGCCATCAAAGTTGTGTCATCTGAGAGTCTTTCAGTGCCAGTTTCATTATCTAATTCATCTCCAGCTAAGAGTGCCCTTATCCCGGTTCTTCTTGGCTGAGTTCTTTTACTAGCCAGTTCTGGACATTCAGCTTTGTAATGCCTTGGCTTTTTGCAGTTAAAGCAAAGATATTCATCATCTTTTCTTTTCTCATGAGTCTTTTTGATGTACTTCTGGGTGACTGGGTGACCACTTTTCATTCTTCT
>JAOBSW010000856.1:0-101719 GCA_026214975.1 Gentiana macrophylla
CCTCACCTTATATATGTTCTTTGAGACTTTGGAAGAAGTAGTTTGCCCAATTAAACTCTAGACTGTTATAGATGATTCCCATAAGACGCATTCAAACCTCTGTCACGGCATTGTTTGCTCCTAGCTTTCCTTCAATTGTCTTACCGATTAGAGCACTGAACTTATTGAAGGGTTTCTTCAAAGCAGATATGAGACAATTAAGCTTCTTGGAGCCTGAGTTTTCCGTTTTGGCGATTGTTACCCAAAAGTCATCCAAGTTTTGTGGTACCAAGGCTGCTTTTGTGTAACATTTATTCGAGGTTTTGAGGTGTTCGCGAATTACCTTTGCCGTAATGACCACTTCTGTACCGTTTACAGATGCAGCAAGCTTGTCTTCATCCATTTTGTCACCTTCTTCAGCAAGGAGCCCAGAAATGAACTTTGCTGTTTTCCAGAAAGAGATAAGGTTTTCATAACAAATATCCTTAATGGGGGGTTGAGAAAGGTCAGCAATCCCAGATTTTTGCATCTATTTGCCAATCTTCTTGCATCTTCATCATTTCCACAAAGTTTTAAGTAATGTTCTTCTTGAAAGAAAGATCTAGTGGCGATCGATTTCTCATACTGTTTTCCAGTTTGAGTGTTTGAAGAGGATGAAGCCATTGTTTGAATGAATTTGAGATTTAGAAAAGCTTCCATTTTTTGGGGAAAAATGGGGATTAGGATTTGCAAGAGAGTGTAAAGATTTTTGAAAAACCTCTAAGTGCGGTTTATATAGGATGATTTTTGGTAGTGTGAACGTGGTTGAATATGGAAGGATTTTGTGACGTAATGGCATGATTTTGTCTATGTAAATCACGGTATTTGAGTGAAGTGGGAGAGTGGATTGAGGCAAGTAATGATAAATCCCGGATATCGAGGGGTTTGTAATTCAAAAAAACTATAGTTACATCCACGATTATGAATTGATCTCCACGTGTGTAATCTTCCACAGTTAATCCTCCATAACTTATTTATTTTCCACATGTATAAAACTTATTTAGTTCACACTTTAGTTTGTTGTTTACTCCAATGTATATTTCGGTGCAGTGACTTGGCTGGTCACTAAGCCAGTGTAGTGACTTCTTTACTGAGATGCTGTATATAACTATTCCTAACAATCAGTGTAGTTGACTTCACTGAGTACCAGTGCCTTACTTGCCAAATGAGCTAACCCATAATAGCAAAGGTTTAGTCAGCTGGTGAAGTTACTTAGCTGATTACTCTAGTTAGCTGCTCCTTAGTACTTAGTCAATTTCTATCATTCCCAAATCAGTTCTCAACTTGCTGAATCTTTCATGACTGAGTGGTTTTGTGAAGATGTCAGCCAATTGATTTTCAGTGGGTATGTATCTTAGAATAACATCCCATTTTTCAACATGATATCTGATCAAATGATGTCTCACATCAATGTGTTTTGTTCTTGAGTGTAATACTGGATTTTCAGTGATAGATAGTGCACTTGTATTGTCACACATAATTGGAATTGTCTTCTCCCCCATTCCATAATCCCTTAGCTGTTGTCTAATCCATAGTACTTGTGCATAGAAACTGCCTGCTGCTATATATTCTTCTTCAGTTGTTGATGTAGATATGGAGTTTTGCTTTTTGCTAAACCATGATACTAGTCTGCTGCCTAGCATTTGACGGGTTTCAGTGGTGATTTTTCTATCAATTTTGCATCCAGCATAGTCAGAGTCTGAATATGATATTAGCATGAATCCTCCTTCTTTTGGATACCAAATTCCAACATTGATGGTGTTCTTCAGGTATTTGATTATTCTTTCGGCTGCTAGAAGGTGTGATTCCTTTGATTGAGCTTGAAATCTTGCACATACTCCTACTGCACAAGCCATGTCAGGTCTGTTTGCAGTTAGATAGAGTAGGGATCCAATGATTCCATTATAAAGCTTCAGATCAACATCCATTCCATTTTCATCTTTTCAAACAATAACTCTTGCACACATTGATGTATCAGATGTGCCACTTGTGTCCATACCGTACTTGTGTATCAAGTCTTTTGTGTACTTGGCTTGATTAATGAAGATGCCATCTTTCATTTTCTTTACTTAGGGACCAAAAAAGTAATTTAGTTCTCTTATAATGCTCATCTAGAATTTGCTTTTCATTAAGTTTGCAAATTTCTCACATATCTTCTCATCTTCTGATCCAAAGATAATGTCATCAACATATTGGACTAACATGGTGCTAGATCCTTCCTCTAGCTTGAAGAGAGTTGAAGAAAGTCTTATCAATAGTGTTGGAAATAAAATTTATGTTATGTTTTGATGATGATTCATCACTTATTCAGTTACTGTTTTTAGACCCCATTGATGAAGTGCCATAAATAGCTGTTATAGTGCAAAGCAAAAAGACGTCTAGAAATCAATGTATAGGATTTAATAGAGTCCGATATTTGTATAAGTTAATCAGACAAGCACTGTAATAGTTCTAGGTTTAGAACTGATAAATTGAGTAAATAACTTATGTAGTAACTGAAGAGATACTGGAACACTGACATAAGAGCACACCAACAAAAACTGAAGAAGGTAAGTTCGCTGAAGGACACAGACTCAGTTAACTTATCTAGAAGACTGAAAAACTGAGTGTCCAGACTCAGTTACTGAAGACTGAAGAACCGAGGGTTCAAACTCAGTTTATGAAGACTAAGTCGAGACGGTAAAGTTAGACTTCAGTAAGATTGTGATGACCTGAACTGACTTTATGGATCTTCTATAAATGCCTAAGAATCATAAGGACAATGATATCTTAGATGATCTATTGAAAATGGTGTAATATGATTTAGTCAATTATAATCAGATGAAGAATAGAGTACTGAGATTTTGAAGAAGAGTAAAAACTCAATTAATGCTCTTAAAAACGGGAAACAGACTATGTCATGTTTATATCAGTTTTTAACCGAAGATAAGAAAAACTGAAGATAAATCAGACCATTATAAGATAAGCAATCTTATTGAACACGCAGAAATGTCAGAAAGGTAACTGACATACAAAAAGAAAAGAAGGACCACTAACGGCTATAAGGAGTCAAATTCAAATGATCTAAGCGTGAGAGAAACCCCTATAAATAGACCACTTCTACCACTAGAAGAAGTGCGGAATTCTAAGAATTAATCCAATCAAGAAAGTTCATACTAAGGGGGAAAGTAAATCAAAAGAATTCCTGCTAATCGCAAGATCAAGAAATATCTTCAAGTGTTCATAAGCATTCAAAGAAAGATCAAGATCAATCATTTGAAGGAAAATAGAGCTGTGCATAACTTGTATATCTAGAAGAGAAAACTCAAATCACAAATTGAATCAAAGTTATTGATTCAAGTCTCAACTTTGATTTCATCAAAGGTTTTAGACTGTGAAACGCCAAGAAGGTGTGAAGGACAGTTGAGCTGTAGTCAGAAAGACTGTGTTTGTGATGAGCTGGTGAAGAGGCAAGACAATCGTCCAAGGACCAGTGTTTCAAACAATTGGAGAGCAGCCATCCAACCTGTTCTACAAGTGTTTAGATAGTGAAGCTAGGGATTATTCAGTGACAATAAGTTTAGGACTTTTTGTAACTGAGCAACCTCAAAGAGTTCTAGTGGAATTTTCCTCCGCATCACAGGGGAAGAGAGGATTGATAGGATTACACCACCTGGAACCTCTATAACTCTTGTTTATTAACATTATGCATTTTTTTACTGCATTATAGTTATATTCATCTAGTTCACATACTCGGCAAACACCAGAAAATGAGTCAGCAAATTAACTGATAACTCATATTTTACAAGGCTTAATTTAATCCACTACCGGTTAATTCAGCTAAGGATAAGTCAGTTTTGACTTATACTCAACTATGTTAGCTTAACTCCGCAAAAGTTTAAGTTGAACTATATCTGTTTTAAGATTCAGTTTTTGGAAGACATTTTGGTGACAAGTTTATTCACCCCCCCCCCTCTAAACTTGTGTTAGCCTTTGCAAACGGACCAACAATTGGTATCAGAGCAGTTCTTCCTTTTTGGAGGTGATCCAAATCGATTACTGCTTCGGGCATATGTTATTTCCTTAACCAACTTTAGCTGATTCTCAAAATCAAATTGTTTGCTTAAGTTTTTTATAAGGTTTCTCAAAACTGCATCATGGATACACAACAACACTTTAGAAATTTGATAAACTGTTCATTTTTTAGCTTTGATGAATACAAAAGTAAATTATTGGCTCAGGTGGCTGATACTCAAGAAAAGCTGATTCAAACATTCATTGAAGATCCATCCATCGCAAAGTCTAAAGAAAATGATGAGACACTACCCATAAGCTTTGGAGGAAATGACTATGGTGAGAATGATGAAGAAATTATACTATTTAGAACCAATCTGGTGAACAACTCTGTCAAATCAAACAAAGACAAGCGATATTGGAATATGAAGTAGATGACAATGAAAACTTATCAGCCAAACATCATGAGGCAGGTACTTCCACTTTCAACACTCACACTGCCATGAACAATCATAGAAATGAAGATTTCTATAAAACCTTGGACATACTCATAAAGGAATCAGAGGTAATTCAAAAGAATTATGAGAATGTCAAAAAGGAAAAAGATCTATTGAAAACTGATGTTCTAAGATTGAATGCTGAGATCAATCTTATTAAGAATAATATTGGAACTAAGGAGACTTGCTCAAATGATGAACTAACAGAGGTAACAAAAATCACATAATCATCAGTTAATCCAATTTCTAACGTTCAGTTCAAACTAGGGAAACCATTTGGAGGCAGAACTGTTTTAGGGTTTGACAATCTGCAAAATTCTAAGTTCAGACCTAGTACAGTTGCACCTAAGTTTGTAGCTGCACAAAAGTCAAGAACTCAGAAAACTGACAACATTTTTAGAACTGACAATTACTCAGCACAGCCTTGAGCTAAAACTGAAATAACTGTGAAATCAATCAGTGGCAAACAGCAGACTGAAAGATTTTACAGAAAGTATCAGAGGACTGAAAAAGGCACAACTAATCAGAGCTCAGTTAAAAGAACATTCAAGTCATATTCTCAAAAGAATTAAAATCATACATGGAATAATATATTCAGGGGGAAGGAAGACTCTTCCCTACTGATGAAGACTGGAATGCACCGGTAGTTTCAAGATCTCATCAGTTTCACAAGTTTAATGAACCAAAGATTGTTAGATCAAGACATCATAAATTTGTGAAAGCTGACTCTATTCAGTCAAAATATCAAGAGAGGTATGTAAAGACTAAGACTAAGATCAACAATCCTTTACCAAAAACTAATCAAAAAAGACCCAAGTATGTGTGGGTACGAAAGATATCTCATTCTGTTTTGCAGGAGAAGATCAAAAGCTGAAAACTGAGAAGTTGCAATTCTTAAAACTGAGTTGTACTCACAACTGAGTTTTTGAATTGGCTACATGTTCAGGATAAGGACATTTACTACAAGTTCTGGATAAGGACAAAACTAGATATTTACAGCTGGAGATATACGGCACCAACTGCATTTACTGATACAAGCTACAGATGACAGAAGAGATGTGATCTACATTAATCTCAACCATCCATCTTTTCCACTCATCACTTTTTCGCAATCTCAATGATTTTTTGACAAGACGTTTTGTATCCCACTTAGATCTTTTAAGCAATTTATCTACCACTTATAAATACCATCATATTTCCCATTAATTCCTTACACTCAGTTTTCATATAATCATCCTTTGAAGTTCTTTCTAAAATCTCAAACATCTCTAATCCAACTCAATCTTCAGAAATAATGGCCTGCACCAGAGTTGAACCTGCAATGATCATCTCACTTGATCAATTTATTGCTAAATACACTGATCAGACCCTTGCAAAAGAAATTGTAACAAAGATTCGGGAAATCAAGGGTTTGGAACAAGTGTTCAATATTAATCAGCAAAGCGTTTGTTTGGACAGTATTGAAGAAATCTATGAATTTGGAAAAATGACCATAGAAGGAGAAGATGTTCAAACGCTCACAACCACTGTTAATGGAAAATAAATTCGAGTCAATGAGGACCATATAGCAGATATCTTTGGCTTCGAAAAATCTGGATGTTCGGCATCTGTCAAATTAAGCAAAGAGCAGAAAGAGAAATTATGGAAATTTATTGCAGTAAATTCAGAATCAGTAGTCTTGCAGACTGGAAGCACAAGTCTACTCAAACATGAATTCAATTTTCTTACCAAGATGTTGCCAAATTGCGTGATTGGTAACACATGAAACTTTAGCAATCTATCTGGCACCATGTTGGTCCCTTAAAAAGGCTTTAGTTAAGTTTAGAGGGGGGGGGGGGGGGTGAATAAACTTAACACTTAAAACTTTGGAGTTAACAAATTGCAACTTCGTGAGCTTTGCCGATACTTCAATGATCTGCTTTGAGACCTCGATAACTGGCCGATAAATGCTTGAGTAGTCGACGTGATTGATTGCTGAATTTGTGCAATGGAATAATATCAAAATTAAGCCTTATTACTTGTTGTTAAATATGTTACTAAGTATTAGATACTCAAGAGTGTATGTGTGTGATTTCGATTTGCTAGATTCAAAGAGTTGATATGAATAATGACTAAGTGCGTAAAGTAAATGCAAAGAAGTAAGTAGAGAGATTTTTATAGTGGTTCCAGGTGATGTAATCAGACGTCCACTCTTCTCCTGTGATGTTGGAGGAAATTCACTAGTGATCTTTGAGTTATCTGTTACAAAGAATCCTAGGTTGCTTGTCCTTCACCAATAACTATGGCTTCACAAACTGAAAACTGGGAACAGGTAGGATTGCTGCTCCTGAGTCTTCCACTGGTCCTTGAAGGGTAGGATTGCCTCTTCACCAGCTCCACCACAAACCAACAGTCTTTCACACCTAACAGATGCTTCACTGTCTTCAGCAGGTTCTTTATAAAATAAAGAATGAATCAAATATATGATTCAGTTGCAGCAGCTTGATTAGGATGATATAATCAGCAGCTTGCAGTCTTCAAGTGTGTATGCTTGATGCAGCTTGAACACAGAATGCACTTGAAGAAAATAACTAGATCGTGACCTTAAGCTCAGTAAGTTTCGTGAGGTGTTTTTCACTCAATGTTATCACTTGAAGTTTATTCCAAAATTCATCATCATCTTCTTGAGTTGAAAGTCCTCTATTTATAGGTAGGAATGCATGTGACTTGAATTTGAAATTCAAATGTGACCGTTCCTTGTATTTGTCCCATCCTCACTGCATTCTGTTACTATTCATAGGACTGACACTGTCAGGATTACTTTTTGACAGTGCAGTCTGTCCACCCCTTTGACTTGTATCCAATGGATAAAAATATGGATCATCCCAACGTCTTTTTAATCTCAGCCTTTGATTTGCTTGATAAGTCAGAGGTAGTTGGCTGTTCTTATCCATGTAACTTTCCAATAATCTTGAATTAATCGAGGTATATATCAGCAGGTTCATTAGTCTGCTGTAAAACCAATCAGTCTGCTGAACATCATATTTTTGTCTGTAAAATATAATGCAGCTGATTCCTTTTATCCAACTTTTATTTGTGAAGTTAGATTACATCATTTTAAATATAACTAAGTTCCAAACATCATCCAACTTGTGGAACTTAGACCTTCTACACAAGGTATATGTAATCAGTTTAGGTCATCACAGACTTGCCTAAATACTGATTCCATATCCTTGACATTAAATACTAAGTTTGATCCCTTAGCCTTCATTTACTGAGTTTGAACCTCGGCCTTGGTCTTCGTCTTCAAGAGGTTCCCGACAAGTCTCATCGACCTATTTACCTATCGACCTAGACGGTCTGTGATAAAGCGATCGGCTGACTTTTTACAAAGGCTTGTTTGATCAAACCTATTTATGAATCAAACTCTAATAAACCTATACATTTTATCTAGACATCTTTTTGCCTTTGCACTATAACAGCTAGTATGGCACTCATCATCAAAACTAAGAAATAAGTCCAACAATTTCCCCCTTTTTGGTGATGATGCCACTACCCTCACCTAATCAGCAAAGCAAAAAGATAAAAGCACAAACAAAACAAATTCAGTCAATTCTCATTATAAATATTTGTTCACAGTTATTACAACTAGATACAGCAAAGATAAACAGTGATAAGTAGCTGATCTATTGTCTCTTCTCTCTTTCTTGTCTAGCCTTCTCAGCTTGCTCTTGATAAGCTCTGATCTCTTCTATCATTTCAATCATCCATTCATTCTCAATTAGTGTAAAGTCAATATAAGAATTGACTTGTTTCCACCAATTCCATGCTTCAGGCAGGACAAGATTGATCTCGATTCACCCCAAGCCAAACTTCATATACTGACTCTCCTTTAATTCATTGGTGAATCTTTTGCTTTTGTAATTGGCAGCACCTTTTCACCTTTGCTACTTCTTCTACCTCTGGTATTTGCTCTTAAAGCTCTAATCCTTGCCTCCCAAAACTTCAAACTCAAGAAGGAGTTAAGACCTTCATGAAATCCCATGTCACGATAGGGTCTCCTTCTGTTATGAAACTCTTTCTTGTACTGTGATAGGAGATCATCAGTGAGTTGCACTCTGCCAGTGAGTTTCTAAAAGCATTTGTATCATCAGTCCATCTCTTCAGTGCAAAGAGTCTAGCAGACCTCCTTTCTTTGCGGTGATTGGCCCTCTTCCCCTTAGTGACATCATCAACAAAACGTGAGATGAGGCCATGAATAGCTTCTGTGATACTATCACTCTGTGTAATTGACCGCCATTGTTCCATTCTAGTATCAAGTGAAGTAATCCTTGATTGCGGGGTCTCTTCGGTCTGTTGATCCTTTCGGTGAGTTTGGGATCAGGCATAGCGGAGTTGTTGTGCAAACAACAGCTCAAACAAGTTTGGGAGCTTGACAAGCTTGTCAAGTTTCTCATGTATAGAGACAAGTTGATCTTTTAGAAACTTGTCTTTGGCTTTATTTCCAACTTTGATACCCTTGACATCTAGTATCAAATTATTCATTGCATTTTGAGTAGATGCAAAGTTTGAAGCAATCAGATCGATAGATTGTGCATTATCATTTACCATCTTCATCGATTCTTCAAATCTCTGTTCTTACTGTCCAATTGAGTTCTTAATCGTTGCATGTCATTTCTTTGATTCTTAACTCATTGACAACTTCAATTGGCACTCCATGGCCATTTCATGTCGGTAGATCCATCGTGAGCTCCTCAACTCTATATTGTGCTGTTGTCCACGATGACCATGGCTCTACTCATATCTCTCCCAGCAGGGAGAGGTCCTTCCTCAACCATTGCACCAAGAACATCTTCAAAGATAGGATCTTGTGCAGGTTCTTCAGCAACTTCTTCTTCTCCAAAAATTTGAAATTCTTCATCATTGTAGTCATAGTCTAGCAGCTGCTCATCCTCATTAACAGCAGTCTGCGACTATCCTTCCCTACAAGTGGCCTTGGCTCCGAAGGCTCCACTACAGCAGCCTCATTAACAACAGGGGTTTCCTCCATACCCAACTCTGGTTCCAACCTTTGTCCAGGTGCTGTTTGAGACTCAGCACTGTGCCTCTGTTCAACCTTTGTCCAGTCTTTGTTTGTACCTCAAAGAAACTTGTACTCTCCTCTTCAATTTCCTGTGGATTAAATATGGCTTCATTATCCACTTGGAAACCTTCTGCATGACCAATCTTGGTCAGAATCATGGCAGTTTTGGTGAGAATCCCTTCAAAGTCAAATCCACTTTGATATTCAATGGATTCCTCAGAACTAGCACTTGGTTCACTGAAGTCAGTGGTCTTTTCCACATCCAAATCAGCATTCTGTACATCTTCAGGTTGTGCAGTAGGCTCTACAACATGAAATATGCTTGGTTCATCACCCGACCTACCAAAGACTCAATGTAATTCCTCGGTGATTAGTGCTTCTAGATCATCCATGGTGAGATCTTGTAGATCCTCATCCATTTCTCCATCTCTTGGCCTCGGCGAGATCTACCAAAGATCGGTGGATTATGCGGATGGTACATGTGTTAGTGCAGCCCCACTTGATTCTCCTGGTCAGAGGGAAAATCTCTCTCTACTATCGATGATGAAGAAGAATCATCAGGACCATCTCTTGGATCTCTAAATTTGATACCCTCCTCCTTACATTTGCTCATCAAAGCAGATCCATCGACCTGGATTGCAACAGGGTGGTGTCAACCAGATCCGACAAGTTTTCTACTCCCAACTTATCAAAAGCCCATTCTTCAAAATTAGTCATTGGTTCAGTAGCTGGCTTTTGTCTCTTATAGAAACCAAACTTCCATTGAAAATAATCAGCAATTTGCTGAAGTTTGGGATCCACATACTCTTCAGTTTTCTTGCTCTTTTTCACATGCCTTTCAAATGGCATGAAAGATCTCCTGGGAGCAGCTCCAGTAGCTTGTTGACCTCCAAAGGTTCCAACAAGCAGATTCATGGTATCTTCTACAGATGTTTGAAAGTCAGCAGGTTGCTGTGATTGTACATTTGTGCCTACTACTTCCATCTCAGATCACACTCGGTTCCCACGACTTACATGCTCATCAAACAGGTTAGCGAGAAAGCCGCTCTTCCCCCCGAACTATTGCCAAATTTGCGGTGGTCTTCAACCAAGTCTCCAATCACCTCTTCAACCACCACAAAGAGTTCGAGTTCGGTGGTTTCTTTGTGGTTCTTGATGGATACTACAAGAGGCTCAGTGGTCGGTGGATCGTTGTACATCCTCTCTGATTGCTCAAAAACAACCACATTCGGCATCGTGAGACTTGATAACTTCTTCATTTGAGGAATCACCTGATAACAAGCGGTGGAATGATAGTTAGAGGCTCGGCTTCAATGACCTCTTCTTCCTCTTCTCTCTGGTGCTTCCTCCTGGACTCTTTGAGCTTCCATGTTTTTCAACTCTTTCCCCTTGCCATATTTCTTCTTTTTGGTAACTTCCTTCATTCTTTTGGAGAGGGGTTCATCATCATCATCTTTTCTAGTTAATTTTCTTTTTCTACTAGCTTCCTTCTGTTGTTCTCTAAAAATTTCACCAACAGTTTTTCTTGAAGCCACAGCAAGGTCAGTAACCTCCACTTGACCCTCAGCAGACTCATCAGTCTGTGCTGTTTCCTTTCTTGTTCTCTTTGATTTCAAGACTTCTGCAGTCTTCCTAACATCAACACTCTTTCTCTTTCAAGCAGTTTTCTTTGGTGCAGCAGGTTTGATAGATATCTTCTTAGTTTCTTTGAACACCGCACCACCACCAGTATCACCATCATCTCCATCATCATCATCATCGCTGACCTCTCCGGCCAATCTCTTCATCATCATCAAGTCTAGGAATTGCATAATCAATCTCCTTTTTGTATCGGACTGATTTATGTCAAGCTGGTTCAAGGTCGGGAACCTCCAAGTGATTCAATGAGGTCTCGAATCATCAAACCTAAGGTAAGGCCTTTGATTTCCTTTTCCTAGTTTGTCCTCCTTCTCAACTTTCTTCATATAATGAATAAAGTACCTATTGATCAAACTTCATGCTCCTGCAGATGATAATCATCGAGTTCTATCTTGGGTCCCGATAGAGTATCCATCTCGCCAACTAGCCCAAGTATGTTCTTTGCAATGAGCTTGCTCAACAGATCGTATTCAATGCCAATGTTTTGCAGTTGATGCAATCGATTTGATAGTTGCATCTGTCTTGATCGATCTACAAAAGCCATCTTGTCCAATCCATAGCTTCAGGATTGGTGAACCATCAACAACTTCTTCAAAACCAAACACTTCTCTCGCCAGATTGGAGGAGATTACAAGTTCCTCACCATTCACACAGTGGTTTTGAATGCTTGATTCCTTCTTCTATAACAATATTCTTCCGTAAATCAATAACATTGGTGTATGATATCGTTTCTAATCGATGTTGAGTTTGTTCTCCAGGCCTGCAAACCTTCTTATTCTTCGACCTATATTAATGGCCAGTTCGGTTCTGTTTGCATCAACAACATAGCCTCTTACACTTTGGCTTGATTCGATTTGAACTTCAACTCTTTCCGCCATTGAAATAAGAAAAAGATGAAGAAGAGTTGCTCTCAAATCTGTGTTCACACAAAGTAGATTTTGCAGAGATAAAGCAGAAATTGCAAGTGGTGAATACGCTAAATGATCGATTATATAGGCGGTGGGTAGTTGAAGCTATCACTTTGCGACGTACATTGAGGTAACCACGATTAAATCTGATTAAATGCTGTCTTGACACGTGGTCCACTACTCCTCCATAACGTTTGTAACCGTTGGATGGTTTAACTGTGGTAATAATGGATAAAATAAATATCCCGCCAAACTGCTTTTTGACCTAAATAACTTTGACTGAGTAACGTTCCATTCAGCAGGTATCCTCGGCGAGGTGGGCTCGGCGATCTGGCGATAATGTGCTTCAACTGACCTGGCGACAAAGTGACTCTTTGATCCTTGTTTTCTCCTTGTTTTGTTCAATTGATAATACAAGATGAAGTTTAATACCAATGACGATCCATCAAGTGAGCTCACCCAACATGACAAAGACCAATCCCTTGGCAACCTCATTTGCTCAATTGTTCAAACATAAGTACATGGAATTGTTGATACCAATGACTAATCTGCTAAGTGAGCTCACCCAACATAGCAAAGACTAATCCCTTGGTGAATTCCAGTACAACTCTTTGAATATCAGTCAATCTTTATAATTCCAAGTTCGAGTCCTTAATTTGGCAAATCTTTCACTATCAAGTGGCTTAGTGAAAATATCAGCAAGTTGATCTTTGGTAGGAATGTATAGAACCACCACATCTTTCTTTTCAACATGATCTCTTATAAAATGATGTCTCACATCAATGTGCTTGGTTCTTGAATGCAAAAGCAGAGATTTTACGTGATTGCAATTGCACTTGTGTTGTCACACATGATTGGAATTTCCTTTCTTCAATTCCATAATCCCTTAATTGTTGTCTTAACCATAGTACTTGTGCACAAAGAACTTCCAAGCGACAATGTATTCAATTTTGAGTGGAAGTTGAAATAAGTCTGTTTCTTGCTAAACCAGGAGACCAGTCTATTTCCCATTAAGCGATTGAGTTCTGAGGTGCTTTTTCTATCAATCTTGCATCCAAAGATAATCGAGAATCTGAGTAGGATATTACCTTGAAGCTTCCTTCCTTGGAATACCATATTCCTACTCCCAAAGTCTCTTTTAGATACTTAAGAACTCTTTTGATGACACCTAAATGACTTTCTTTAGGTTTGGATTGAAATCTTGCACAAACACCTCTGAAAAGGATATATCAGTCCATTGGCGGTGAGATCTGACAGACGCCTATCATCATACAGTACAAAGTCCGATCAACATCTTTGCCTTCTTTATCTTCATCCAATCTGATGTTTGTACTCATAGGAGTTGAGCTCTTAGTGATGTTTTCCATACCAAATTTCTTCAGCAACTCTTTGGTATACTTGGTTTGATGAATGAAGATTCCATCCTTCATCTGTTTAACTTGCAGTCCCAAGAAGTAATTCATCTCTCCCATCATACTCATTTGGAATTTGCTCTTCATTAGATTTGCAAATTTTCACAAAGTAAATCATTCTCAGAACCAAAAATTATGTCATCCACATAAATTTGTACCGATAGTCTTTGTCCCTTCACTCGATTACGAAAAGTGTCTTGTCAATGGTCCCTTTTGTAAAACCATTGTCCACCAAGAATTGAGATAGAGTCTCATACCATGCTCTTGGTGCTTGTTTCAATCCATAAAGTGCTTTGTTGAGTCTATACACTTTATCTTCTTGATCTATAACTTCAAATCCAGGAGGTTGCTGAACATACACTTCCTCCTCTAGGATACCATTCAAAAATGCACTCTTGACATCCATTTGATATACTTTGAAGTTCTTATATGCAAGGCATGTGCCAAGAATAGTCGATAGCTTCCAATCTTGCAACAGTGCATATGTTTCATCAAAATCTATTCTTACGCTTGAGAATAGCCTTTTGCAACTAGTCGGCCTTATTTCTTACAATGGTACCAGATTCATCAAGTTTATTCTGTATACCCATTTAGTACCAATGATATTTGCATGACTTGGCCTTTCAACTAGTGTCCAAACTTGATTTCTTTCAAATTCATTTAATTCTTCTTGCATAGAAATTATCCAACTGGATCTCAAATTGCTTCTTCAACAACTTTAGGTTCCATTTGAGATAGGAAACAAGTAAACATAGCTTCCGGTTGTCTTCTAGTCCTCACACCTTGTTTGTACATTGCCAATTACTTGTTCAAACAGGTGATTCCTTAACCATTGTGGATTCGGTTATTTTGATTTTCAGAACATCATCTTGATGAGGTCTGCTGTAGTTTCTTCTCTGAGCGGGGTGAGATCCTTGAATTGCTTGATTGTTGCATCGATAACATTGTCACAGGTGTTCAAAGCAGGGGCGATGATCGAAACTTTTAAGTCATTGAATCTTTCCAAAACTTCAACACAATCTGGATCATTGACTTGTTGATTCTTAGCAGGTTCATGATCTTCAACTTCCATTCCAGTAAACTTAGGTTCATCAAACACAACATGGATTGTTTCTTCATGTTTTAGTGACCTCTTGTTCAGTACCCTGAATGCTCTACTGACTGAAGAATATCCCAAGAATATGCCTTCATCTGATTTTGGTTGGAATGTCTTCAAATGAACTTTGTGATTTAGAATAAAACATTTACTTCCAAATGGATGAAAATAAGATATGTTAGGTTTCCTTCCATTCCAAACCTCATAAGGTGTCTTCAGCAACTTCTTGTTTACTGATGTTCTATTTTGTGTATAGCATGCTGTATTTACTGCTTCAGCCCAATATCTTTCAGGTAGCAATGCTTCACAAATCATTGTTCTTCCTGCTTCCTTTAATGTTCTGTTTCTTCTTCAAAGAACCCCATTTTTTGAGGTGTACCAAAGAATGACAAGTTGATGAAGTACACCATTCATTCACAATATTCTCTTAAAACTTTGTTGAGAAATTCGAGTACCACTGATCCGATCTTATCTTTATGATTGTAAACTTTTCTCATTTTGTAATCTCTTCAAAAGATTAGGCATGCTTTGGAGTGTCTCACTTTTCTTGTTCATGAATATCACCCAAGTGTATCTAGAAAAATCATCCACAACCACTAAGGTGTATTTCTTTCTGTCACACTTGTTGGAGTTATTGGTCCAAAAGATCCATGTGCATAAGCTCCAACACTCTGTTAGTTGATTGTTTAGTCTTTGACTTGAAACTTGACTTTATCTGTTTACCTTTGGCGACATGCATCTGAGATAGCATCCTTCTTGAATGTGATCTCGAGTAAACCAACCACTAACTTCTTCTTCACTAACCGATTAATATCATCAAAATTTAGATGATTTAACTTCTTGTGCCATAACCAATTGAGTTGATTTGGTATGCACAATCAAAGGTGTTTCTGGAGGCTATGATAGACCAATCCACAACATACATGTTACATTTGCCTTCTATCGGCAAGTACAACTTGATCACCTCTTTCACTAATGACAATACAATTGTTTTTGTCAAAAGTGACCTTGTATCCCATATCACAGAATTGTCCAGTGCTCAGCAAGTTGTAATCCAGTCCTTCCACATATGCAACATTCTTGATTGTAAGTCCATTTCTGATAAGTGTGCCATATCCTCTTGTATAACCAGGTGTATTTTTGTTGCCAAAATTCACCCTTGGACCATCTTTTGCCACAAATTTTGATAGACAGTGCTTATTCTTTGTCATGTGTCTGGAACATCCACTGTCAAAGTACCAGACACCCTACAAAACAAAGTTAATGCATTTTAGGTACCCAAACCTGTTTGGGTCCATAGTGGTCAGTGGCAAGCATGACCCTTGGTATGTTTCCATAAGGTCTTCTCTAAATGTATCATACTTTGGATCATACTTTGGTTCATATATGTATTCCACACATCCATAAGTTCTAATGATAGGTTGTGTAGGAACCACATATGTTTTACGGCCTTTTGGTACATAATCTTTGTTTGAAATGATTCTTGTTATTAGAAACATTTGCATAACCATAGGTGTCTTTGTTTATTTAGAAATGTACTGTAATATGGAGTCTCTTTGAGGTCTTGTGTAAGTCCTCTCTTTGATTCCATTGCCTAGGTTTTACCCTAGTAGTATGGTTATATTTGATTGTTTCTAGCATTAGATGCGGGAATATTCCAATCATTATCGCAGGAACAATCTACCTTTCCCCCGAGATAAGTATCCTTGAATGATCGACATTTTTGGATTTGGGATTCTTATTCTTGGAATATTTCTGTTTCTTTCCTTACGTGGTCCAGTGAGACTTGGTAGTGTCTGCTATCAGTGAGGCAGAAGGCACAAAGTGATCCTATTTTTGGATTTATTCTTTTCACTAGAGTCTGTTGACTTCAGAGACTTTGATTTTGCTTCCATGAGGCATTCTCATTTGGTTTTCTCTTCAAAGACCTTTTATGGAGATGGATCTAGTGCAGGCACAAACTTAGGACCAGTGCGGTACTAGGTTCATAACCTTCTTGGATCCACTCTTGTTAGATTCTTGAGTTCCAAATCCAAGCCCGATTCTATCTCCATAAGGCTTTCCGATTTGTATGCGTGTATTGGAATAAGGTGGTTCGTGAGACTCAGAGGTCTGCTGGATGTTCAAGCAGACTTATCTTTGATTCTCGTCCAACATCTTTTTCCTTACCTTTGAAAACCCTTAATTCAACTTTCAATCTTCCAACTTCTAACTCAAGAGCCTCTTTTTCAGCCTTCACAACCTCATAACAGCATTGTATTATCCTTAGTTGATTAAGGATGGCATCCAAAGTCTCATTGTTGTCGAATTTCTAGGATTTGAACCACGAGGTTGATTCACAATCACTTCAGCAGGAGTGTTTATAGATCTGATGTTGTATACCACCTCAGTTTCATCCATGTTGGCCATCAAAGCATAATCCTCCATATCGAACAACTTGGTCTTTGTGTCATCGATTCATTTCCTTTTTTGATTCCACTTCATATCTGATTCATCTTGACAACCATAGCCTTCTTGCCATGTGTCCTTTGTTGACTCTTGGTCTTGATGAGTCCGGACAATCAGTCTAAAATGTCCAGCTTCTTCTGGTTGAAGCAAAGATAATCGAGTTCCTTGCCTTGTTTCAACTCGGGACAATCAGTCTGAAGTGTCTGGTTTCTTGCAATGAAAGCATAGATAGTCATTATCTTTCTTTGGTTCTTCTTTCCTTCTTTCAGTGAGGCCTCTTTGTGAAATTTCTTGTAGGGGCCTTTCCGGTCTTCATCATTTCGATTTTCTTGCTCAAGTAGGGCAATTTGCTCTTGCATTTCATCTAGCATATCATCCTGTCCTCCTCGATGTTTCTTCATGATGTGAAGCGACCAATGATGGTCTTTGGCTCTTTCTTTTCGATTCCAGGCACTAGCTTCTTGCTAAATTCATAGGCCTTAAGATCGAAAACAATTTGAAGGTGTCTTCTTCATGCAACTTTCTCATTTCTTCAATTGCAATCACCTTCATTTTCCAAACATCTCTTGCAGAGTAAAGCTTCCAAGATTTTGGTGTTTACTTCCTCTTTTGAATAACTTACACTCAGCAGAGTAAGTTCATCTAAGATTGCATTGAATCGGACTCCATTTGCTCAATGGTTTCATTAGGTAGCATTTTGAACTTTTGAAACCTTTTTTCAGCCACACTGATTTTGTTCTTCTTTATTGCATCGGTGCCTTCACAGTTAAGTGGATCTTATCCCAAAGTTCCTTTGCGATCTTGCAATCTTTGACTTTCATGTATATATTGCTATCCAAGGTTACGTAGATGATATCAATAGCAATGTTGTTGAGGTTTGTTCTTTTCCTGTCTTACGCATTCCATTCTCTCTTTGGTTTAGGAATGTACTCGATTCTGTCACCCTTTATTTATCGCCTTTGTAATCTCAGGTGGTCCTTGATTAGTACATCCATCATCTCATCATGAGTAGCGAGCAAGATATGCCTGCATTCGACGTTTATACTCATCAAATCTATCAAGAGAGCACATCAACATGGTTCTAGCATCATGTGTGTTATCCATGATGCAAGTCTTGAAAATCAGTAACTTGAAAGAAAGTTTTAAAGAATTTTCACAAGCACAACAAGTAGGATTCCTTCGAGCGAAGCCTTTGCTCCGATACCAATTGTTGATCCCTTAAAAGGCTTTAGTTAAGTTTAGAGGGTGAATAAACTTAACACTTAAAACTTTGGAGTTAACAAATTTCGCAACTTCGAGAGCTGCGATACTTGATGATCTCTTGAGACCTCGATAACTCTTGATAAGCGATGAGTCTCATCGTGATTCGATTTGCTGAATTTGTGCGATGGAATAATATCAAAATTAAGCCTTATTACTTGTTGTTAAATATGTTACTAAGTATTAGATACTCATTAGTGTATGTGTGTGATTTGATTTGCTAGATTCAAGAGAGTTGATATGAATAATGACTAAGTGCGTAAAGTAAATGCGATAAGTAAGTAGAGAGATTTTTATAGTGGTTCCAGGTGATGTAATCCTGTGACGTCCACTCTTCTCCTGTGATGTTGGAGGAAATTCACTAGTGATCTTTGAGTTATCTCATTACAAAGAATCCTAGGTTGCTTGTCCTTCACCAATAACTATGGCTTCACAAAGCGGCCGGGAGCAGGTAGGATTGCTGCTCTGAGTCTTCCACCTGGTCCTTGAAGGGTAGGATTGCCTCTTCCAGCTCCACCACAAACCAATGTCTTTCACACCTAACAGATGCTTCACTTTGTCTTCAGCGAGTTCTTTATAAAATAAAGAATGAATCAAATATATGATTCGATTCAAAGCGGCTTGATTAGGATGATATAATCGGCGAGCTTGCGAGTCTTCAAGTGTGTATGCTTGATGCGGCTTGAACACATAATGCACTTGAAGAAAATAACTAGATCGCTGACCTTAAGTTGATAAGTTCAAGCAGGTGTTTTAAACTCAATGTTATCACTTGAAGTTTATTCCAAAATTCATCATCATCTTCTTGAGTTGAAAGTCCTCTATTTATAGGTAGGAATGCATGTGACTTGAATTTGAAATTCAAATGTGACCGTTCCTTGTATTTGTCCCATCCTCACTTTGCATTTCTGGTTACTATTCATGGGGTGACTTTGTCAGATTACTTTTGACAAAGATCTGATCATCCACCCCTTTGACTTGTATCCAATGGATAAAAATATGGATCATCCCAACGTCTTTTTAATCTCACCTTTGATTTGCTTGATAAGTCGAGGTAGTTGGCTATTCTTATCCATGTAACTTTCCAATAATCTTGAATTAATCGAGGTATATATCAATGAGTTCATTAGTCTCTGTTGTAAAACCAATCGATCTCTTGAACATCATATTTTTGAGTGTAAAATATAATGCGGTGATTCCTTTATCCAACTTTTATTTGTGAAGTTAGATTACATCATTTTAAATATAACTAAGTTCCAAACATCATCCAACTTGTGGAACTTAGATCTTTCTACACAAGGTATATGTAATCAGTTTAGGCCATCACACGGACCTAAAAACTCGATTCCATATCCTTGACATTAAATACTAAGTTTGATCCCTTAGCCTTCATTTCTCGAGTTTGAACCCTCGGCCTTGATTTCGGTCTTGGCGAGGTTCTGACAAGTCTCGACCTATTTACCCTCTCGACCTAGACCGATCTGTGATAAGCAATCAGTGACCTTTTACTGATGCTTGTTTGATCAAACCTATTTATGAATCAAACTCTAATAAACCTATACATTTTATCTAGACATCTTTTTGCCTTTGCACTATAACAGCTAGTATGGCACTCATCATCAAAACTAAGAAATAAGTCCAACACACCAAACTAGATCTACAGTACGTCATATGGTTCAAAGAAGATTTCAACGCAAAGGTACATTCTGGATCAACTGATGGCACAATCTTTTGATGTACCCAAGAAGAAAACTAATGTGAAGAAAGGCAGATTTTATCATAAAAAGACTCTTTCTATATTAGTCCATAGAATTCTTGATCATTTTGGAATAGCAAAGAAAAAGGAAACTGCAATTGTAGACGGGAAAATTGCAACCAAAGAAGAAAAACTAGGAAAGAGGAAAATGGAGGTTTCTGAAATCGAACCTAAGAAGAAAAGTAGAAGATCAAAAAAACCTCAAACCGGCGCTGAGGCTCTTGAAGAAGTTGATGAACTGAGAGAAAAGAAGAGGAAGCTGGAAGCTTCAATTCAAGCAAAACTTGATGAAACTGCAAAGAAAGTTTTGGAGCCTTCTTCAACAAAATCCGCTACTTCAGTTGCTGAAAGCTCAGCAAAGAAACTGAGAACTGGAGAAACCCCCACCAAATTAGTCCCAACTGAAAAAGTCACTGCTAATAAAGAAACTCTGATTGAAGAAGTTTTCCTTCACTTTGCTCGAGAGACCGACACTCGTCGGAAGGAAGGCGACACTCGTGGGGAGGCAGACCACGAGAGATGAGTTTGATGATGAAGAAACTGACAGTGAGGAAGGTTGATCGATTTAGAGACAATGACCATGCTCAAGCTACTCTCCAAGTCTAAATCCACACCACAAAAATCAACATCTAGAATTGAGTATGAGGAGTCATTCAAGAACGTTGAAACTTCTCAACCTGAGGAAAAAGAATTTGCTGAAAGTGAATCAAGACAAGTACAAGTCATCACTCTGGATGAGCTTGTCAGTGAAGAAGAAATCGTTCAGGAAAATAAGAAAGGAGAGGAATCAGTTGCTAAAGAAGATTTTGAACCAGGAAAAGATCAGGTTGTTCAACCAACACCTGAAGAAGAACCAGTTGCTGAACTGGAACTTGAGTCAGCAAAAGAACAAGCTACTGAACATGTAGAAGAAGTTGTTGCTGTTGAAGAGAATTTGGAAACTGAGTTTACCATCTCAGTTCCTATAATTGAAACTGAAACCAGCTTAATCCCAGTTGTTCCAGATGGGGAAACCAACAAAATTGATCTGGAGAAAACTGATGAAATTGAAAGAATTAAGACTCCTGTAGAATCTAATCTGAAGATTACAAGAGAGAGTGAAGTAATCACAACTCCGCTTGGATCACCTGTTAACATCAGAGAATTGATTGTAGCTGACTGCAAGATACTGCACGCTTATCAAAATTGGAAACTCAGCTCCATATCAAATCAAAGAAGTCAGTTAGCAGAAATGGAAATCACAGAGAAACGAATGTTTTATCTTTATAATATCACTCATTTGTCTGAACTGATCAACACTGTTGAAAGTTGCGGCAGGAGGAAGCTCTAACAAAGATGACAATGACGACGATGATGATTCACAGGGAGATCCTAATTTGCAAAAAGGAATTCTCACCTCAATTCAAGAAAAGAAAACTGGAAATGATAAGAACATTGCTGATGATGAAGAGAACTCTGAAGAAAGTAGCAGAGATTCAGACTCTAAAACTCAGTCTGAATCTGAAAATTAAGAAAATGAAGGTTATCAGTCCCTAACTGACCAAACCATGCGTAAGATAGCAAAGGCTGAAGCTGATAAAGCTTGTGAAGAATCTCATGATGATTTCAATGTAAAAATATCACCAGTTAAAGAAATTGATCAGTCAAGTCTGGAGGAAATACTAAGACAATCTGAGGAGAGAAGAAAGTCGAAGGAATACAAGGAGAAACTCAAGAAGATTGTTTCTACTCCTCTTAAAGAAACTAAATTTGCTGAAGCTGAAGCAGATAAAGTTGAAGAGCAAAAAGCTAAAACAGAAAAAGACATACCTACACAAGTTGATATTATCAAGTTTTATCATAATGAGCTGATACGTATTCAGAAAGATGATATAAGCTTATTTGGAAAAGTATTAATGTCCTTAGAAGAAAGAAAGATTGAGAGGACTAGCATGCAGAAGAGATTGGATAATGTCAGAAGCGACTGTCAGAACACCTTGATTGAGATTCATAAAACAACCATTGAGAATGATTCAAGGAAAGCTGAAACTACAGAGAGATGGGAAGGCATTCTCAATAACTTGGTTGACAGAATGACTTTAATGGAGAATGGAATGAAGGATTCAGTCATTGCACAGACCATATTGGCATCAAATCAGCAACATCTTAACTCCTATATCAAGAGTTTCATCGATAAAAATGTTGTCAATAAAGGGGAAAGTTTGGATATGTTAAAAGTCAATGCGATAGATATGCCAAAAGTTCTAGAAAGCATTGATGATAAACTGGTCGAACTGAAGAAAGCTAAAGGTGATATGACCGATGAGGAAATGGAGCTAATTGCAAAGTTTACTGAACCAACTGAGAATAGATTTGGTCTAGATTCTCATCTTTACAACATTTTCAAAGACATACCCTTAAGAGAAGGAGAATCAAGAGAACAATCCTTATCAACTTTTTTGAGTATGCAAAAGGTTATTATGCATTTCTGGCACAAATTGGGCAAATGGGAGAGGAATGGCACTCTAGAGAAAGTCTCAGAATAGGCTGAGAAAGCTGAACCTAAGTTTGTGATGGACCTACTGAAAACTGGCCCAAGCGAAAATTTTAGACAAATTGTGTTTGTGTTTGCTGTACTTTTCAAAAGCAAATTTTTCAGTAAACACAATATGTCCAACTCATGGAATATTTATGCAAATATTCATTGAATTGAATGCACCGCAACAAATGAAGCCATGAAGGATTATGCTGAAAGATATGACAATAAACTCAGTGAAGCTAACAAGTGAAAGGAAAAGAAGCTGACACTTAGTTTCTTTTCATGTACTGTATTTTAATAATCTGTATTGTAACTCAGTCTCTTCAATAAAATCTCAGTTTCTCAGTTCATTTTAATTTTGTTTATTTTGCCTTTATCTTTTGCATTGCTTTTAAGGAGGGTATTGACATCATCAAAAAGGGGGAAATTGTTGGAAATAAAATTTATGTTTTGATGATGATTCATCACTTATTCAGTTATTGTTTTTAGACCCCATTTATGAAGTGTCATAACTAGCTGTTATAGTGCAAAGCGAAAAGATGTCTAGAAATCAATGTATAGGATTTAACAGATTCTGATATTTGTATAAGTTAATCAGACAAGCACTGTAATAGTTCTAGGTTTAGAATTGAGAAATTGAGTAAATAACTTATGAAGTAACTAAAGAGATACTGGAAAACTGACATAAGAGCACACCGACAGAAACTGAAGAAGGTAAGTTCACTGAGGGACATAGACTCAGTTGACTTATCTAGAAGACTGAAAAACTGAGTGTTAAGACTCAGTTATTGAAGACTGAAGAACTGAGGGTTCAAACTCAGTTTATGAAGACTAAGTCGAAACTGTAAAGTTAAACTTCAGGCAAGATTGTGATGACCTGAACTGACTTTATGGATCTTGTATAAATGCCTAAGAATCATAAGGACAATGATTTCTTAGATGATCGATTGAAAATGGTGTACTATGATTTATTCAATTATAATCAATTGAAGAATAGAGTACTGAGATTTGGAAGAAGAGTGTAAACTCAGTTAATGCTCTTAAAAACAGGAAACTGAGTAAGTCATGTTTAAATCAGTTTTTAACTGAAGATAAGAAAAACTGAAGATAAATCAGACCATTATAAGATAAGCAATCTTATTGGACACGCAGAAATGTCAGAAAGGACACTGACATACAAAAAGAAAAGTAGGACCACTAACGGCTATAAGGATTCAATTTCAAATGATCTAACCGTTATAGAAATCCCTATAAATAGACTACTTCTACCACTAGAAGAAGTGTGGAATTCTAAGAATTAATCCAGTCAAGAAAGTTCATACATAGAGGGAAAGTAAATTAAAAGAATTCCTGCTAAGCACTTAATTGCAAGATCAAGAAATATCTTCAAGTGTTCATAAGCATTCAAAGAAAGATCATGAATAATCATTTGAAGGAAAACAGAGCTGTGCATAACTTGTATATCTAGAAGAGAAAGCTCAAATCACAAATTGAATCATAGTTATTGATTCAAGTCTCAACTTTGATTTCATCAAAGGTTTTAGACTATGAAACACCAAGAAGGTGTGAAGGACAGTTGAGCTACAGTCAGGAAGACTGTGTTTGTGATGAGCTAGTGAAGAGGCAAGACAACCCTCCAAGGACCAGTGTTTCAAACAATTGGAGAGCAGCCATCCAATCTGTTCTACATGTGTTTAGATAGTGAAGCTAGGGATTAGTCAAGGACTATCCATTTAGGACTTTTTGTAACTGAGCCACCTCAAAGGGTTATAGTGGAATTTTCCTCCGCATCATAGAAGAAGAGAGGACTGAGAGGATTACACCACCTAGAACCTCTATAACTCTTGTTTATATACATTACGCATTTATTTACTGCATTATAGTTATACTCATCTAGTTCACATGCTCAGCAAACACTAGAAACTGAGTCAGCATATTAACTGATAACTCATATTTTACAAGGCATAATTTAATCCGCTTCCAGTTAATTCAGCTAAGGATAAGTCAATTTTGACTTATACTCAGCTCAGTTAGCTTAACTCCACACAAGTTTAAGTTGAACTAAATCTGGTTTAAGATTCAGTTTATGGAAGACATTTTGGTACAAGTTTATTCACCCCTCCCCCCTCTAAACTTGTGTTAGCCTTTCCAAGGGACCAACAAATAGTTCCATTGTTGAATCCATTGTTGGTTAAGAATTGTGATAGTGTCTCATACCAGGCTCTGTGCCTGTTTGATTCCAGAGAGTGCCTTTTTGAGCTTGTATACTTTATCCTCTTTCCCTTTTAGTTGAAAACCAGAAGGTTGTTCCACATATACTTCTTCTTCTAAAAGTCTATTCAGAAATGCACTCTTGACATCCATTTGATAAACTTTGAAGTCATTGTGGGCTGCAAATGCTAGAAAGAGTCTGATTGCTTCCAATCATGCTACTGGTGCAAAGGTTTCATCATAATCTGTTCTTTATGCTAGAGAATAGCCTTTTGCAACTAGCATTGCTTTGTTTCTGACAACTGTCCCTTGTTCATCCATCTTGTTTCTGAATACCCATTTTGTTCTAATGATGTTGGCTATGTGCAGTGCATCAACAAGTTCCTGAGACCTCATTTCTTTCAAATTCATTTAGTTTTTCTTGCATGGCTGTAATCCAATCAGCATCTTGGATTGCATCATCTTTTGTTTTGGGTTCTACTTGTGATAGAAAGCATGTTAACATATTCTTCACTTCTCTTCTGGTTCTGACTCATGTGTGAATATCTTCAATGACTTGATCTTCAGGATGGTCTCTTAGCCAGTTGAGGTCAGGTTGAAGATGCTCTTGACTTGGTACTTCCACAACTTCAGTTTGTGCATCAGCTTCATGTTCTTGTGTTGGTGCCTCTTCTATTGTATTGACTGGTGGCTCATCTTAATTTTCAAAATTGTGATTCAGAATGGAAGCTGGTGCTGTTGTATTCATATAAACCTGTCTTTGATCTACTTCTCCTTCAAGTTCTTGAAGGCTTTCACCATTTGTGTTTGGTTTGGCTGTGAATCAATTTTCACCCTTCCTTGTTCAAGTGTACATTGTAGCCCTTGTCACAGAATTGACTAATGCTTAATAGATTGAAATTCAGTCC
The DNA here is from genome assembly GCA_026214975.1 of Gentiana macrophylla. NCBI lineage: Eukaryota > Viridiplantae > Streptophyta > Magnoliopsida > Gentianales > Gentianaceae > Gentiana > Gentiana macrophylla. The sequence goes on from JAOBSW010000856.1 coordinate 25,726, forward strand.
TTTAACATAAGCCACATTTTGAATCTTTAAACTGTTTTTGAGCATTATGACTTTCCCCTTAATTTTACCAGGTTTTTCATTGCATTTAAAAGTAACTTTGGGTCCATCAAAAGCTTTAAAGTCAGTGAGCCATCCTTTGTTCCCTGTCATGTGTCGGGAACACCCACTGTCTATGTACTAGACATCGTACAAAATAAATAAATTATGTTTAGGTACCCAATACTGTTTGGGTCCATACCTGTTAGCGGTCATGCCTCCTACTCGTAGTGTTTATCCAAATGATCTTCTTTTTGGATAATTGAAGTCATCAACTTCATTTGTATAAGGCATGGAAGAATAGCTTATGATATTTCTACTAAAGGTATTATGATACTTTTCTCTGCTTTTTGGTGCATTTGCATCCTTTTTCACTCACCAATATGTAGAAAGAAACTTATTTTGATGATTCTTCTTGTGTCCGGGAATATTCCTTGGTTGGCGTTTCTTAAGCACATGATGCATATTATGAAATGGTTTCTTCTTATATTTTTAGGGTGAAATATTCCAATCATCCTCAAAAGGGTAAAGTCTTCCCTTACCTTTCTGAAATCCTTTGCCTTTATTTGTCTGGATTGATGGTTTATTCAGCTGTTTCACTACACTAGGTTTTGACTTCACTGGTGCAGGATAAGTGGTTGAAACTATTGTTTGTCCTTTTCCGAATTTTGGTCCAGGCTTGGTTCTTGTATCAGAATTTTGTTTCCATTGTTTCTATTTTCATCCGGACTGTTGTAGCCATTACCAGATCTGGATCCAAACCTTTTTGGGGGTTTGTAGGCTGGTGCATTAAGTGGTCCAGTGGAGTTCTTAACTGGTATGGATATTTTCTCAACTGGTCTTACAAACTCTTTCTCTTTTCAGTTGTCTTGTACTTTTTCTTGTCCTCATCTTTCTCTTTTTCTTTAGGGCAATCATCCTTGAAATGACCTTTCTTCTTGCAATTGAAGCATATGTATTCATCATCCTTTTTCTTCATGTCTTTGCTTGAGCTGGACTTCTTGTTTGATAATGAGCTTATACAATTTTCTTCTTTTTGCTAAACCTGTCAAAGCGTTTAATTAGTAGAGCTACATGTTTTTTAGCTCCAGTGTCTCTTTGCTGCTTGAGTCAGCTGTTTTACTTTACTGGGGTGCAACTAGTGCACTGGCCTTGTGTACCTCAGCTGATGCACTCTCATCACCGTTCAACTCAAATTCATGAGCCTTTAGTTGAGACATCAGAGTCAAAGTGTCAGTGTTTGCAAGGTTTGTTGTTCCTCTAAGTACTGATGTGAATATCTTCCATCTTTCAGGTAGGCCTCTCAATATCTTCAAACAGATTTCCTTTTGAGGATATGTATGCCCAAGTTGTTGCAGTTCACCGATGATGCCTGAAAATCTGTTATCCAGTTGATCAATGGATTCACCAGTCTTCATTTTAAAGTTTGCAAATTTCTGTTTTGCAATAGATAATTTATTCTCTTTAACATCTTCTGGTCCTTCATTGATCAGTGCCAACTTGTCCCACATCTCCTTTGATGTTTTGCAATCTTTGATCCTCATGAACATGTTGCTGTCAAGAGTCTTCAAAATCATATCTTTTGCAACAATGTCTAGATTTGCTCTTCTCCTGTCATCCTTGGTCCAATATTTCTTGAGTTTATCAGTATCTTTTCCTTGATCTTCTCCTATGGTTATCACAGTTGTGATCTTTATTGGTCCATCATTGATTACATCCAGCATCTCCTCATGAGTTGCTGCAAGATGAGACAACATCCTTATTTTATATTCATCAAAATTATTGACATTGAATACATGTAGCTTTGACATAAAGTTTGAGGAATCCATAACTACAAATAAGAGATATATATATATATATATAAAGCACAAATTTGAAAACTACTTTGAAGTATGTGATCTCCTTGTTACCAGAAATTAGATCTAAACAGGCTCTTATACTAGGAACACAGCTCTGATACCAATTGTTGGTCCCAGAGAAGGGTAAAACTATAGTCAGAGGGAGGGGTGAATGACTATAGTGGAGTTTCAAAAACTTTTCTTATATTTAAAATCTTTTGGGCAGCGGATAAGTCCCTTCTTCAAATGTTGTTTCAAAGTAGATTAAGCAATCACAGATATAGAGTATGCAATGAAGTGAAGTGCTGTAAAGTAAATTGCTGAAAGTAAATAGACACAAAGGTGTATAGTGGTTCGGGGTGGTGTAATCCCTTAATCCACTCTTCTCATGTGATGATTGGAGGAATTCACTATTGTTTTCACAGATACAATAGCACGATTGTCCTTAGCTACACAATCTTCACAATCTGCAAGATTATCACTCCCTGGCTTCAAAAGCTTCAGTGACTCAGTCTCTATCACTACTCCATGAGAACAAATCTTTCAGCAGCTATCACAAAGGTTGCAACTCCTTCTCTGATTCCTCTGATTCAATTGCCTTAGTTGATGTGAATTGGATTCACAGACTTGTGATCAATCTCAATGCTTGATGTGGAATTTGAGCTCTGATTTCTGAGATGATCTCTAGATCTTTCTTGTAAGTACAGATAGAAGGATTTTCAAATTGACAGAGTTTTTACTTGTTTCTTATCAGATTATATCCTTGTTTTTCTTGTTTGTCAGTGCCTTTCATTTATAGCCTTGATAATCCTTGATTTGAATTTCCGTCCGTTGGCTATTTAATGTGGATAATAATCCTTGATTTTATTCTTGATTCCCCCTTAATTATATTCTCCTTGATTTCAGTGATCGGATTTTTCTTCAAACGTTTATCAGAAAATCAGTCCTTGATTGATCCTCAATTTATTGTGCATTCAATGCTTGAACTTCATCTTTTGAAATATGAATGAGTAAAGTTTACTTGGCCATTCACTGAACAGTTAAGTGATTCTTCTGACTTGGCTGTTTGGTTCTTCCTTCACTGCTCTGTCTTTACTCAGCCGAAAGCCAGTTTACTTTGCCGGTTCACTGCATTGTTATTTCCTTTGATTCTTTCAAGTTCTTTTTGTACTTCACTGATCCTTGATTTGGGTGAGATCAATGTACACCATATTTGACAATGTGTTTCATCATATGAATTATAACTTAGACTTATCCAAGGTCATTACAGACTTTCTTGGTTATAAGTCAGACCATACTGTCTTCATGCTTCTCTACTGGTACTTCGCTGACTTCACTCTGTTGGATATCTGTTTTACTTTGCCGTCCTACCAACTAGTAAAATACTTGTCTGACTCAACTTATACAACATGTCAGACTCTAAGTAAAGACTTATACAGAGAATTATTACTTATTCCAGGCTTGTTATACCAGCTAGTATGGCCTTCATCAAAACATAAGAAAATGTTCCTAACAACGACTTTTTGCTTTGCACTATAACAGCTAGTTATGGCACTTCATCAATGGGGTTTAAACAACCATTAAACAAAAGGATGAATCATCATCAAAACTAAATTTTATTTCCAACAATCTCTTGTTGTACTTCACGAGCAGTCGGTGGAGATCGCCCAGACGATGGAAAAGATGCTCTATTCAACCAGTTTGCCCGCTGCTCAGCCTGATGCTTCGACTAAATACCCCTCTGCTAATCTTAGCCACTTACTTTTTTTTTAGATTTGATTGTAATTTCTATAAACTTATCCCTTGCTGCTTTTGAGTACTTGTTATGTAAAAACTTTATTCTTCGCTTTGGCCTTGAAATTATTCGCCTTAGTTTTTGGGCTTGTCCTTGAATCTCTGAGTTTTGCTAAAAAATTGAACTTTGGAACCTGTTAGTTAATTTGAGTGTCGAGCTGTTGTCTTTGTATTGTGGCCCCATTGTTTTTGATAAGGTCGTGGGCGTACATAGTATAGAGTGAGCTTGTGGAAAACAAATGCTGAGTTTGTGAGCCTTTTGTTAGGAATGACCAAGGCTGTACACTTGCTCTCCTGCTTGAGAGTGACTTGTTGCAGAGTAAGGTGTTGTTTCTCACTCACAGATTGGAAGCTTGCTTGTCTATCTTAATGATTTGTTCAGTGGTCAGTTCAACCAGAATGATACTTGGTTCTGCAGCCACTTTTTTTTCCACGCCTCGCCATCTATTTTATGGTCTTCTGGTGGCCGAGTTTGATGGGGAGGTAAGTGAAGTGGGTTTTCTATTTTTCTTGTTGCCCCACATACTTCGTGTAAAAAATGATAGAAGCCTAGAAAGGTTGAAAGTCTTCATCTCACGTACTTCATGTAAAAAATGACTGAAGCGTCGTGAGGTTGAAATATGTCGTCCCTTGTATTTCGTGTAAAAGTGACCGAAGTGTAGTTAGGTTGAAATGTGACTCGTTTGCTTTGAGTAAAAAAAATGACCAATGTGTATCGAGTCTTACTAGAGGGCTCATTAGCCCTCTGTAAAAAACAACCAAGGCGTAACAAAGCTATGATTAAGCATAATCAAACATATTTTGGAGTGAATGAACGATAATAACATGAAATTTAATTCAGGTAATATTGTGAAGAGTTGAGCTCGCCCTGCCTTACATATTTGGCGGCTCTGAGTATTACAGTATAAGAGAAACTAAAAGAATGCAAGTTCACTTTTGAGGGAGTGAATGCCACAACCCAGAATACCATATGTTCTTAATGACTTTCTCTTTTAGGTGGACGGGCTGAAGGATTTCCTCATGGGGCATTGTTTCCATCCGCCTTGTATCCAACAAGAACTCCTGGGGCGACAAGTTTTTTGATTTCTCGCTTTACCAGGCGGCATGAGTTTGTGTCATGCACAAGGTCTCTGTGGTATTCACAATATTTTGTCATGTCACGGTCATTTTGTTGATAGTGTCTCATGGGATGAGGGTGAGGCAGGTCGTCCATGACCTCATGCATGATTTATTCTATGGGGCAGTCAACGGGGTATACTGCTCTTCTTTGAACTTCTCATGTATCTTGTTTCCATGTTGCGGCTCAGACCCTCTTCTGCGAGCTGGGTTTAGTGTTGTCTCTTCGCCTGGATTGCGGTTACAGAATATCTTCAGTGGCAGAGAAATTTCTAGTGGAGGAGAGCCTCTGTTGTATGATTTCTGGCCATCTGAGGGTGGACTTGGTCTTAAGTGTGCCTTTAGATTGGCCGCTCTAAAAATTGGCCATGACCATATTGTCGGCATGACCTTTTGTTTGATCATAAACTCTGACGAATCTATCGTAATAAATCTAAGTAGACTCGCCAATCCCTTGTTGGATTTCATAGAAATCATCTTGTGTCTTTTTTTGCTGATCGGCCATCTTGAATTTTGCAACAAATTTGGCTTGGAGGTTAGGACAGGAGCTAATCGATTTTGGCAGTAATTTTATGATCCTGTTTTCCGTTTTGTCCTGCATGGCGCCTACAAAGGCAATCCTTCATGCAGCTTGGATTCTGGTGGCAAAAGAGACTTTTTTGAGGAAAGCCGTGAACCAATCATAGGGACATGTGGTACATGTGTAACATTGAAAGTTGGGGTATTGAACCCCTTTAGGAGCTTCATGCAAAAGTCCATCCTTGAGCATGCTTGTCCCCCAGGTGAGGCTCTTTTCTTTGCTGACCTTATCTTTCATGATCTCATCGACTTGTTTTCTATGCTCGGCAACCTCATCCAAGAGAGATGCAGGCGCCGAGTGTCTGGATATGTTCTGAGATCCTCTATCCTGATAGTGGGATTCATAATCTCTTTCCTCCAATATCGCCCTTACGTTGCGGGAGCTGACTGAATTTAAACGCTCATTTACTGCTCAGGATGTGAAGCATGTTTGGGTCCAATGTGGTCTAGGTCAGACCTTTTTTTCTGGTGCCCGATCATATGCTAAGTGGACAGTTCGTTCCATGCAAAAGTTACGAGAATAGGTGTCTTGTTATGGGGCTGGGTGAGGTGCATGTTCCCCAGTGGCCGGTGTCCATAATGGAGGGACGAACTCGCTTATGGGGAATGGCATTTTCCTAGAAGCCAGAAGTTCTGGGTCCACTTGGCAGATTCTTTCACCATATTTTCCATGTTCGAGCAATTCCTTCACGTAGAGCTCATCATATGTTTCCTCGGTCGGATGTATGGAATGTGAGCGAGCTGGATGAGATGTCCTAGTGGCGTAATTGCGTTTGTCTTGCCGAGTGGCAGCAGCTAAGGTCTCCTTTGCCCTCACCCTCTCGTTGAGGAATAATTTGATGTCAGGATGGACGGCGTCCCTTGCCGTTTAGGTCGAATCGGGGTTTTGCTCGCCGTGGGGATGCTGTGCTTGAGCGCAACCAACGTCTTCCCCATTAGTGGCCTGAGAAAAGTTTTGAGCGGTTCATCTGACTAGAGGCGGTAAAAATTCAAACATAGCAGGTCCTATAGATTTGGTTTGAACCATAGTGATGAAGGTTTGTTGAAAATTCTTACGTTTTTGAGTGATATTTGAGAAATCCAGTTATGATGCGATGGCCTTAATGGTGATTGATCAGACTTGATGCAGATATTGAAATCTAGATGAACTGGATGGAGACCTGGTGATTCGGATGAAGATTCCATGAAGATCTGGATGAATACTGGCCGGAAAACAATAATTGGGTTGTTTTGGGCCACCGGAAATACAAAAACAACCGCAAATCTGACCGGAAAAGTGCAGAGAATGTCGATTTACCGGTAACGGTGCCTATTGATAATGTCGGAATTATCCCAAAGACGTTTTCTAAATTTCAGCGGTCGATATATGGATCAAAGTGAACAATATTTTCCGTATTATGTTTGAATGTTGAAGAACAAATCAAGAACGAGAGGCGTGTGTGTGTGTGATATGGCTGGCATGATGAGTCTTCCTACGTACCCTTGGACTGTAAGGGATCAAGCCAAATAACGTAGTTCTGGTGTGTGAGGGGGCGCCTATATTTATAGGGACTATAGTCGGCGGTTACAAAGGCTGGAAATAAAGGACAAGGCCGACAGCGATCTCTGTGTTAGGAAATCAACTAGTTTACGCAGCGGAATTTAAAATTTGATTTCCGATTCCAGGATTGACATCGTTTAAACAATAAACACATTAAGTAGTAGACGATGAATACCTTGCATGATCTAAAAGATTGAAGCTTGGACCGTCTAAAGAGAGTAGTAGTGCGTGCAAGCCATCGCGTGTCCGGCCTCTATCAGTATCCACACGAGCACTTCGCCGGAATCTCCTTTGGATTGCTATTAGAAAAACCCGGTAGCTAGACTAGCCTTTTCCCTCTCTCTCAAAACTCTTTCTAAGAAACTCTCTTAATTTTCACAAAGATTATTAGACTCTTGGAATTGTTAGACAATAGAGCTAGAAACCCCTTTCTTATATAGGGTGACCTGTGCCCCTAGTGTCTCCCATTACCAATGGGTAAAGCTTCTGAGTGGAGCAAGGAGAAATAAAACCTTTTACAATAAAATAAGGAAAATAAATTATAGATTTATCTCATTTAATATTCAATATATTATATTAAATATTTCCATGATATATAATGTCAATATCAAATATTGAATATATCTTTAATATATTATCATAAATCTATTTATACATGTGTATAAATCCATATATATTAATATCCAATATTAATACATAAGAATACTATTAATTAATTTGCAAAATCCATGTGTATCTTACCTGTAGTCTGCAGCCCATGTGCCATAAATTGGATTTCGGAATATTCTTAAATAATTAATATAATTAATATCTTATATTTAATTTATTCATAATAAATAAATAACACCATATTAATTTATCACTATAACACTTTATAGTGGGGATAAACTTTCCTTATTTGGTTAATTATCACTATAACCGCATTTAAATCTGGCTAGATGTTCTTATTTGTGTGACCGGATAGGCTTCCGAATATGTTGGCCGTGGGCATAAAGTGAATTAACAAAAATACCATATTCATAATAACACCATATTAATTTATCACTATAACACTTTATAGTGGGGATAAACTTTCCTTATTTGGTTAATTATCACTATAACCGCATTTTAATCTGGCTAGATGTTCTTATTTGTGTGACCCGATAGGCTTCCGAATATGTTGGCCGTGGGCATAAAGTGAATTAACAAAAATACCCTTCATACCTAACGATCACGAATAGTGGCTATCAACACGTCGTGATCCCCAATCATGGGAAGAGTCAAATACGATGACTACTAGCTTTCATGTGAAATAGTTACCGTGTTAAAAGAATCCTATCGCTGTTACAATATCCATACAATAATATCTTGAGTGTCAATACATCAGTGATCGTATCTTATAATCCAGATATCATGCTCTTTCGAAGTAACTAAATTACTCCCACTTTGCAAAGATTCACGAGAGCTAGATATTCCAAATAAGAATTCCATTTCGGATACTTACTCCTACTATTAGGAAATGCGATTTCCGGATGAGAAACATGTATCCTACGCATTCTTCAATATCATACCTGAGCACTACCGCATGATCTCCCCACGGCTAGGGGAACCTCAACAGTGTCAAAGGATGACAATCCACACCGTGATGCCATGAAGACTCCGGTCTCAGGATAATTAAACAACTGCCACATACTGCGACACTTAATATAAGTGGATCAGTCTAACGTACGCATTCTCCAATACACGTCCACGTACAGTCCAAGTGCCTCTACACCTCGATAGACGATATCTATCCCTATTTTCAATAAGATAGAAGACATCCAATACGTTCTAGCTTAATCGTACTATCAATGTCTTGTTTGACATTATATACGACTAGAGGCATTTAAGTATTAAACCTATTAAAGTGATTAGAGATCTCATCAACCATAATCAATATCATGCATACTCTATCACAGCTTAATACTAAGTACGTTATTATATATACAATAACATGATTTTTTTTAAAGATACACAAAATATATGGTAACAAAATTTGGTTTTATTAATCTTAATAAAGTCATTACATTAACTAAATAGACTGTAAATGACCCGAACCGGTCGGATCCGGTTCAATCCGATTGGGTTTAGGATACCATTTCTACAATCTTCCATTTGTCCTAAAGTCAATCACCCATATGCCAAAGCCCATGCATGTGAAAATGTTTCTCATGCTTATCCTCTGAGAATGCCTTAGTTAACGGATCAGCTATGTTATCATCCGTGTGGACTTTATCTATCTTTACATCTCCTCTACTTACTATCTCTCTAATCGTGTGATAGCACCATAGGACATGTTTGGACTTCTAATTAGACCTTGGTTTCTTTTACTAAGTGTTGGTCCCTTGGAAAGGCTAACACAAGTTTAGAGGGGGGGGGGGGGGGTGAATAAACTTGTCACCAAAAGCTCACCCAAAAACTGAATCTTAAATTGGATTTAGTTCAACTTGAAACTTGTATGGAGTTAAGCTAACCTAGCTGAGTATAAGTCAAAACTGACTTATCCTGAACTGAGTTAACCGGCAGCGGATTAAATAAGCCTTTGTAAAATATGAGTTATCAGTTAACGTGCTGACTCAGTTTCTAGTGTTTGCTGAGTATGTGAAAAAGTTGAATATAACTATTATACAGTAAGTAAATGCGTAAAGTAAATAAATAAAAATTATAGAGGTTCCAGATGGTGTAATCCTGTCAAACCTCTCTTCCCCTGTGATGCGGAGGAAAATTCCACTAGAACTTGTGAGATGGCCCAGTTACAAAAAGTCCGAAACTGATAGTCTTTGACTAATCCCTAGCTACACTATCAAAACACTTGTAGAACAGGTTGGATGGCTGCTCTCCAATTGTTTGAAACACTGGTCCTTGGACGATCTTTGAATATGTGCTTGTAAGGCTCTTTTCTGATCCTCCTCTCTCTCTCTCTCTTTCATGTGATTCTCTTGTGTATTTATAGGGGTGATGTAACGGTCACTAGCTCTTGTAGCCGTTACACTTGTCGTTTAGCCAACGATCACGTGTACGATCTTTTGTTGTATTGTTAGTTTAAATTCAACAAGGCCTTAACTCAGTTTTCTACTCTTCTTCAAAACTGAGTACTTTAACATCTGACTCTAATTTACTAAGTCAGAGTACACGATTCAGTTTCGTCTTTCCTGGTAACTGATAATCTTTGTCCTTAAGATTATTCAGTTTTAGATGATCTATAACTCAGTTTCAAGTCACCACAGACTTGCATGAATCCTGACTTATGGTCACAACTTAATCAGCTTCTAACTGAGTTTGCCACCTCAGTTCTTCAGTCTTCTGTAACTGAGTCTGTGTCCTTTAGTTCTTCAGTCTCTTGGATAAGCCAACTGAGTTTGTGTCCCTCAGCGAATTTATCTTCTAAGTTTGAACCCTCAGTTCTTTATGTGCATATTCAGTTTTCTTGCTACTACTCTGTTTTCTTGTTGTGACTCAACTGTTCGCCTAGTTCCTATTCTATTACAATGCTTGTCTGAAACAACCTATACAAGGTTCAGACTCTAGATAGAACTTATACATTTATCTCTAGACCATTTCTTGCTTCTTCTTTCATTAACCACTATAACATTTAGTTACGACTTCATCATCATGGGTTGTAAGTGATTTGTCTAATTTCGTGACGAATCATCATCAAAACATAAATAATATTTCCAACAATTTCCCCCTTTTTGATGATGTATCATAACCCTCCTTAAAGGCAGTAATGAAAGAATAATGAAAGAAATCATAACAAAACAAATAACAAACTAGAACAACTGAGTTTAATAAGGATAGTGCCACAACAAACTGAGTTTTTAACAAAAATTACAAATTTTGTTTTTCTAAATTCATCAACTTTTCTCCAACAAAGATACTCCTTTTTGTCTCTAGAAGTCTTCTTGCTTTTCCTTCTTCTTCTGTTTCACCATCTCTAGGCTTGATCTCTAAATATTCATTTAGCAACTTATTTGCCTCTTCATTGTTACCAGTTTTAGACTTTGCCTAGATCTCTTTGATTTCTTCACTCATTACCTTCTCTTCTTCCTCTGAAATAAGACTAGATTCCTTTTCAGCTTCAGCTTCAGATTTCATTGCAGTTTCCCCCTTGGTTGTTGTCTCTCCTGTTTTTAGTCGTTCTTTCAGTCTGATACAAATTGCAAGTTTCTTCCTTATATTCAGCACAACTTTGACTGCAGGTTCTTCATCTTCCCCAGTCCTTGTTTCTGTGAAGGTCTCTTCTGCAGTTAATTCCTCAATCAGACTGTCAGCTTCTTCTTCATTGAGTTGAGTGGTTAATAGATCAGCGTCTATTTGCTTGTCTTGTTCTTCCATCAACTATTTGGCATAGATTTCTTCAGCTGATTCAGCATTAGCATTGCTTTTAACTTCATCATCAGCACCAGCTTCATTCTTAACTTCATCACCAGCTTTATCTTCCCCCTTATTTGAAGATAAGCTATAGCAATCTTCAAATAACTTATGGAGGGTGATGAGGTTAGAGTATTCGTTCAATCCTGAATAATGAGATCATTCAATGAAGTCATGTAGATCGTAAAGCTTCTGCTGTAGAGTCTGCATTACGCTATCAATGATTGCTTCCACATTTTTCCTTCTTTCAGCTTCTGTTTCTTGATGCTGAGATTCTTCAGCAAATTTGCTTGTAGATGCCTTATGAACTTGTGATGAGGAGCCGGTTTCAGGATAATAAAAATGAGTATAATGAACTGTCAGTTCCTTTTTCATACTCAGCTTCGCAAAATTCAGCGTCTTCCACAGCTTCTCTCTGCTTTTCAGTGTACTCCTCATACAGCTTAGTTAGAGATTCACTATCTTCAGTTTCATCAACATCATCATCTTCTTTGATTTCTTCGTTCTCTTCAGTTTCACTTTCCTCATCTTCATTCTGTTCACTCTCTTCAGTTTCATCCTCAATCTGGATTACATTCTCAGTTTCAGTTTTCTTTGACTGAAGCTTGTTCCATATCCTCTTCTGCCTTCTCAGGGTTCTTTCGTCTAGATTCACAGTTCCACTTGAACTGGAGTCTGAAACTTCACTCCATTCTTCTTCTTTAACGATTTTTCTTTTCTTTGTCCCAATGGACACTAATTTGAGTTTTGCTTTGGTTTTTGTGACTTTTGAGATGGAGAAATGATCTAGTATTCTTTGCACTAGATAAGTAAATCCCTTTTTCAGTAAGAACATTTCTCCTCCTTTGACTTTCTCTTTCTCTTCTGAAATTTGTTTTATCAACTGATTGAGAACAATCTTGTTCCAATCCAGTTTCTCTCCAAACCAAATAGCATAAATCATCTTCATTTTATCTGATGAGAGAGTGTAGAAATTTCGAACAAGACAGATGACGTTTCTGGTAAGAAGTATCGTCAAGATTGCGAATTCTCTCTTTTGTTGATAGATGGAGCCAGTGAAATTCTTCTCCTTCTTATTGATTGCAGTGACACTCCAAAGTTTGCCTTTTTCTTTATTCCCAAAAGTGAAAGATGAAGATCATCCGATTATGTCTAATCCGAAGACAAGTGATAGCTAGTGTTCATCAACAGTAAAGCTTTTATTTTGAACAGTCGTTTTGAAGCATTTTCCATTGTTGATGATTTCGGCATTCCTGTAGAAATCTCTGATGCCATCTGGACACAAAGTAGTGACCTTAGTATCAATCAGGTTCTCCAATCCTTGAATCTTTTTGATCTTCTATGCAATTTGGATTGAAAGAGTGGAGTTTGAGAATTTTTGACAAAATTCGTCCAGGCTTGTAGTGATCCCTTCATCAATGTTGTAACGATCCATGGATTTCTGATTTGAGAATTTCTAGGGGTGGAATCTTGAAAGTTTAGAAGATGATTGAACAGGATTTCATCAAGATTGCGTCTATCAATCTTTTTCAAAAATGAGAGTCGTGTCACAATCAATGGGATTTTGTAGGGATGAGCTTCTACTTTTTCTCCCAGATTGACACGTGGCTTTGAGTGATTTGTCATGTCAGCCCAAGCGTCGGATGATAGCTGGAAAATTTTCTGCTTTTGACCAATTTGTCCTCCATCAGCTTTGTATAGAAGTCAGTTTTCTGATGATTAGGTAATGTAAACTGAATTTTCCTGCAAAACAGTTTAAGTTTTCTTCGGTACCCATATCTTTTTGGGTCCGTCTGAGTTAGTTACTGAAGTATTATTTTCAGTTTCTTTGTTGAGAGAATTAAACCTTCTCAACTCTTTTCTAGATAAACCATTTCGCTCAACCTTAGTTGATTTCACAAGGATTCTTTTAGATTTAACATTTTCATTTTCTTTGTGTAATCTACTAGGTCTTCCAGTATCTTGATTTCTAAAGTTTATACTTTTTGAGGTCTCAAGACTAGGTAGGGGTGGGGGATTATCATTGCTTTTGTCAAATTTACTAGACATTAATCTTTCAGCCAAATTTGACACCTCAGTTTCAAGAAACTCATTCCAATCTTTTGCTTTGTCAAGTTCTCTGTCTGTTAATTTTAGTTCCAACGTAAGTTTTTCTGTTTACTTGACAAGATCAGAGTTTCTCAAGCTGAGTTCAGCAAATGATAACTGATTTGCAGAATGTACCTTTCCTTGATAATTTGATGCAGTTTTAGGATTCGAATGTACACTCTTTTGTTCCTGTGATGAATCTTCTATATCAATAACTATTTGCAACAACTCATTTCCTTCTTCTTTTGAGAGGTCTCTTAGTGATGGAACTCCTCTGGATTCGTTAATATGAACATTGAAGTTTGTATCCACATCATCACTGAGTTGAGGTTCTGGATTTGTATGTAAATTTGTCGCACTGAACCTTTCAAACATTTAATCCTGAAAATCAGATACATTTTGCAAGAAATTAGTCGGGGTGAGTAAGCCAACTTCTAACTCTAGATGTAGACATTTGGCGAGTGTTTTACAAGCGATCTGATGAAGGGTCTTCAACAAATGGTTGCTTGAACAAATAACTAATGCACGATTATCTTGAGTAAGAATAACTCGAGATCTCCTCCAAAAGGAAGATTGGCTCGATACCAATTGTTGGTCCTTGGAAAGGCTAACACAAGTTTAGAGGGGGTGAATAAACTTGTCACCAAAAACTTATCTGGTGGAAAAGCCCAGAGGCGAGTTTCTCGAAACTCAAACTAATCTCTGATTCGATTTTGTTCCTGTCCCTTAACTTGTGCGGAGTTCAGTTAGCTCAACTGAGTATAAGTCAATGCTGATTTATATTCAGTCTTGTTAACTGGCAGCGGATAATAATAGCCTTTAGTGCAATAGATGTGTGAATAGAAATCTAGACCTTCTATGTATCGATTACATCTTCGACTCGATTAATACAGTGTTTCTTTGCGTGATAATGCAATAAATAAAACAAACATAAATGCATAAAGTAAATTAACACAAGATTTGTTTATGGAAGTTCCGGGTGGTGTAATCCCGTACGTCTCCCCTCTCCTGTGGTGTAGGAGGTATCACTAGAATCTTGAGATAACCGTTACAAAATCCTAGCACTATGACAGTCCTTCACGACACCCTAGTTTCACTGTCTACACATAATGAAGAAAGGTGAGATTGCTCCCTTCACTCTTCACACTGATCTTTCGGAGGTGGAATTGCTCCTTCACCAGCTCACCACTAATACCAACACAGTCCGTAGACTGAACCAACAGCTGTGGCAACCAAGTTGCAACCGTATGAAGAAAGGTAGAATTGCTCTCTTCAAACTATGCACAGCCAACGCTTTTTCACAAAGATTAGGTTTAGAATTAATCAAGAGATTTATTCCGTGAGCTGTCTGACTCTTCTGGATCTGGCTTTGTAGTTCCAAGATACCTTCTTTCCCCCTTAATGGGTTACTGGATCTTTCTTTGAAGTCTTCAATTCAATTCCGTTGGCTTCCCCTTTTTCTAGATATATATGATCTGATTTTTGTGGATCTGGATTTGGATATTTGAATATGTGCTTGTAAGGCTCTTTTTCTGATCCTCCTCTCTCTCTCCTTCAAGTGATTCTCTTGTGTATTTATAGGGGTGATGTAACGGTCACTAGCTCTTGTAGCCGTTACACTTGTCGTTTAGCCAACGTTCACGTGCACGATCTTTTGTCGTATTGTCAGTTTAAATTCAACAAGGCCTTAACTCAGTTTTCTACTCTTCTTCAAAACTGAGTACCTTAACATCTGACTTTAATTTACTAAGTCAGAGGACACCATTCAGTTTCTTCTTTCCTGGTAACTGATAATCTTTGTCCTTAAGATTATTCAGTTTTACATGATCTATAACTCAGTTTGAAGTCACCACAGACTTGCCTGAATCCTGACTTATCGTCACAACTTAATCAGCTTCTAACTGAGTTTGCCACCTCGATTCTTGATCTTCAGAATCGAGTCTGTGTCCTCGATTCTTGATCTCTTGCATAATACAACTGAGTCTGTGTCCCTCAGCGAATTTATCTTCTAAGTTTGAACCCTCAGTTCTTTATGTGCATATTCAGTTTTCTTGCTACTACTCTGTTTTCTTGTTGTGACTCAGCTGTTCGCCTAGTTCCTATTCTATTACAATGCTTGTCTGAAACAATCTATACAAGGTTCAGACTCTAGTTAGAACTTATACATTTATCTCTAGACCATTTCTTGCTTCTTCTTTCATTAAGCACTATAACAGTTAGTTACGACTTCATCATCATGGGTTGTAAGTGATTTGTCTAATTTCGTGACGAATCATCATCAAAACATAAATAATATTTCCATCAAAAAGTTTAGAGGGGGAAGGGGGTGAATAAACTTGTCACCAAAAGCTCACCCAAAAACTGAATCTTAAATTGGATTTAGTTCAACTTGAAACTTGTGCGGAGTTAAGCTAACTTAGCTGAGTGTAAGTCAAAACCTACTTATCCTGAACTGAGTTAACCGGCAGCGGATTAAATAAGCCTTTGTAAAATATGAGCTATCAGTTAACGTGCTGACTCAGTTTCTAGTGTTTGCTGAGTTTGTGAACTAGGTGAATATAACTATTATGCAGTAAGTAAATGCGTAAGGTAAATAAACAAAAATTATAAAGGTTCCAGGTGGTGTAATCCTGTCAGTCCTCTCTTCCCCTGTGATGCGGAGGAAAATTCCACTAGAACTTTTGAGATGGCCCAGTTACAAAAAGTCCTAAACTGATAGTCCTTGACTAATCCTAGCTTCACTATCTAAACACTTGTAGAACAGGTAGGATGGCTGCTCTTCAATTGTTTGAAACACTGGTCCTTGGAGGGTTGTCTTGCCTCTTCACCAGCTCATCACAAACACAGTATCCCTGACTGCAGCTCAACTGTCCTTCACACCTTCTTGGTGTTTCACAGTCTAAATCCTTTGATAAGATAAAGTTTAGACTTGAATCAAAAACTATGATTCAATTGTGATTTGAGCTTCTCTTCAAGATATATAAGTTATGCACAACTCTGTATTTCTTCAAATGGTCGATTTGATCTATCTTGAAAGTTTATGAACACTTGAAGAAATATCTTGATCTTTCAAATGAGTATGTAGCAGGAATTCTTTTGATTACTTTCCCCCTTAATTTGATCTTTCTTGACTAGACTGATTCTTAGAATTCCACACTCGTCTTGTTGATGAAGAGATCCATTTATAGGGGTTTCTCTAACGGTTAGATAATTTGAATTTGAATTCTTATAGCCGTTAGTGGTCTTGCTTATCTGTATGTATGTCAGTGTCCTTTCTGGTATTCACAATGGTCTGATTCTTCATCAATTATGTTTATTTCCAGTTCCAAAACTGATTCAATATAAATTGGTCAGTTTCCAGTTTTCAAGAGCATTAACTGAGTTTTTACTCTTCTTCAAAATCTCAGTACTCTATCCTTCATCTGTTTATTATTGACTTAATCAGAGTACACCATTTTCAATTGATCATCTAAGATATCATTGTCCTTATGATTCTTAGTCCAGCATACAAGATCCACAAAGTCAGTTCAGGTTATCACAGACTTGCCTGAAGTCTAACTTTATAGTCTCGACTTAGTCTTCATAAACTGAGTTTGAACCCTCCATTCTTCAATCTTCTTCAACTATGTTTGAACCCTTAGTTCTTCAATCTTCTAGATAGGCCAACTGAGTATGTGCCCTCAGTGAAATTACATTCCTCAGTTCTTTCATAACTGAGTCTGATCCCTTAGTTACGGTTGAAGTACTCTTGATCAAGTTCAGTTGGGAACTCAGTTCAATAAGTCAGTTTCTCATTTTCTCAGTTCTGAACCTATAACTATTACAGTGCTTGTCTGATTAACTTATACAACTATCAGACTCTATTAAATCCTATACAATGATTTCTAGACATCTTTTTGCTTTGAACTATAACAGCTAGTTATGACACTTCATCAATAGGTTTAAGAACAATAACTGATTAAGTGATGAATCATCATCAAAACATAAATTTTATTTCCAACACTAAGCATTTGCCCCATTGTTATCACAGTATAATGTGACTGGACCTTCAATGGAGGGAACCACAACAAGTTCAGTAACAAACTTCTACATCCAAACAGCTTCCATTGCCGCCTCCGGGGCTGCTATATACTCGCCTTCCATTGTAGAGTCTGCAGTAGTCTCCTGCTTGGAACTCTTCTAGCTAACTGCTCCTCCATAAAGCGTGAAACAAATCCAGACTGTGACATAAAGTCATCATTGTCAGTTTGAAAACTGGCATCTGTTTAACCTCGTAATTCCAAATCAGAGTTCCCGAAAACCAGGAACATATCCCTAATACATCTATTCTACTTAAGAATATTCTTGACTGCAATCCATTGACCATCACCTGGATTTCCTGGTATTATCTAGTCATACTCAGAGGGTATGAGACATCCAGTCTTTTACACAACATGGTGTACATGATGGACCCGCTAGCCGAGGCATATTGGATCCTACTAATATGCGCCCTCTCCTCCTCAGTCGTAGGACACATTTCCTTTGATAGATTGACCCCATGTGACATGGGCAACAATCTGTTGAGTGTTTTGTGGTAGTATAAGTTGTGTTGATTGATTTTCAAGAGGAATGTCACCCGTGATTTAAAGCTTTTATATAAATATTTTAGTGGTTTGAATTATATTTAATATCTAATGATATAAGTTGTTTAAGTGGCTTTTATTCAATTGATGATAAATGTCATACAAATTTAGCTATGACGTCATTGACTTACATTATGTGTCATTCTCTCTGTTCAAGTGTTTTTGCAGACACATTTGATTTAAGACAAATGCATTGTATTTTAACTTATGTAACATTAGTTAAATTATTACACATAATATAAGATGGCATCGGTTTGCAACTTCCATTAAAAGTGTGATAATTTAATTTACATTACATAAAGTGTTTAATATTGTATTTCTCTCTTAAAATCACGATTTTGGGCAATCTAATTCAAATCCATGGTCTGCCAACTCCTAACATATTTTTG
Source organism: Gentiana macrophylla (assembly GCA_026214975.1). Classification (NCBI taxonomy): domain Eukaryota; kingdom Viridiplantae; phylum Streptophyta; class Magnoliopsida; order Gentianales; family Gentianaceae; genus Gentiana; species Gentiana macrophylla. Next base: position 44,117 of record JAOBSW010000856.1, read on the forward strand.
TCCGGCCCTTTTACAAATTCGGCCCTTCTATTATCTCCTCCCAGTAATATCTTCTTCAATACCTTAATTCTCTTCAGCCGATGTCTTTCATGTGCAATTAAAACGTTTCCAAATTTTGTTATCCATTTCCTCTGACCTCCAAACGTCTCTCCTTGAAACCCAAGTTCGCAATAACTCTCTTCTATCTTCTGATTCTGCAAATCATCTTGCAATCTTGTTTCCCTCCGTTTATTCCTTCCTCGTGCATCAATTCCCATTATGGTAAGAACACAGAAGTTGCCTTGGTAGTTGTCAAGCAACCATCTGCGTGACACCGTTTATGGAAGGTTCGATTGTGTAAAGATGCAATCTTTACAAGATTTGTTGCTGCTTCGAATTACTGCAATATATGAGTTCAGACGACGGTTGATTCGAAACGGTCACACAGATTATGGAAGATTCGCATTGAAGGTGAATTCGTTTCTTGTTAATTAATCCTTATCATTTATTTGACAGATTTGGAATTGATTTCTGCCATGATTTTGTGCCCAACACTTTTGCAGAAAGTTCGAGTATGAAAGGTGCTATCGTTGGATGGGTATCTTTCAGCATGTGCTCAAATCGAAGCTATTGATCTTCGATTCTTTGGAAATCTGGAAGTGCGGTAAGTATCATGTATCACTCTACTCTACTTTTAATGCATTTGGATAGCATTGAGTTAACCCCAACAAGTACCCCCTTGTTAGGCCTTGGCGGTTCACCTGTGTATCCTGAGGGTACTATCGTCCTCTCAACCACCTTCGGCCGACCTCCGCTGGGCCGAACCCTTCCCGTCGAGTATGTGGTGGTTAAAGCTTCGTCTCCCTATAATATAATATTAGGACGCATTCCGTTGATCGCTTTACAAGCCGTCGTATCACTCGTGCATAATAGTATAAGGTTCGTAGCCAGTAATAACCCCGTGGAGATCGTGGGGGACTTGGGCCAGATAAGAAGCTGCGTCATTTCCGAAGCACCCAGGAACGGCAGAACGGCACCGATCTCCATTGAAGAACTACTGCCCGAATGCGAGGAAACCTGGTCTTCAGATGACAATATAGAAGCGGTCTGTCTGTGGGAAGGACGAGATGATCGAACCATAGAGGTGAGGATCTGGATCCCCAGCACGCACAAGGATCGGCTTGTAGCCCTACTAAAAGAGTTCAAAGAGGTTTTCGCCTGGACAACGGAGGAGATGCCAGGGTTATCCCCAATTTTGGCCATGCATCAACTGAATGCAGACCCGTCTCGGAAGCCTATCCGACAGAAGAAGAGACACTTCGCCCAAGAGCGGATAGACGCCGTACGGAAGGAGGTAACTAAGCTACTTCAGGCCAACATCATTCAAGAAGTGAGCTACCCGAGTGGCTAGCAAACCCTGTCCTGGTAAAGAAGCCGGACGGCAGCTGGAGGATGTGTGTGGACTTCACCTAGCTCAACCGAGCTTGTCCCAAGGATTGCTACCCCCTGCCCCGCATAGATTGAATGGTGGATTCGACCATAGGGTTCGGGATTTTCGAGTTTTTGGACGCTTATAGAGGATATCATCAGATCGTTCTGGACCCCCGCGACGCCGAAAAGATCTCGTTCATCCCCGAGATCGGCACATATTGTTATCGAACCATGCCGTTTGACCTCAAAAACGCTGGAGCGACCTATCAAAGGGCTGTCAATAAAATATTTAAAGATCAGATAGGAAGTTGTATGGAAGTATACATAGATCACTTGCTGATCAAGAGCAAGTCCCTGGAGCAATACCTGGCAGACGTAAGAAAGGTTTTCGAGGTGCTTAAGGCCTCGCAGATGAAGCTCAATCCCAAAAAATGTACCTTCGGAGTTCGGACCGGAAAGTTTTTAGGGTACATGATATCACGAGAAGGTATCAGAGCTAATCCAGACAAAGTGGATGCGCTAAGAAATATGCCGGCGCCAAGAAGCCTCAAAGAAGTACAGAGATTAACAGGAAGGATGGCAGCACTCGGACGTTTCCTGTCGAAGTCGGCACAACGAGCCCTCCCCTTTTTCAAGATTCTGAAGCAAGTTAACCCGTTCAAGTGGGATGAGGATTGCCAGCAAGCCTTTGAAGATCTAAAAGCATATTTGGCCGAACTGCCCACATTAACATCACCACAACCAGGGGACACCATCTTTATACAACTGGCTGCGTGCGGTAAAGCCATCAGTGCGGTCCTAGTTAAGGAGCATGATAATGCTCAAAAACCAATCTTCTATGTTAGCAAGGCACTTCGTGGCCCAGAGGTCAGATATACAGATGCCGAGAAGCTAGCACTATCTTTAGTACACGCCTCCCGAAAGCTGAGACCTTACTTCCAAGCGCATCCAATTGTTGTGATCACCGACCAGCCTCTTCGACAGATCCTGTCCCGACCAGAGACATCCGGACGCCTGGCGAAATGGGAGTGGAATTGGCCGAGTATGATCTTGACTTCCGCCCTCGAATGGCCGTTAAAGCGCAAGCGCTAGCAGATTTTCTTGCTGAGCCGATGCCCTTTCAAAGATAGCATCCAACTTTACACCCAGCAGGAAAGTATTGGTAGAGTTACTGCGAGAAAGAAGCTATGATATCCAGGAAGTTCAGCCCATTACTCAGAAGGATACCTGGATGGATTCCATAGTATCCTATCTCCGGGATGCCATACTACCAAGTGATAAAGTTCTAGCAAGAAGAATGAAGTTTCAAGCAGCGAGGTATACGCTTTTCGACAATATACTTTACAGGAAATCCTTCGTTGCCCCGTGGCTCAGATGCGTGACAGAGGATGAAGGGAACTACTTGCTCCAAGAAATTCACTTAGGAATATGTGGGAACCATCCAGGGGCTCGAACACTGGCACGTAAGTGCAGGCTATTCTGCTACTATTGGCTGACCATGCAACAGGACGCCGAAGACCTCGTCCGTGAGTGTAAATCATGTCAAGTACATAGCAACATACCTCACCTAGCCTCGCAACAAATAACACCTCTGGTCGCGGCCTGGCCATTCGACCAATGGGGAATCGATCTGGTCGGACCCCTACCCCGGGCACCGGGTAATTTCAAGTTCCTTATAGTAGCCATGGATTATTTCACTAAGTGGGTGGAAGCTGAACCTCTCACCACAATTACCGCGAAAGTTATTCAGAAATTCATCTGGAAGAATATTGTATGTAGATACGGAATCCCCAAGGCTCTTATATCAGACAACGGAACCCAGTTCGATGATAAGGGTGTCCGATCCTGGTGCGCAGAATTAGGAATTTCTCAGCATTTTACCTCAGTAGGCTATCCGCAGGCTAATAGACAGGTCGAACAAACAAACAGGCAGATCAAATTCGGTCTAAAGAAAAGGCTTGAGGAAGAAGGAGAGAGTTGGGTAGAGCACCTACCAAACATTTTGTGGGCCTACCGAACAACACCGAACTCCGCAACCAGAAAAACACCTTTCTCCCTGACGTATGAAAGCGAGTCTGTCATCCCCGCCGAAATCGGACTTTCATCGCCACGACTCGAGCTTCATGAAAAAACGGATATGGAAGCGGAAATCAGGCATGCAAAGGACGACCTAGAGGAAAATAATGAAATAGCATTCATTCGAATGGCAAGATATAAACAAAGAATCTCTCAGTATTACAACAGCAAAGTAAACCACTCCTACTTTAAGGAGGGAGATCTAGTTCTCCAAAAGAACGCAGTTAGCAGACAGGGTCCTGAAGGTAAGTTAGACCCAAATTGGGAAGGACCCTACAAAGTGGTAAAGGTACGGATAGGGTGCTTATCAGTTAGCCGATTCCCGGGGGAAAACCATTCCTAGGAGTTGGCATGCCAACAACCTACGAAGGTTCTATCCGTAAAAGGTGTCTCATGGTCAGATTCTGCTTAAATGCTATTTACGTTCTGCTTCTCTTGAATAAAATTGATATTATTTATAAAATGTATTGCTCAATTCTGTGATTTTTGCTTAGGCAAGTCACCAGTCCGATCTGGCGTTGCCCGATTAAAAGGTCAGCGTCTAGAGGCGTTTAGCATGCAAGTCGTCAGTCCAATCTAGCCTTGCTCAGTGAGAAGTCAGCATAAACCTGGCCCCGCTCACTCAACTTTTGACAGGTCACCTGTCCGAACTGACCATGTTCATACTATTTCAAAACGAACTGATTGCGCAATCAAACTTAAAACACACTAGTACGCCATTCCTGAATAATCATAGGTATGCCGTACTAGGGGGCTGCCATGCCACCAAATCAAAAATAATAATAAAAAACACAACAACTGAATAATCAAAAGGTACCAAAAATCTTTACAACCATAAATTAGAAAATTACAGCTAGGTTGTATCCTCATAGAGGGTACTTTGTTACAAGATCCACCCCTGCTTGAAACTCCTTCACCCAAACAGAGTAGTCTGACTTGGCGTCAAGAGCGTTCAAGGATGGGTGAGCTAAACTGTCGATTGTAAGGCCAGGGTGGTGAACCCGACAATCGTCTACTCCTTGCGTATAACTGGCCCTCACTACGGGACTCAGCAGCCGCTTCAAAGATTCGGCCATGTGGGGAGAAGATTTGTAAGCACCAACAGCCCAATCGGAAGCCTCTTGAAGCCTGGCGGGGTAACCTCGAACAGCAGCCTCGGCCGACGAAAGCTCTCCCCGAAGCCTTGTGATGTGCTCCCCCAGTTCGGCCTCCTCTCTAGGTGTTCGGTGATAAACTCTTGAAGGCAAGCCTCATAATCAGACCTTAACCCTTTGGCCTCTTCTGCTTGTATGCGCAAGCGCTCTTCAAGTTCTTTTATACGATTGTCTTTTGACCTCAGGTCTAAAGCCCTCTTTTGCTGTTCAGCTGCCGAGCGCACCAGGCGGCAGAAGATCTCTTCCCCTACGATTGCCCCCTAAAAAAGAAAAACACGGTATATAGTTAAGATAACTCGGGCAAAGTATGGCCGGCACCATGTGAACGGCAAGTCAGAATTACCTGTTTCATAACTGCAAAGCCTGCCTCGGTTAATTCCATGTTAGACATCTGAGAGAAATCCTTCGCCTTGTCGGTCATATGGCATGAGGCAAAGGGATCGGTCCCGAACTCTTCGCAACGAACTCCCGACCCGCCAACTCTAGTATCTTCCGAGTCCGATCCTGTGATGGTTCGGCACCTTTTTTCCCTTTTCTCCTCCGAACATATGTCTTCCGACCTAAGGCGAGAAGATCAGCGTATTAGAGGAGTCTCAGGCTCCTCCTCATCATCTTCATCCTCCCGCTCGTTCACTGTTATGACGGGAGTAACCGCACCCCTCGGAGAGGGAGGAAGGTCCCCCAGAACGTCATCCTCGAGTTCAGCCAACAGGTGAGCCATATGAGAGCCAGCCATTGACCCCACCACCCTGACAGACGACCGACGGCCTCCAGGGGTAGTGGGCTCGTCCACCCTAGGGCTCGAGGGCCCTACCCCCACTCCTGGATCGGGGGCTAGCAGACCGGCCAATGTCCACACTACAAGAAAGAAAGTAAGTTACGCATCATCGTCTTATAAGATACCAGATAGAAGTAAATCTTACCTAATTCCCGACAAACATCATCCAGAGGGTGATAAGGATCAGGTCCAGCATTGTCCAGCCGTGCCGCAGTGATTAGTTCGGATGTCAGCTCGCGTAGCCTTAGAACGGCCCCCGCGTTCCAGATGGCATCCACCCTGGTAGGGTTGGGAATCCGTAGGCACTCGTCCCTTTGTAAGGTACTGGTGTTCCAGCGTCCCAGCCTGGAATCCCCCCGATCTCGGACAAAGAAGAAACGTCCCCGCCACGTGCCTTACTTAGGACCCTCAAGCATCATTTCTAGAACCCCAGATTGGCGGGAAAAATGATACCAACCCCTCGGTCCCGGACTCTGGGATAGGCGATAGAAAGATCGGAACAGGCCTACGGCGAACTGCACCTCGGCCACCCTACAAATTACGATAAAACCTAGTACCGTCCGCACTCCTGAAGGAGCCAGCTGAGCCACCCCCAATGCATAATGTCTCAGCACTGTCACCAATGCATGACACAACGGTAACCTCAGACCTGCTTTCAGTTGGGCCTCATTGACCGCAAAATAACCCATTGGGGGATGTGAAGCAAAGGGACGGGGTTCCGCTAGAAGCAGGGGAGCAAATTCTTCATGATTTATTCCATACTCTCTACAGATATGCTCCACACTGCTCTGTGCCAGAACCGAGGACAACCCATGACCTCTCATAATATCGTGAGTGGCCTTCTGAATCTTATGCCTAAAGGAAGAATCGAAGGTGCTTGACGATGGCGCCGACGAAGCAACGAGTGATGGTTGAGGAGGGAACCAAGGAATTTCTTCAACAACCACGGGCCTGGTCGGGATTCCTCGATTATTGCCTCGATCCTGGGAGTAAGTGGCTCCTCTCCAAGCGAATCAGACATATGGGAATAGGCGTAATGAGAAGGGAAAATGGTGTAATGATAATGATTACCAGATAATGTGGCCACGAAAGAAATGACGTTTAAATAGAACTAGAGCATAACTCCTCATTAACCTTGAAAAACGGCTCCAAACAGGCAGTGACGCCTCGTTTCCTGGAAAAGCTATAATGCATCATGCACTATACCCGACACCTGGCAACCCCCTGATTTAACATCAGATTTCACACCCCAAGACATCCGTGCCGAGCCACCATGATAGATCCAAACCGACCCATTCAGGATCGGCTGGATCTTGGGGCTTATGATGCAGCCAGAAGATGGACTCATCCACGTGGCACTTCGTTGGTAGATCAACACTTGACTTAGGGAGGTAAACCACCTTTGACCTCCTAGGAACGAGCCTAGGGAGCTCACCTATTCGTCTTGCCGTTGCTAATCCCAGTGCGTCCGACCACCGTTCGTTCGGATCGTTCGATCTCTAACAGGTCAGGAAGAGGTCGGGTACTACCCTTCTAATAGCCGGTAAGGCGGTCCCCGTCGATCTCCAGAATCGGACTAGGTCCTTAGGCTTGAGCTGTGCCGTTGCGAATGGAGTTCAGCCTTCGGTGGTCCGACTCCACCACCACAGTATATTCCTGGCGGAACTTGTCGTACCTTGTTCAACCAATAACCAGGTCATTATTGTAAAATCCTGAATAATAAAGGCTCGAATCCTTATCATTTAATGCTAATATTTGAATACCATATCTATCTCCTAAAATCAAGGGGATTTATCAATCATAATCTTTTCCTTAGGGAAAACGTTGACTAGTGTCCCTCATAGACACGCCACATTAAACCCTAGGGCCAATGCCCCTCTATATAAACATTCCCTAAGCAACTACGGAGACTTGATTCCAATTGATACATTGGATACGTAAGCAGCTTGAGGAGCAACAACTCAAGTGCAGTCTGAATCACCCCCAAATAATCCCCCTCATTACAATCTTCATACTTCTGGAGCTTCCCCAGGTTATCACCAAGAGCAAGAACCCTAAATTTGAAGGAGATGATTTTTGGATCATCATCACTGATCTTGAACATTTACTATGCTAATTGCCTTTGGTATTCTATTGATTGCCTTGATCTCAAGGGCATGGTCAATCGGATGAATCTACCCCTAATTATGGCTCAGCTCATAATTCTGTTTTGGTAGATTTCTCATGGGCTGAATCAGGTAGCAAATAATGTGAAGATTGCAGCCAGTACACTCTTCTTGACAAGGTGTATTCTTTTCTTGTTAAACATTTACTGTCATTCATTGATTCTGATTTGAATACGATCTCTGTCTGATCTTTTCCCTTGTGCCTTGATATGCAGATCAATGTCAAATGTAACAAGTGAAAGTCGTGAAGGTTTGACACTGTGACCGTCAGAAGATTGAATCCTACACCAATTTAGTCCTCATTCATTGAGGGTTGAAGTGACATCATTTTAGAAACCTGTGATGCTCTCTTCAATGATTTAGAATCAGCAAACCGGTGAATCCCTACCCGGTTTCCTCAGGTATAATTTCTTGACCCACACCAATTCCGTCCTGATTCATTGAGGGTTGAAGTGACATCATTTTAGAAACCTGTGATGCTCTCTTCAATGATTCGGAATCATTTAACCGGTGAATACCTACCCGGTTTGCTCAGGTATAATAGCTTGACCCTCTGGTGTACAGTTAAGTAAAATTGACTGGGGATTTTACTCCCTAAAAAGTCAAAGGTCAAGTCTAATGCTGAGGGTAGTGACCCAATAATGCCCAAAAATTAATTTCAGGCCAATTGGCATCATAGTTGGTTCTGAAATTGGTTTTAGGATTAGGTCTGGTTCTATTGAGGTAAGTTTCTATTTTTGTTAAGATTGAACCATGACCAAATCGGATGCCTCTACACTGTGCTATTGAACCGAGTCAAAAGGAAATCAGACTGTTTAAACCATTATGTGATTGCATGATTAACCAATATTTTAGGTTCAAATAAGTCAGTATCACTCTCTCATTCATCAACCTAAACGGCCCTCCTTTAAAGAGTATACATAAGACATTGAACCTTAGACAAGCTCCGGTAAATCATTGCTGGAAAATCACTATAATTAAGTGCCTCGGATTCTTAAGATTCCCTTTTGATCTTGTTCACACAAAACTTTGAGGTTCAAGTCATACCTCAAGGGCTATAAATAGCTAGTCACAATACAAAGGATTGCATAAGTTGATAACACAAGCAATCCCACATTTTCTCTCAAAAGTCTTGTCTTTGTGTGTTGAAAGTTATGGTCGTAGAAGTAGATCATTACTGAGTCACGATCTAGATGAGATACAAGTTCATGCTTTTTGTGGCATATGGAAGAGCATAATGTCGTAGTTGTAGTCTCTCCCCTTGGTTAGTAAGCGATTACCTGTTTTACAATTTTTCATAGTTGTGCATTAGGAAAGAACTGTGTTTTTTTATTGTTGTGTTGTTGATTATGTCTGTTTGAGGTGTGGTTCTTAATCTAGTGTATCTCAGTATCAGAGGATTCTGGCCTATAACTCATATTTCCAGTATAATCTGATCCTTTGTAAATATGCTACTCAGATTAAGGTTGTGTCTGTGATAGAAAAGGATTTCAAATCTATGTGCAATCCGCTAATCTATTCAGAAAGTCAGTGTTGCGATTGGTTTGATAATCCAAGTCACTGCCTTTGTGCAAGGACACACCACTGATTTCTTACTAACCTGTGGATTGAAATCCTATCTGAAAAACATGACTCTTGTTGTTCCTAAGTTTGACAGAAAATCAAGAAGTGTTTTGATCAAGTGGTCAAGACCTGTTATCTGTTACAGTCTTGAGAATAAGTCTTGAACAGACTGCCCACCTGGAATCTCTACACATTTGGTTTGACTGAAAAACCTTTGTGTTGACCCTTTTTGTTTGAAAAACCCCATTAATTTGTTAAGGAATTTAGTGACATATCCTTGTTATTGGAACACTGAATTTCTGCCCCTTGTATGATTTCTTACTGAACCTACTGATGAGCATCTCCAACCTATTGAATCTGTTTCTAGAACCTCGCTAGAGTGTTTAGTTGTGTTGTTGCTGAATCTGTTGCATATTGCACTTTGCTGACTGTGTTTCCTAATTGTGGCATTGTTCTCCAAGTTTGGTGCACCTCATGTACACATTATTTGGCTGTTCACTGAACCTATTTTTGTAATCTAATGGAAGAATTCTGTTTTCTTACAACCTATTTTTCTATATAACTTGCAGGGTGCTATTTTTGTGTTGATCACTTGGAAACCTTTCTGCAACATATTACACCTTTTTTTTGTTATCATATTTTATTTAATATCATTTTGATCACATTAGTTTGATTAACACAAGCGAATAGTAGAATATGTAAGCTTCCGCACTTATTGTACTAGTACTTGAGTTGTTTTCGAAAAAGAGTTAAAATCCACCGAACACTCTATTCACAACCCCCTCTAGAGTGTGTTTGCTCCTATATCGGTCCAACACAATCCTCTCTTGGATTGTTCCTAGCCGAATATCTTCAGCATCTTGTCTATATAGGTGGACTGTGACAGACCAAGCAACCTCGTAGATATATTTCTATAGATATTAATTCCTAGCATGTAGGCTGCATCTCCCAAGTCCTTCATGAAGAAGTTCTTGGACAACCAAAATTTGACTGACTGTAACATAGGGATATCATTCCCTATTAGCAATATGTCATTTACAAAAAAACACTGGGAAAACCATGGAACTCCCACTAACATTCTTCTAAACACACGGCTCATCTTCATTCTTGATGTAATCAAATTGTTTGATTGTCTCATCAAATCAAATATTCCAACTTCAAGAAGCTTGCTTCAGTCCATAAATGGACCTTTGCAACTTGCATACCATCCCAGCATTATCGGTTGTGAAACCCTCAGGTTGTGTCATATACACTTCCTCAGACAGATTCCCCTTAAGGAAAAGCTATTTTTACATCCATCTGCCAGATTTCGTAATCATGGTATGCTGCAATAGCAAGCAAAATTCTAATGTACTTTAGAATAGCTACTGGCGAAAAGGTTTCATTATAGTCAACTTCTTGACTTTGCTTATAACCTTTTGCCACTAACCTTGCTTTGTAGGTAACCACATTACCATCCATATTGTTCTTTCTCTTAATGACCCATTTAAACTTATTGGAACTATTCCATCAAGTTAATCAACTTGGTTCCGAACTCGGTTGTCTTTCATGAATTCCATTTCAGAATTCATGGCTTCTAGCCATTTCTCTTTTTCATGCCTCATCAACACCTCCTCATAAGTTTTAAGGTTCACATCTTCCATGAGGTATACGCCAGTGTACCTTTCAGGTTCAGGATGATCCTTAGTTGATTTTCAAGGTGTCTGTGTTTCTAGAGCGTTTGTCTGCTTTACTTCCTTCAACTGACTGTCGTCCACAAGTGGTTCTTGAATTTTTTGAAGATCAATCTTACTCCCACTGGCCCTTTTAAGAATAAACTCTTTCTCCTGAAAATAGCAAGTCCTAGAGACAAACACCTTTTGTTATCATGGAATGTAAAATTTGTATCCATTAGTTTTCTTAGGATATCCCACAAACAGACATTTGTCAAATCTGGCCTCAAACTTATCAGGCATCATCCGCTTCACGTAAGTGATGACGGTCAAATTGTACCCGTTATTCTATGATCTTTAACCCCGATTCTAGTTTAAAAGAGCTTTAATGTAGGGATAATAAGTCGTAATATGCATAATTTATATATACCCCGAGTTACGATTCGTTATTCTGCATTTCTATGATTTATTGCATTATTTGGTATTACAAACTATGTTTTTATTTAATATATGCAATGAGTTATTCTGGACGCACTTCGGAGAGGAATTAAAGAGATTTCAGACAGTGCAGAAGCCCAGTACGAAGGAAAAGAGAAGCCCAGAAGCACAGGACACTCGGTCAACCGAGCATGATCACTCGGTCGACCGAGCCCACCTATTCGGTCGACCGAGCCACCTAAAAGCCCAGCAGAAGGTCCAGCACGTTAGTAAGGCGGTTAGGGTTTAGTGATTTCGATTTTTAAGTCGGTTTTCCGAAGTCGGCTGAGGCCTCTATATAAACACTTTGTCATTAACAATATTAGACATCAATCTTTCAATCAAATACATACATTACAATTTAGCATTAATACATTGAAGGTTTTTCAACAATGTAGGGGCTTCAATATGTAAGCCTTTATATTTTTTGTCTTCTTTATTTTCCGTAATTAATCCCCCCTAATTATGATTTATCGTTTGAGTTGATTATTCATAGCTAGATGATGTAGATCTAGGCTATGATGTTAGGGAGGTGGCGATACCTTGTCTATGAGGATCACATACCCTACGTACTCTACTTAGTGTCTATGTATGAATCGGTATTTCTTAATTAACGTGTATCTATGTTAGTTTATATAATTGCTTGACGAATTGCTATTTAATCCGTATTGTATGAGAAACACTGAGAGATAGGTTCAGAGATGTAATCTGGGAGTTGAAATTGTTTGGGTGACCGAATTGTCATCATTCGGTCGACCAAGCCTACACACTCTCGTCGATCGAGCCCCTTTTACCTGTTAATCCGCCACGCCTTTATGGTTAGGTTATCGCAATAGAATTTATCATCTCATTAGGTATGGCTACGGCTACGTTGCTCGCTCTTTTAATTAGCGTATGATTAGGAAATACCAATATAGGACTCCTAGGTTGGCTCATGAATGATCTTTCGGGACTTTCAATGAGATCTAGGTAGGTTTTGTATTTGGGAATTGAGCTCACCTAGTTATACGTAAATCGTAGAGATTAACATGAGACCGCAAGTGTAATTGTTAATAGGGATGTAGATCGATGCGATCGTTTAGAAGTACGCCTAATCATAGGAATGTTACCTAGACGAGGTGTACGATTAATATCGGCATCCTTAGTGTCGTAAGCATGCGAGTTATATGAGATGGAAGCCTAAAAAGCGAAGTCACGTAATGTAGCACAGTGATCTAGTAAACTAACCGGTGCTAAGTCAAGTTTAAGAGGATGACTCCCATAGCCAATCTAAAATAGATACAAACGGATTGATAGTTAATAAGTTTTGTTTATTATATAAATTGTTTAGGTCCAAACGATAAAGACTATAATTGGGGAGGTTAATTACATTATTTGTGTTGTGTCTGAGTCGTGTCGTTTATCTTTTCTTGTCCTTTGTTGGTCATAGACCGCCTTTGTGTCCTTGGCATGAATGATTAATTGTTTATATATGAAATGATCCACAATTGGTTCCCTGTGGGATCGACCTTGATTCACTATAGCTATACTACGATGGGCCTAGTCCTCTTGCTAGTATTGGTTTATGGTGGTCGAGTATTTTATTATAACCTGATCGACCCCGATCAAGTTTTTGGCGCCGTTGTCGGGAGCCAACGGTCAATTTTATATATAAATAATTTTTTTATTCATGTCGAGCTTTCGCTTGTAGTCGTTTTACGTTTTGAGTCCTCTCGTTGTTGTGCGCTCTCAAAATTCTAGATTCTAAAAAAATTCTAGATTCTTAAAAAAAAAAAATTTAAAATTTTCGCTCGATATAGAGGACCTCATTCTCATTCGGTCTAATCGAGAATTTATAATTTTTTTTTTTGTTTTGTTCTTGTTTCGCTCGCTTTTACGGTTTCGATTTGTGTTTTTCGAAGTCCGGAATTTGGCGTGTCTGCTTATCCTCAGATGTTTAATCCGTAGAGGTCCGATAGCGCATGGGAAACCATGTTAAAATCATCACGGTCTATTTGTTTTTGTTTTTCTTCTGTTTGTAGAAACCAGGGAAACCATAATCTAAGTCAATAATTTTTCGACGGCGCTGAGAAAATAACCCAGCAACATGTGGAGTTACGAATCTACGATTAGAAAAGTGATGGAAGCAATACCTTTAAAGCACCAAGATGGCTCCGAAAAAAAAAATTTATGGCTTAAATTCTTCGTGGTATAATGTTGAAGGCAAGGTACTACCTTTTTTGCTTATGTTTTACTACCTTTTGGTTTTTTGAGCATAAGTTAGCCTATACATGAATCTTAGTAAGAATCTTAGCCCGGAGTTGGTTCATAAGATTAATATTATTAGTGTGGAAGGTTTTGCCCCAAATCTATCTCATCTAGAGGGTGTAGGGAAACATGTAGTCGTTGAAAGGAAGCAGTGAATAAAGAGTTCCTCGTAGTTCTGTTAAAATCTCATTGTCCTATGCATGAGATTGCTTCTACTGGCCATGGGAGCAACAAATTGTGTAGTTTAAGCATTCACAATCTAAAGAAGACGTTGAGTTTTGAGAGAGCATAATGAGGCATCACTATAAAGGACGTGATTAAAATGGGTCCCTAGGAATAATCTTCTTAGAATTCACTAATTCCTAAAACGAGAGCCGAGGTAAGAGATTTGTATAAATGGTATGGATAAATGTCGTTTCCTAGATCTCACAACCAAGGGAAGGGTATTAATTCGCAAAAGTGACGAGCCCACCTCTTATAGTGCTCAGAGGGTAATGTCCGACAAGCCGTGAAGGATGACTGACAAGGATAACTTTTGGAAAGTCGAGCTGAGGACTTTAAACTCAGAACTACTTCTTTAAAACCCTTAGGATTTTTTTTAGTTAGTTAGTTTTTAGGTTTTGTTTTCTTTGAGTCCAATAAGAGTAACGTGACATATGTTGAGGTTTTTTATTTTGCCGTGTTCTGATGGCCATTGGGCTAAGGATGTGCAAAACTTTTTTACTCAATATAGGCCACGTGAATTAGAGTTCCGTAGGAGAGTCGTGAAATTGCTAAAGAAAAGGAAATTTAGCAAACAACCTTAAGATGGAAGCATTAAGAGAGCTTGAGAATTATTGAAAATGTAACAGAGAATGATTGGTGCGAACAAGAACAATTTTGGTCAACTTCCAAAACCTTTTAAAATGGTGATCCAAGTGAAAATCCAAACTGGTGTGCAATTCGTTCTGCAACTATCCTTATCCTCCCTTTACACCTTTTCACCTTCAAACTTTTCGATCCTCTCACCAATCTACCCCGATAGGTTCACATTTCTAACCATTCTTTCGTCGCTCTCTTTCTTTCCATCCATTTCACTCTCCCACCCTCACTAAATGCCTTAACCAATTTAAACCCACTCAAAACACAATTTCTTCCCACCCTTTATCTTTTCTTGCCATCCTTATGTCTATCTTTTTCTAAACCATTCATACTCTCAACCTCCATCTTGTTCACAATACTCTTGTGTTGCGGAATTAATATTGCTATGTTTTAATGATTATCTTTTATCATTTCGGTTTTACGTGATCCTAGCTGGGGTAAGTGTAGCATTGCAACTAGCTAGATTTTAAATGTTTTTGGTTCGATCACATACGACTTATCTTTCTACCGGAAGTTTTAAATTTCACACTTTTCTGCCTATTCCGGCATTTCTAGATGATGAGTTTTGTTCTACATTATCATACTGATCCAACCTTGTTGATGACAGTGCGACATTCTGCGTGATACATTGGGTGATTAGTAATTTCGAGGAGGTGCTACATCTCCCTAAGTTGTTGATATCCAATGCAAGCGAGAAGTTTCTGCGCTAAGTATTTGATTTTATCTTTAGCCAATAGGTCGCATTGAATCTGTTATACCTTACCAAGTTTCTCTTTATAATTGGATCAATACATAGTGAGTCAGCCAACCTCGTTTTTTCCCCCGTGGGGTAATGCTTTTTGATCTTTGTCTTCTCCACCCGGTTTTAAGCGTATTTAGGCGGTGGAGGTTATAGACGAGGACTATCATCGTTAGTTGCTTGTTTATTTTTCTTTCTATTTAGTATATTTTTCTTTATATCGAGTCGTGTTATATAGAGTCTGTCTTTAGTTGTATTACTATTTCCCTCAATTCTTTCCTATGTAATGTGTTGGATAATTGTGCTTCATTTCAATATATTCATACGACTTGGGACAGTACAAGGGATGCAAAATTCCTTCATCACTTTCTGATTATTCCCTTTTTATGATTACTAATTTTTCATGGACTAACCCTCTAACAAGTTTCGAGTTTCGTTTAAGATGAATGTTGCAGCGGTTATTTTTCTTCCTTGCAATCGGCCGCTGTTTTATCTGTTGGCATTTGCCGAAGTTCACAAAACTTGTTCCATTCCCGCGCTTATCCAGAGCTAAGTTCCTATTCTTGTTTTTTATTGTTATACATTGAGGACAATGCATGGTTTAAGTGGGGGGTACGAGTCACTTAGCTCACTTAGCTTGCTCGAATAAGCTTCTATATATCAAATAATATAATAAATGAGTAAAAGTAAAAACTTTTAAACATAGAATCACATTTACTTTTGTGAAGTTCCCGAATATTGTAAGTACGTGATCACTTTATACTTTTGCGATATAATTCTAGTAAACTTAATGATATTCATGTTATATGTTGCGAGTAGTTATTTATTATTCAATTACTCAATAAATAAATCGATGAATATTGTGCTTATAATAAAAATGTAGAATTTTATGTGTACATTGCGTAGATGATTGGTTATGTAAACTTAGTGTCAATATCTATCTCACGATGTATTCGATATTCTTGCCAACAAAAGCGGAGTAATAAGCTTTGAGACGCACTGTGTTTTAGCAAAATGTTAAACACTCGGGCTTGTAGTAACATTACCAAAGTAGCCTCGCTTGTGGTAGTATTCGATGCTATGCTTGATCTAAGATAGGGAGATACTTTAAAAAGCTTTCTTCCTTGAGATTAGTAGTATTTGAAAAAATATGCAGAATTGAAAAAAATTCAACTTTTAAGAGGCTTTGAGTAGTACTCGGTCTCCAAGTCTAAAATCCCTATAGATACGCTCTTGCTTATTGTTCTAGTGCTTTAACCATTGCGAGGCTTAAGAAGTGGGAATCTTTGAAGTTGGTAGGTTGAGATTTGAAGTTAGCATAAACTCTAATCTTGCTACATTTATATAAAACTAATGCATATGCACACATCACTTCGATTCATAGTGAGTAATGAATACTGGATATCTTATGAGCATAAATAATATGAGTTGATTCGAGTTTCTTGTGTTAGTATAATTTGACCATTGGAAAATGATTATATGGGGAATAACTTATTGATACTTTGATCGGGACGATCAAAGGCTAAGTGGGGGGTAGTTGATGACGGTCAAATTGTACCCGTTATTCTATGATCTTTATCCCCGATTCTAGTTTAAAAGAGCTTTAATGTAGGAATAATAAGTCGTAATATGCCTAATTTATATATACCCCGAGTTACGATTCGTTATTCTGTATTTCGATGATTTATTGCATTATTTGGTATTACAAACTATGTTTTTATTTAATATATGCAGTGAGGTATTCTGGACAGACTTCGGAGAGGAATTAAAGAGATTTCAGACAGTGTAGAAGCCCAGTACGAAGGAAAAGAGAAGCCCAGAAGCACAGGACACTCGGTCAACCGAGCATGATCACTCGGTCGACCGAGCCCACCTATTCGGTCGACCGAGCCACCCAAAAGCCCAGCAGAAGGTCTAGCACGTTAGTGAGGCGGTTAGGGTTTAGTGATTTCGATTTTTAAGTCGGTTTTCCGAAGTCGGCTGAGGCCTCTATATAAACACTTTGTCATTAACAATATTAGACATCTATCTTTCAATCAATTACATACATTACAATGTAGCATTAATACATTGAAGGTTTTTCAACAATGTAGGGGCTTCAATATGTAAGCCTTTATATTTTATGTCTTCTTTATTTTCCGTAATTAATCCCCCCCAATTATGATTTATCGTTTGAGTTGATTATTCCTAGCTAGATGATGTAGATCTAGGCTATGACGATAGGGAGGTGGCGATACCTTGTCTATGAGGATAACATACCCTACGTCCTCTACTTAGTGTCTATGTATGAATCGGTATTGCTTAATTAATGTGTATCTATATTAGTTTATATAATTGCTTGACGAATTGCTTTATAATCCGTATTGTATGAGAAACGCTGAGAGATAGGTTCAGAGATGTAATCTGGGAGTTGAAATTGTTTGGGTGACCGAATTGTGTCATTCGGTCAACCGAGCCCTTTTTTACTAGTTAATCCGGCCACGTCTTTATGGTTAGGTTAGCGCAATAGAATTTATCATCTCAGTAGGTATGGCTACGGCTACGTTGCTCATCTGTTTTAATTAGCGTATGATTAGGAAATACCAATATAGGGCTCCTAGGTTGGCTCATGAATGATCTTCCGGGACTTTCAGTGAGATCTAGGTAGGTTTTGTATTTGGGAATTGAGCTCACCTAGTTATAAGTAATTCGTAGATTAACATGAGACCGTGCAGGTAATTGTTAGTAGGACAGAGACTGATGCGATCGTTTAGGAAGTACGCCTAATCATAGGAATGTTGCCTAGACGAGGTGTACGATTAATATCGGCATCCTTAGTGTCGTAAGCGTGCGGGTTATATGAGATGGAAGCCTAAAAAGCGAAGTCACGTAATGTAGCACAGTGATCTAGTAACCTAACCGGTGCTAAGTCCAGTTTAAGAGGATGACTCCCGTAGCCAATCTAAAATAGATACAAACGGATTGATAGTTAATAAGTTTTGTTTATTATATAAATTGTTTAGGTCCAAACGATAAAGACTATAATTGGGGAGGTTAATTACGTTATTTGTGTTGTGTCTGAGTCGTGTCGTTTATCTTTTCTTGTCCTTTGTTGGTCATAGACCGCCTTTGTGTCCTTGGCATGAATGATTAATTGTTTATATATGAAATGATCCACAATTGGTTCCCTGTGGGATCGACCTTGATTCACTATAGCTATACTACGATGGGCCTAGTTCTCTTGCTACTATTGGCTTATGGTGGTCGAGTATTTTATTATAACCCGATCGACCCCGATCAGTAAGTCGGACAACCGCGAGGCTTAAGATGACCTAGACTATTTCTTTTCCCTTTAAACACTTCATAGGGAGTCAACTCAATGGTCTTTGATGGAACTCGGTTAAGTGAATAGGATGCTATTTCTAGAGCATACTCTCAACCTGATATTGGAAGAACTGCATAGCTCCTCATGGATCGCACCATGTCCAACAAAGTGCGGTTCCTCCTCTCAAAGACGCCATTCATCTGAGGCATTCCGGGAGGGTCCATTCAGGTAGAATCCCATTCCACTTCAAGTAATATTGAAACTCACCTATTCTCCACCTCGATTGAATCAAAGTGCTTCGATTTCTTTACCTAGTTGTTTCTCAACTTCACTTCTGAATTCCTTGAAATTTTCAAAGGCTTCAGAGTTATACTTCATTAAGTATACATAACCATAACAAGAATGGCCATCAGTGAAAGTGATAAAATAAGAGTATACTCATTTGGCTTGAATCGACATTAGGCCGCATACATCGGTATGTATGAGCTCAAGTAATTCATTGGATCTGATCCCTTTGTCACTAAATGGTGACTTTGTCATCTTGCCATGTAAATAAGCTTCGCATGTATAAATGGTACATAATCAAAGTGATCCAACAATCCGTCTTTATGGATTTTGGAAATACGATTTTTATTTATAAGACAAGTCTGTAATGCCATAAGTAGGATTCATTCAAGTCACTTGTTTTATCTTTCTTGTTGTTTATATTAAGTATATCAACATTCATATCTAATATGTAGATACCATTGTCAACTTTGCCGGTACCATAAAATATTCCATCATGTGAAAAAAAAAACAATTTATATTCTTAAACGTAAAAGAAAATCCTTCAACATCTAATGCAGAAATGGAAATAATGTTCTTCGTAAGAGCAGGAACAAAATAATACTTATTTATTTCAAGTACTAGCCCACCGGGCAACGAAAGAAAATAAACTCCTACGGCTAGGGGAACAACACTTGCTCTATTCCCCACGCACAGGTCCAATTCTCCTTTCCTTAGATCTTTAGTCCTTCTTAGTGCCTTCATATGAATACAAATATGAGAACCACATCCAATATCTAATACCCAGTGGTTAGACTTAGAAGAAGCAATATTGATCTCAATCATAAACATACCGGAAGTCGAAGCATCGATATGCTTGTTCTTTTTGGTACTCAAGATGGACTTGCAGTTTCTCCTCCAATGGCCAGGCTATCAGCAAAGCAAGCAAGCATCCTTTTATTTGTCTTTGGCTATCTTAGGCTTCGGCATAGGATCCTCCTTAGCCCTCTTAGTCTTCTTTTGGGCTTTCTTCTTGCCTTTGGAAGAGGCCACCAGCAACACTTGCTTACCCTTGTCGACAGTGCCCTCAGCAGTCTTGAGCATGTTTAATAACTCTGGAAGGGAGCAATCAATCATGTTTATGTGATAGTTCATCACAAACTGCGAGCAAGAGTCTGGTAGAGATTGTAGAATCAAGTCAACACATAATTCACGTCCCATCTTATGGCCCAACTTCTCAAGCCTCTCTATGTACTCGATCATCTTTAGCACATGCGACCAAACTGGAGTTCCTGGAGTCATCTTGCAACCAAAATGGGCCTTCGAGACCTGGTACATCTCAGTGCGAGACTGAGCAGGATAGAGCTCCTTTAGGCGACTAATGATAGTGTAAGTATCCATAGACTCATGTTGTTTCTGATGTTCCGGTGTCATAGAAGCAAGCATGATGCATCTAGCCTCAACACTGTCAGAATAGCGCTTTTTATGTTTTTTAACCGATTCCACACTGGCAGCATCTCCAGGTTCCTCAATTAAGGGTGTGTCCAAAACATAGCCAATGTTTTCATGTCTCAAAACGTTTTGAGAATCCTTTCCCAGTCGAGAAAGCTTGTTTTGTCAAACTTGTTTTCAATGATAAAACGAAGGTTCAATTTGTTCGATATTTCTACAACAATAAAGTAAAGATAAAATAAGTATTAGTTCATGCAAACAAAACCAAAAAAAAATGCACTTATAAATTTTATCTAGGGCTGTCATGTTACATAAAATATTCCAAAAGATGTCATTATTTATAATTCTCCTTTTTTTTTAAGTCTTTTGCTCTTTTGAACGTCCTTTCTTAACACATGACTCCCATTGAAATGAAGAAAAACCACATAACATCCATTAAAAAAATTGCATATGTTGTGGTATCCATGCAGTGGAAAAAATGAAAAGTCTTTTTTTAATTACAAAATGAATAAATAGGACACACTCATTTTTTTTGTTGCAAAAAGGACAAACATTTTCAGACGGACAAGACTAACCCTCGCACGCATCCTCAGCTACATGATACATGATTACATTGATCAGTTTGATCTGTTTTGTTTCTATTTTTTTTTTTTTTGTTTTTTTTTTCAAACAACTGTAACTTTTGATTTACAACTCCGATCATCGAAATTTTTTCACCAAAATTCATGTTTTTTTGCTCTTTAATTTGAGCCCAATTATGATACCCTTCCGACGTATATTTTGAAAGACGAAAAAATATTTGTATTAACCGGAGCGCTTTTTCTTATAAACGACCGTAACTTTTGATTTAGAACAACGATCATCAAAATTATTTCACCAAAGTTCATATTTTTTTATCTTCATTTTCAGACCGCGTTCGATACCCTTTCGACGTAGTATTTGAAAGCCGAATTTTATCGAAGCGTTTATACTAACACGATGACGATGATCGATGTGAGATCAATATCAATATCGATGAATGATGATCGAGTTCATTTAAGGCTTAATTCAAGTGACTACTTCAAGGCACACATATCTGGCTCATATAGGGCTCATTTAAGGCTTAATCCAATGGATAAGGAGGGAATATAATACCATAAAATAGAATTAGAATAAAGAAGAATTTATAGATTGAGATAGAGCAACTCAAGAGAGTGAAAGGATAGGTGCCAATGAATTGAGTCAATTGAGAGACATAATGTATTTTGATGACTAGAAAGAATTAAGAAAATAGGTGTAGAGAGATCGGAAGCCGGAGATACTAGAAAGAGAGGAGAGAAAAAGAAATAGTTTTGGGGACTATCACTAAGTAAGTGATTGAATTGTCCGTTTTTGTTTTTAAGAGAGAAAGGAAAAGACAGAACCACGTATTGTTGGGGTTTGAAAGATAAATAATGTCAAGAATTGAAAGAATTTTTTATTAGCAGTAGACATTATATAAGATTTTTGCTCCTTATACAATAGATAGCAACAAAAACATTAGACCACAATCATGGTACTGTGGTAACCATGATACAATTACACTATTGGGATGAATATCATAGGCATTTCTTGCTGCTCTAACGTTGTGTGCAGCAGCACCAGCAGTTACAAAAACAGGCTTGAGAATCCCAGTTGCACCTAAAAGCAATAAATTGTGAAATTAATGGTCAGTTCATCAATGGTAGAAATAGTAACATTGGAAAATGATATAACGAAATTCAGGAACTCTTAATACTATTATTATTTTTGTTCAAAGTGAAATAAAATAGAAACTCATGGCTCATATCATATCTGGATCATATAAGGCTTATATAAGGCACACAATATCGATATGATATCATATCAGCACACTGAGATCAGTAATAATATCGAATATGATGTCGTGATCAGATCGGTGTTAGTATCTCAGATCGAGATCGATTATCAAGCTTATTTAAGGCTTAATTCAAGTGACTACTTCAAGGCACACATATTTGGCTCATATAAGGCTTAATTCAAGAGATACAATATCATAGCTGTCTCATATAAGTCTCATATAAGCCATACAATATCACTAACAGTATCATATAAGGCATACAATATCAGTATCAGTAAACAACATCAGGCTCATTTGAGGCTTAATTCAAGTGACTACTACAAGGCACACATATTTGGCTAATATAAGGCTCATTTAAGGCTTAATTCAAAGGACACAATATCATATGCAACGAAGAGAAGAAGATGAGAATGCTCATTTTGTAAATGACTTTGTTAACAAACAACACAGTACTAATTAAAGAATGCTAAAGTATCTGTACATCACTGTATATGCCTATCTCCAACCTAAATGGTTTCTCCGGATCCCGAGACCCACACGCTATAACCACCACCCATCTACATAACCAACCATACACAACGGTAAACATGTCAGCAATATAGGGAGATGGTAATCTTGAATCTGGAGAGTTGAACTTACAGTTTTCTATCAGTAAAATATGGTGCAGTATGTTCTAGAAAGTCGGGTCCTATAACTTCTTTAAGAAATCCAGAAAACAAGCAGATATGAGCCTGAGTAGTGCAAAATAAAAATCGAAGGCAGCCTATTTAAGTTAAAAGAGAAAGAATTAAAATAAAATTAAAAAAACAAGCAAGCAATAGAATACCTCAATTGTGCGGACAACTTTACTGTTGCCGTTGGCTCTAGCAAATTCAAGTGGAGTTTGACAGTCGTCATTCATCACCAATGCGTTTGCTGAGAAATGAAAACCGTAGCACGAATGCTAATAGTTAACTCCACAAGAATATCAAGTTTTCGCAGCTTATTCAAATGTTTTTGCAACTTTCTTCATCAAAATGGACACATGTCCACCAATAAATTGTTGGGGAGTTTATAATGAAGTGAACAAAATTATCAAAACGAGAAAACTAGATACAATAACGTAGAGTCGAGGTGAGACCCTTTCTGCAAAAATTATTCGATCCCTATTGAATGCCTTCGGGAATTTTCACGAATATGATTGCGGGATAAAACTACGTTCCCTTTTATCTTTAGGCAACTAGATAAAAGGATGCTATAAAAGTTTTAGTAGAATATGTATGTTGAAGATTGAGATTTTCAAAAACATTCAAGAGTTGAAATCAATCGCTTGTTTTTGTCCTTTAAGTGTTATATATATATGTCTTGTGTTTATGCAATGATAAAACACAAGTTACATCCCTTCAAAGTCAGTTGCAACTGACAAAACCCGAAAGGATACCAACAAAACCGACCAAATCGCTTCAAAATCGCCATCGACGCGCCCGTTTGAATTACGGACGCCCGTCTAAAGCAAAGCGGACGGGCGCCCGATTTCTTCAAACGTTCGTCCGTCCAAACAAGTTTAGAAACCTGTATACAAATCTACACATCGGACGCCCGCCCGAGAGAATCGAACGTCCGCCCAATAAAAGAGATTTAAAACCGTAGCCAAATCGAACATCGACGCCCGCCCGGTGAATATGGACGCCCGCCTCTAAAAAAAGTTAAGATGAACGCCCGTCCATATAATATGGACGCGCGGCCCAAACAAAGCAGCAGTAAATCTGTTTTGTTCAACACTTGATCTAATCACTTCCGTAAGCTTGCAAATGTCAATTATAAGCATGCACCCCGCATCCCCTAACTTATATCGATTGTTTCATGCTTACCAAACCTCAAAACTAAGTCCAATTACACTAAATGACATTGGTGATATAATCACCAACAATCCTCCCCCATTTAGTGTAACCCTTGATTTAGTTAAAACATATCAACATACAACAATTCATCTTTCAATGATAATATCACGCAGATTGAATTACCACCTAGTATATTACACATTCCAAAATATTCTAGTATTGGGGTGTGACTAAGCATTGAACCCCTTTACACATTTGAATACTTCAAAGATAATACACAAATGAATCAAGAAACAACTTCTATAGCTTGCTTGACACTCTCTATCCAGGCCTTGTGTCCATATCAATTCATGAGCATGTAGAAAGCCAACCCTAACTTTCTTGAAGCGGCCAAACTTCATACTCATATAGGTGAGTCTTATTAGTCGTGTACCTGCAACAACACTTTTCATAAGACTCATTAAGATTAATATCAACCTCACATGCAGGCTCAGCACATACCTTCGGGACAAAACACATGTGCCAAATCTAAGTCACTAGGCCTTCCACATTGAATTCAGCCCCTAATGTCGTATTAGGAGGGAATTGGGTATCCTAATGCAAAGATTCAATGGGTTGTAGACCCATCCCGACAACTGACTTGATGAACAAGTCCTTAGCCAATGCCTTGGTCAAATGATCGGCTAAATTCTTTTGAGATCTCACAAAAGCAATGAGATATCACCCGTGGGTGATCAACTCACGAATCGAGCTATGCCTAACTCCAATATGTCGCGACTTTCCGTTGTACACTTGACTATAGCATTTAGCCAATGTATTTTCACTATCACAATTGATAGAAATTGGTGATATCGGTTTTGGCCACAATGGAATCTCGTAGAATCGGATGTTTAAGCCATTCCGCTCTAAAGCGGCCGGCCAGGGCAATAAACTCCGATTCCATTGTTGAGTTTGCATTACATGTTTGCTTCTTGGAAGCCCATGAAATGGCACCACCTCCAAGTAGAAACACCCAACCACTCGTAGAAGAATGATTTTCATTTGATATCCAACTAGCATCCGAGTAGCCTTCATGACCGAAGGATGTCCAACATAAGTTAAACCAAAATCCTTGGTAAACTTAAGATACCTTAACACACGTGTCACCGCATGCCAATGTATACTACTTGGATTACTAGTATATCTACTAAGTTTTCCAACCGCATATGCAATGTCCGGACGTGTGCTAGTCATTGCATACATCAAACATCCTATCACTCGAGCATATTCAAGTTGAGACTCTGGTTTACCCGTATTCAACTCAAATTTCTCATGTGGATCCATGGGAGTTCTAGCCGAATGTAATTTTCACAATTGAACTTCTTCAATACTTTCTCAATATAGTGAGATTGTGTCAAAGTAATCCCTTTGTCATTCCTTGTGATTTTTATACCAAGGATAACATCCGCCTCCCCCATGTCTTTCATTGAAAAACTTGATGACAAAAAAGATTTGCAATGGTCAACTTGATCTTGGCTTGTACCAAAGATCAACATGTCATCAACATATAGACAAATGATTACACCTTTTCTGGTTTCATCAAATTTGCTATATAAACACTTGTCCATTTGGTTAAGCTTAAAACCATTAGACAAAACAACTTCATCAAACTTATGGTGCCATTGTTTGGGAGCCTGTTTCAGCCCATACTGTTGATTTAACAAGCTTACACACTTTATGCTCATTTCGGGTATCACAAAACCCTCCGGTTGTTTCATATAAATTTCCTCATCTAGATCTCCATTCAAGAAGGCTGTTTTAACATCCATTTGATGGATAACAAGATTGTTAATGGCTGCCAAGGCTATCAACAATCTAATAGTGGAGATTCGAGCAACCGGGGCATAAGTGTCAAAATAATCAATGCCTTCCTTTTGTCTAAAGCCTTGTATCACCAACCGGGCTTTATACCTTTCAACGGATCCATCAATCTTCAATTTTCTTTTGAAGATCCATTTACAACCTAACGGTTTACAACCACGTGGAAGATCCGTTAATATCCACGTATCATTGCC
This sequence comes from Gentiana macrophylla, assembly GCA_026214975.1. Lineage (NCBI taxonomy): Eukaryota > Viridiplantae > Streptophyta > Magnoliopsida > Gentianales > Gentianaceae > Gentiana > Gentiana macrophylla. The sequence goes on from JAOBSW010000856.1 coordinate 69,970, forward strand.
TAAAATGGAATCCATCTCATCATTAATGGCTTCCTTCCAAAAGGCAATATCCCGAGACTCCATAGCCTCTTTATAAGTTCTAGGATCATCATCAATATGATAACAATAAGCATATTGAAATCCTACTTCATCTCTTGTACCCTCCACCAAATATGTTTGGAAATCGGGACCAAAAGATTTTTCTTTTCTAGCCCTTTTGCTTTTTCGAAGCACCAAAGGCTCATCTTGTGATTTCTCACCACCACAACTTTCACTAGTTCCAATAGGAACATCATTTCTTGGCCTTAATATAGAAGAAAACCGACTTTCATCAAAGAGAGCATCCCTTGATTCAATTACGGAATGAACCGCAATCGAATCATTTGGTTCTATAACATAGAACCTATATGCCTTGGAATGCAATGCATATCCAACAAAAATGCAATCAATGCCTCTTTCCCCCAAGGTTTAATCTTGGGATTGGGTAGTCTCACGAACGCCCCTACATCCCCAAACACGCAAATAATGCAAGTTTGGCTTCTTCTTATACCATTGCTCATATGGGGTAATAGGATTCTTTTTATTAGGAATTCTATTCAAAAGATAACAAGTCACAAGATAGCTTCTCCCCAAAAACCCTCACTCAATCTCGAGTAAGAAAGCATAGCATTTACCATCTCTTTTAATGATCAATTCTTTCTTTCAGCTATGCCATTTTGTTGTGGTGTATAAGGTGAAGTGATTTCATGTATAATCCCACAAGATTCAAAGAATGGTGGATCAAAATATTCTCCACCTCTATCCGTACGAAGCTTCTTAATTTTACTTTCAAGTTGTAATTCTACTTGGTTTTAAATACTTTAAACTTTTCCATTGCCTCGTCTTTTGTAAAAGCAAGTAAACATAGCAAAACGAGTGCAATCATCAATGAAAGTAACAACATATTTCTTGTTTCCAAAAGAAGGAGAAGAATGAAAATCACACAAGTCACTATGAACAAGTTCCAAAATTGTAGATGACTTTTCAACACCTTTAAAAGGTTGTCTTACAATTTTAGTTAAGCTACAAGTATCACACTTATTCATAGTTGTACTACAAACAGGAATTAAGTCATTTTTAGACATTTGCAACATTCTTCTAAAATGTACATGACCTAATCTTGCATGCCATAAGTATGATTCATCAACATTAATATTCATAACATTCATAGCAACATTGTCATTCAAACCATTACTAATGTTAAGCATATACATACCATTACTAAGATAACCAAATCCTACAAACATACCATGTTTAGATAATACATAACGAGAGGACTCATAAACTTGTTTGTAGCCCTCTTTACACAAAAACACTACCGAAACCAAGTTCTTCCGGATTAAAGGAACATGTAAAACATTGTTTAAAGTTACAAATTTTCGAACTAAATTGCAAGTTAACTATTCCTCTTCCAACAACAAAAGATTTAGACTCGTTTCCCATATGCACAATGGATCCATCTTCAACTTTTTCATATGTTGAAAACCACGATTTATCCTTGCACACATGTCTAGTTGCTCGAGTCTATCCACCAACTAACATCATCATCCCCGCAAATAACATGCTCGGAAATCAAGTGGAACATAATTCAAATCGAATTAAAACCACAATTAAAAACAATTGTACCTTGATGTTTAGGTGGACTTGGATCTTTCGACCCATTCACCGGGCCTTTGCCCTTACCTTTGTTGTTCTTTCTAGAAAAACAATCAGCCCTGAAATGGCCTTCCTTACCGCAATACCAACAAGCCCCTTTTGGCTTTTTGTTGGACTTTGCTTTGTTCTTGTTGTTGTTGGAATCAAACTTTCTTTTGTTATTCTTTTTGGAAGTTTCTCCAACTTCAACCATGTTGATTGAAGTTGAACCACCTGCAATGTTCTTTCCGCAACCTACAATATTTTTACCATTCTCTTGCAAACGTAAACTTTCTTCTATTCTCAAATGAGAACCAAGTTCAATCAAAGAAAGTTCTTCCTTTTTATGTTTCAGTGAATTTTTGAAATCCTTCCAAGAAGGAGGCAACTTTTCAATAATGCTTGAAACACATATGGACTCATCCATAGCCATCTTATGCATAGAGAACTGACCAAACAAACGTAGCAATTCATGATATTGATCCATGTGGGACGATTATCTACCATCACATATTTCATAAAGTTACCAACAAGAAACTTCTTACTAGATGCATCTTCACTTACATACTTTGCCTCCAAAGTATCCCACAACTCTTTAGATGTTTCAATTTCAAGATAGGTATCAAACAAATTATTAGACATACCGTTCAGGATGTGACCACGGCATATATAGTCATCGTTTTCCCACTTACTTTTTCTCCTCGACTCTTCCATGGTGCTGTTATCATCAATCTGAGGGCATGGTGTACTCAACACGTACACAACCTTCAATGCAGTCAAAAGGAAATGCATTTTCTTTTGCCACCTTCGGAAATCCTCACCATTGAATTGTTCCAACTTGCTGAAATTAGAAGTCATCTCCTTGATACTCGACATTGTTCAAAAACAACAATAATTTTTGCAGATTGTTGGGGAGTTTATAATGAAGTGAACAAAATTATCAAAACGAGAAAACTAGATACAATAACGTAGAGTCGAGGTGAGACCCTTTCCTGCAAAAATTATTCGATCCCTATTGATTGCCTCCGGGATTTTCACGAATATGATTGCGGGATAAAACTACGTTCCCTTTTATCTTTAGGCAACTAGATAAAAGGATGCTATAAAAGTTTTAGTAGAATATGTATGTTGAAGATTGAGATTTTCAAAAAACATTCAAGAGTTGAAATCAATCTGCTTGTTTTTGTCCTTGAAGTGTTATATATATATGTCTTGTGTTTATGCAATGATAAAACACAAGTTACATCCCTTCAAAGTCAGTTGCAACTGACAAAACCCGAAAGGATACCAACAAAACCGACCAAACTGCTTCAAAAACTGCTTACTGGACGCCCGTTTGAATTCTGGACGCCCGTCTAAAGCAAACTGGACGGGCGTCCAGTTTCTTCAAACGTTCGTCCGTCCAAACAAGTTTAGAACCTGTATCTAAATCTACACACTGGACGCCCGTCCAGAGAATCTGAACGTCCGTCCAATAAAAGAGATTTAAAGCCAGTAGCCAAATCCCGAACATCGACGCCCGCCCAGTGAATATGGACGCCCGCCGAAAAAAGTTAAGATGAACGCCCGTCCATATAATATGGACGCCCGTCCAAACAGCAGCAGAATCCTGTTTTGTTCAACACTTGATCTAATCACTTCCGTAAGCTTGCAAATGTCAATTATAAGCATGCACCCCGCATCCCCTAACTTATATCGATTGTTTCATGCTTACCAAACCTCAAAACTAAGTCCAATTACACTAAATGACATTGGTGATATAATCACCAACATAAAACACAAAAACTTAGATTCTAAACAGCTGCTCCTAATCCCAATAAATTTCAGGTCCATTTCTTCAATTTATGAGATGTTCGTCCAAAGCCCGAGCACGGTTCTTCATGAAAACCCAATAGAAGGGTTGCTTGTGTCTAATCAACACTTCTTGCAGCTTGATTGTTGCAACTGAATGATTGGGTACAGAGACTTCATCTAATTTCCATTTATTAAAAATTATGTTCATAAGTAGCAACAGTCTCTGTTGTAGCTTTTGCACCTTCTAACATAATCATCTGGTCATGAATCCGCAACTGAAAGTGGTTAGTCTAATCATGGAAAAGGATGCAGCCTCTTAAAATACACATCAAAGTCATCTAGAAGTTGGGGAGAAGATTGTATGCAAAGTTGGAATTTTAATTTTCCATGAGCTTCGATCTCGCAAATTATAAAGATATAAGAAGCCATTTGATGCCAAATCACTACGAACTGAAAGCTTGAACACCCCTAAACAATATCATTCATCAAAGGGTTAACCAATATTAGCAAAATACCCCAAATAACCGACACAGCTGCAAGAACATTACACGTGTCTTATCATTGAAGTTCAAGTTACCATCAATAAAACATCCATCCAAAAACTCATAATCACTTCCGATCACGAAACCTTACATATCCCTAATTTTGACATGAAATGAAATTTTTTTTTTTTGACAAAAAAATAATAATTCACAAACCCACCACTAGCACAGATTATCAATCAATCGGTAAAATACCTCGGTTAGCTTATCCAGAGTGGTCAGGGCATCGGTTTCCTGCTTCGGCATTCCGAAAATCCGTGTAAACATGTTTGATTCTTTTCACTGTGACCATCCGGCAAAGTGAATCAAATGACGACTCTTTGCAACCACAAAAGAATTGGAGAGGGAGAGAGAGATCGATGTTCAATTGCTTGATCTGTTTTGCGTCCGATTTGTTTTCTAAGTAAATATGGGTATATTCGTCCGTTAGAATTTATTTTATTAATGCAACTAAAAAATTAAAGCTGGATTAAAGATTAAATAAGGGGGAAATGTGGATTTTCACCAAATTTTTCCTCTTTCTTTTCACTCGTATCGTATTTTAAAATAGATAAACTTGATGCGAGTATCAGAATAAGTCTCATGATTAAAAAAAAAAAAAAAAAAAAACCATCCAATTTAGAACAAAAAAATAACTTACATACGTAAAAATAATAATCATTTAACTTTTTTTTTTGACATAAGGAAAAAACCATTCAAATTTTTTATGGTACAGGCGTGGAGGATCACGTTCAATTCGGGGTCATTTGTGCCACAGGAACTCCACGCGAAATACTTTGAGGAGGACACTATCTTGTCGGCCAGATTGGGTTCCCGGTCGTCGTTTATGTGGCGTAGTATACTGGAGGGCAGGGATTTGCTACTTAGTGGGATGCATTGGAGAGGTGGGGACGGGGAGTCGGTCTTTGTGTTTCATGATGCGTGGACGGCACTGCAGCCCACTTTTCGCATACCTTATGCAGGTCACTCACTCCTGACTAATGCTAAGGTTTCGTCTTTGTTCGTGTCGCAAACGCGTACTTGGGATGCCTCTCGAATCTGAGAGGTATTCCAACCCTGGGAGTCAGATGCTATTTTAAATACTACTATGTTGCAGCCACTCATCCGGATCGGCGAGTTAGGGACTTTGATTGCACCAGCATCTATCCGGTCAAGTATGGGTACTTTCTAGCACTCCTGCTATACCAGCCATAATTGGTTACTGGGCCAGGGACTTCGGCCGGGGTTGATTGGGTCTGGCGGCGATGTTGGCGCCTCTTGGTCCAGCCACGTATTCAACATTTTATATAGAGGTGTCTTCATGACTGCATGGCAATCGGCCATCGCCTTATACGGTGTAATATGGGGATAGGTACATGCTTGGCGTGTGGGAGACCATGAGGCATGTCTTGTTTAAGTGTGAGATGACGGACAGGATCTAGCAGACCACTCCTTTCTATGGAGTTTTTGAGTATCTCCACTCGTCTTCTTTTGCACATTTCTTTGTGCGTCTGCAGATGGAGCGAGGGGTACCGGATATAGTGCGAGTGGTGGGCCTCATGTGGGGTATATGGAAAGCACAATGTTCCGTGGTGTTTGATGGACAAGCTGTTTATGTTTCGGCGGTGTGTGCGCGTTATTGACTGTGACTGACGAGTATACGGAGGCCCTTGCAGCCTAGCAGGTGCAAGGGACGCCCCAACATTTGGCGTATTCTTGGGCTCAGCCACCTCAAAGGGTAGTGGAATGCAATGTTGATACGGCGGTGAGGGCGGATCGAGTACGTATTGTGCTTGTCTTTCACGATTCAATAGGGGCAGTCTTGCACTCTCCAGGTTACCCTTTGATGGGCAGGTCGGCCGGAGTATGTGGAGCTTCGAGCAGGGGCGGACCTATAGAGGGGCTAGGGGGCACGTGCCCCCCTCAACTATGTCGAGAAATGACTAAATTACCCTTGAAAATTTTCAATATTTATAGAAATGGTATATGTATTTTGTTGTCCGTTTCCTAGTGTTCCAATAGTATAGCTTAAGTGGTCAATTATTTGTTTGGTAACATTCACACCACTGGTTCGATTCTTGGCAGGGTGCTCTACAAGAAATTCACCAATTTACGGCGTGCCTTGCACACCATAAATGGTAAATTACGGCACACAAATGGAAGGCACTGATGGACACGCCGTAAATCTATGTTGAGAATTAACACATGCTTTTGTAAGCCATAAATGATCTGAAATGCATGCCGTAAATATTTTTGGAGACCAACACGAAAAAAATTATGGCATGCATGAGCACTGATGATGGTTAAAATAATCTATCCTACGGCATCAACATTCTATCCATTATGAGCTAAAAATAGTTGATTCGACCTTAGAGTATGAACCATTTAAGTTGAATATCATATGTCGGGTTCGTGATTCGAGAAATATGCACTTAGCATTTACTTTTCATATTTCGATATTATTTCGTGCATTATTTGATGATTTTCAGGATACGAAATATTGAGCTGAGCATGATGGACGAATCTGGAGTGGACTGAACAAAAAGAATGGGCCTAGGGTATTCCAGAACATTCCATGTTCTATGTTAAGTCGGCAGAAGAAAAATACAAAATTACCCTCGATTTATCGAGGTGCACCACCGATTAATCGAGATTCCAGATCCTTCCGAAACGTGTTTTCTTGGACGAAGGGTAGAATTAGGTGTTTCTAAGTCGGTTTAGGTAGCTATAAATAAGAGGCTTCGCCTCATAATTCAATGTACCACAATTATTACAATCATTATGCAATAAAAGTTTGTTGTTCTTTATATTATTTATTTTATGAGTTCTGGTCGGAGAGATGACGGATTCGCCGCCTAGAGAGAGATCCGAGGGAGATCTACACTCGTCTTCGAGGGTATGATTTTCTATCTTTTCCAAGATGTAGATCTATCATTGTTCTATTCGACTGGTATGGTTTAATTGCTTATTTAGTTTATGTAGTAGTTTGTTTATTTTACCCCATGTGTTATAGATCTAATTCGTTGGTGAAGAAATCATGAAATAGTGGTTGCATTATTCAGATCTGCGACGGTCTATATCACTAGATCTGAATACCTAGTAAATTACTAGTTCATGATAATCGGCGCCAGTTACGTTGATCGATAGATTTAATTTACAAGTTTTTAGCTTGATCTAGTATATGCATGTTATCGTAAACTAGCATGAAATACGAATAGTGAAGTGCTATGTTTGGCGTTATCTAGATGGACCACAGAACGTCTTTGATCAATGTCGATACAATTTGTATAGGCGGGTTTGCGGTATGGGTTAGCGCTCAATATCGACAGCTCTAGTTCTTTATGTGTTTGGGTTATTACGGACCAATTAAGGAGGGTAGCTTGCATATATATTTTCTATTACCATTGTCAGAGTAGATAGTATTAGGAGTTGTACCCGTAGCTGAACAATGAATTAAAATTCACCAATGGGGAGGAGTGTTGCATCTCTGGGGGGAATAACTAATTACTCATAATTGAACTAATACATTAGAAACTCTTGATTTCATCCGTGTGAAAACTAGCATACGATTTTTAGTTTGTGGCACCAATTTCACAACTGTCTAGATTATAGTTGGTCGTAGACCATATTTGTGACAAGCTGAATCTTTATAATTAGACGTTCTTACGAGTCTCTGTGGGATCGAACTTGACTCGCCAGCACTCTACTACGAGAGACCTAGTCCTATTGCTAGTAAGTGCTTTGCACGCGATCAAGATTTTTTGGCACCGTTGCCGGGGACTCGTGTCAAGAATACTTTTTACTTAAGATTGAGTGTCTGTATTTATTCGAGTTTGTTTAATTGAGTCTGTTTATAGTCTATATATATAGGATTCGTACAGAGTCAGCTCTGTTGAAATCTGAGAAAAACTTCATCCGGTTTACCAATGGTATACTACGTTAAACCGAGGGTGGTAGAGTCGTTTCTGACGTTCAGCGTCAAGTCCGTTGTCAGAGTCTATATTTTTTGAGTCTTCCAGGTGAGTGTAACAGCCGCTGAGGCAAGTCACTAACTTTTTATTCTTTTTGAGTCTTGAGTTCACAGGGAGAAGGAAGAAGAAATTCTAGCTTTGGAGGATATAGACAAAACCATGGCGAAAAAATGGACAAAATGGACAGAATGGAGCAGGAGTTGTGGTAAAAGCAGATAGGAGAACTCTACAGAGCTATGCAATACCGACGATTGAGCAATTTGATCCAGAAATTGTTCATCCAGAGGATGCAGCTGAGTTATTTCACCTGAATCCGAATGTGATACAAATGGTGACTAATTACACTACCTTTCATGGAGTAATGAACCAAGATCTGAATGTACACGTCACCAACTTTCTGGAGTTAGTCAGCTGTTGGGAATTTTATGTTTTAAATTTAAAATCCAGTCTAACCCCAAGTGCAAAGTTTATGTAATGCAATGGCTCGACCGGGTCATCCACAGGGAATCGTACTATATCTAGTTTTAATCAATTTTTCGTAAGTTGTCACTGTTATTATTGTTATCACTAGAATTATATAATAATGTCCCCCACTTAACAATTGACAAAAAACTACAATTAAAATAAAACAAAATGAAACTAGTAGTAAAAACAATAGAAAACAAACTGGACAGAAGCTTAAAAATCTATAGCCAGCGAAGATAGTTGCGAACCGAATAACGAAAATAATTCTATTCAATAAAATAAATAAAAAAATTATAAAATTGCTATGGTGATGACAAATGATTTTTTTTCAATAAATTTAACAACAAACAAGCAATGATCTACCGATCCAGCAACTCTCAATTTCTTCTCTAAGGTTGTCTAGTGATGATTTAATAAGAATTGTGGTTCACCTATCATAGGTATGAATTTCTAACATCTTAGGAAAATTCACCTATCAATCTTTTTCGTCCATCGATCCTAAAGATTAATGCTTTAATTTTCAAGGTGTGAAATTTATCAATCTCGTAACCTAGATATTCAACTTAACAACCATCGTTAATTAGATTAAAAATCCAATCTTTACTATGGTGTTCTTAGTTTAACAACGATTCTCATCAAATATTAAACATCAAACAGCAATACATTCATCAATGAAATTTCATAATAACAATAAAAACATAGAACATATACAATCTCAATAAAACTCACAAACAATCCAAAGAGCCGAAATTGAGATGCTGCAACGATCGGTTTCACAAAGCTCGTTCAAGAAAGCCTCAGCCTCTGACCATCGTCACACCGGAGCAAAATAAAATAAAAAAAATACAAAAACACTCGGTCGACCGAGTGTCAGGGTTCGGTCGACCTAGCCCTACACATTTTTTTTTTGCTTTTTCTTGTCGCCACTGTTCTCCAGATGCTTTTTTTCGTGTCCTCCCTGTTCCAATGGCTGCGTCCTTTTATAACCTTCTTCGAGCTAGGGTAATAATTATCCTATTTCCTTTTCTTTAAAAATAAAAACTAAACCCTAATAAAAATATAATAATTCCAATTTTGTCCTTCTAGACAAGTCTTCAAATAAAATGCTGTTCGAAATCCTTCAGCTCGTTGACTCGTTCCACGATATGCTCGTCGTACCTACAACATAATAAAAACGTGCAAAGTGTAACATCACATATATAAATAGATAATTGCTAATAAAATCACATAAATAACCCGACTTTGCACTCTAATACTTTCCGACTTCATTCTTTCAACAAATCCATTAAACACTTAATTTTCTATAAAAATTAATAAAATACCAAGGATATTGTTACGAAATAATGTAATATAAATCGTAAAAATCACCGTAAACAACTCCCCCACACTTAGCTTTTGCTCGTCCCGAGCAAGACAAAACAAGACCAAGGCTTAGATTTAATAAGTTAGGGGTTCACCCCGGTGTGTGTGCAGAGCCATATAAAATTTCCACTAAGTCCAAACTTGAAACATTCCAAGCAACTAGCAAATACCCATCTAAACTAGAAAAAAGATGATGATACTTATAACATGTGCCCTACAAAACGTAACATGTCACGAAAGGATGATAGAATGTGTTTAGGATCTTTTCGACATACTCAGAGGATATTCCCTACAACATGCCTGTCGGTTTATACTGGGGATAAGATAGGCAATAACTAAGTCTTCCACTTATTCATACCACTTTTCTTACGTAAGTTGATTCAATTAACTTTCACATATAAACACACATCAGAATGAGCTATTGCCCGTCATAGTAGAATAGGACATTCGGGATATGCCCTACCTTACTCAAATCATAAGGCAGCTTCTTCTGACTGTCGTGAGCTTTTAGTCATCATAGTGGTATAGGACATTCGTGGTACGCCCTACCTCACTCCAATCATCGACCAGCTTCCGACACACCCAATTTTTTCATTATTTTAACACCAACTTCCCAAGCATAGTAGTTACGTTTCACTTATCACATTCAAACCTGGGACATTCACAGTATGTCATACTCGAATGTTCTAAATACAAACTATTATAATTCCCATGACACGTACATTAGCACTAAGCACAGAATACTAATAAGATGATCAAATGTTACTAATCTAAATGGGTACAGCTTTATAATTTATAGCTCGTCATTTAACATGGCTACATGAATGTATGTCGGGTGAGACATCTGACCTACTAAACATACAGTATAAAGCATCAATGACTATAATATGCCGCGGTTGGAAACCACAATAGTAGTAAGCCGAACAAAATATGAACTTGCTCGGAACAAAAACAAAAAATTTTAAAAATTTTCAAGTTTTCAGCTCTTTCTAAGCATGGTAATAGATTAAGCACAATTGTAGGTACATACAACCCCTCCCCCACACTTAAACAACAACATGTCCTCATGTTGTGCAGAACTTAAGAAGAAATAAAGTACTTAGCTGATTTGGTATAGAAAGTCGACCCGATGGTCAGGCACAAGCATGAAAAGGCGAACGTTCGAGATGTCATATGTAGTCCTCTTCCAGCAACGACTTCAATACTAGCTTGACAAAACAGCTAAAAATGTACCTGCACTACTTGAGAAACACGGAAATATCTCACGGAACACAGTGGCATATAATACGTCGCGCAAAAGTAACGATAGAGGATAGTATAAAGTAGCAGGGCTAGATGCAACAAAATGACAAAAGACACATAAACATAATGCTACAAAATGATATGAAAATATACTAATAATGCAAAGAATACTGGGATACACGAAGAAAATAGAAACACAAAACACTAGCCCAAGCTAATCTTCATAGATGTCGCCCCAATCTACAATCCGGATTAGGCGACGAAGCATATCGATCGCAGGAGGGATGTCATATTCATCTTGCAAGTTCCAATCTTCTCCTGCAACATCTACTCTCGTAAAATGTTCATCATGGAGTACCAAAGAACAAATCGGTATGCATCGGGTCATTTAGAATCGTGATACGGCCGCCCTAACGCACGTTGAAGGTCCTCGAGACTAAACTCTCCACCACCCATTGTGGGGTACAATGACAACATAAGTAATGGTCCCGACGGCGTGATGATATGGTAATCAACGTCAAGGATAAGCGTTCCTCCAGGTCCATCATCTAGAGTTATATGGCGGATTCTATGAATGAATGGGATCTCATGCGGGGAACTCCGTAATCCATTTCAAAACAAAGCCGAACTGAAGCAGATTCATACAACACTCTTATTAGACTTAAAACTAAAACACATAAACCAAAGACAAAAGAGTAATTGAAAAATGACTAGTTAATATATAGATATCTAGGATGCCCCCTAGTGGCGCTGTTGGTTTATGTCGTTGGCTCGATAATCTTCTTATTCAGCCCGGGTCGGGCCATTTAACCTTCCTTCCGGCCCACTACTGTAAGCTCGATAATTCAATGTGGTGGCCACAAAAGCAACTTCTAACACATGGGGTTAGGTTTCTCATCGCTTTCCAAATGCTCTTAATCTTCCCCATTGTCGACCTTTTCTTCTTCAGTTTCTTCTTTAACTTGGCCTCCCTTTCATACTCTTCCATGTCCCAACTCCTGGCCATAACTTGCTCGACCAAGCCACTGCCGTCATCCTCGGAAAACAAGTCGGCCGAGAATTCTTCAAGCTCATTGACTTCAGTCATACCACACCCGAGGATGTCGAGGAAATGAATAATCAAAGGTTTTCTTTAGTTTGACCAATATAGTGCTTGCACCTTTGACCATTTACTCTAAATGGCTGGTCACCATGACCTCTCAGCTCTAAAACACCTCCGGGAATAATTTGAAGAATTTCAAAGGGGCCGGACCAACACGTCCTCAACTTCCCAGGAAACAGATGTAACCTGGAATTATAAAGTAAGACTTGCTCCCCAACTTGAAATTCTCGCTTCTTGATTTTAGCATCAAGAAGGAGTTTCATTCTGTCCTTGCTAATCCTGGCACTCTCGTAAGCCTGGAGTCTAAACTCATCCAATTCATGCAACTGCATCAGTCTATGTTCACCACATGACTGGGCATCAAAGTTTAAGAACTTAATGGCCCAATACGCTTTATGCTCTAATTCGACTGGCAAGTGGCACGGTTTTCCATACACCATCTGATAGGGAGATGTACCCATGGGGGTTTTATAGGCGATGCTGATGTACGCCCATAGTACATCATCCAGTTTGAGACTCCAGTCCTTTCTATGACTGTTCACAACTTTTTCCAGGATCTTCTACAAACTTTGATTACTTCTCTCAACCTGGCCACTAGCCATAGGATGATATGATGTGCCAATTTTATGCCGGACACCATATTTCTCAAGGACGTTTTCTAATGGTTGGTTGCAGAAGTGCGTTCCCTCATCACTGATTAAGGCGCGGGGACATCCAAATCTCACGAAAATATTTTTCTTCAGAAAGCTCATGACCGTTTTGTGGTCATTGCGAGAAGTGGCTTGAGCCTCCACCCATTTTGATACATAGTCCACGCAGACTAAGATGTATTTGTTTCCACAGAAAGATTGAAATGGGCCCATAAAATCAATACCCCATACATCAAAGACTTCACATTCTGAAATGGGCTTCAATGGCATGTCGAAACGCCTAGTTAAAGTTCCTGTTCGTTGGCACCTATCACAAGCCTTGTAGAAAGCTTCTGAATCCTTGAAGATCGTGGGCCAATAGAAACCGGACTGAAAGTTTTTAGCAACGGTTTTCCAGGGACCAAAGTGACCACCAGTAGGCCCACTATGGCACTGTTCAATGATATCTCGTTGCTCTGATTCGGGAACACACCTTCTCAGCATTCCATCTTTACAGATTTTAAAGAGGTAAGGTTCATCCCACACAAAGGTTTTCAAATCAGAGAAAATTTCTTCTTCTCCCGATAAGAAAATTTCGGATTTAAGTCTCGGGAATGCAGGTAGTTGACGATAGAGGAGTACCACGGAACATCCGGATCGCACTCGTCTATATGCATAACATTTTCGAGAGGAAAGTAAAGGTCTATGTCTTGAGGCTCTTTCTACTTCATTCGCATTCTCGAAACATGATCGGCTACTACGTTTTAACGCTCTTTTATTCTTAATTTGAACATCAAATTCTTGCAGGATCGATTATCCAACGTAGTAGGCGCGGTTTAGCATCTTTCTTCGTCATGAGATAGCGCAGAGCAGCGTGATCAGTCCAAACAGTGACTGCGGCGCCCAAAAAGTAACTACGAAATTTGTTCAATGCAAAGACTACAGCCAATAATTCCTTTTCAGTGGTCGTGTAGTTTACTTGTGTTGGGTTCAGTGTGTGACTGGCATAAGAGATGGGCTGGAATTTTCCCTTAATACGCTGACCTAAGATTGCACCAACAGCATAGTTGGATGCATCACACATGAGTTCAAAGTGTAGGTTCCAGTCAGGAGAGATAAGGGTCGGGGCGGAAATCAGTTGACTCTTAAGCTCATCAAACGCATGCTTGCAACTGTCATCAAAATTGAAAGCGACATCTTCTCTAAGTAAAGTAGAAAGGGGCTTAGCTATCTTGGAAAAATCCTTAATGAACCTCCTATAAAACCCAACATGTCCAAGGAAACCTCTTACTTCACGCACATTTTTAGGGAAATTCATCTTCTCTATAGCTTTAACTTTTTCCCTATCTACTTCTATTTCTCTTTCTGATATCTTGTGGCCAAGAACTATTCCTTCGTCTACCATAATGTGGCATTTTTCCCAGTTTAGGACTAAGTTCTTTTCCACACAGCGGGATAATACTTGATCAAGATTAGCAAGACAGTGATCGAAGGATTGACCAAAGACTGAGAAATCATCCATGAATATCTCCATACACTTCTCGACAAGCCCATCAAAGATTGCCAGCATACATCTTTGGAATGTAGCTGGGGCATTGCAGAGACCGAATGGCATTCGCCTGTAATCGAATGTACCATAAGGGCAGGTAAAAGTTGTCTTTTCTTGGTCGACTGGGTCTATGGGTATCTGGAAATATCCCGAATAACCATCAAGAAAATAGTAGAATGCATGTCCTACCAGTCGCTCAAGCATCTGGTCAATGAAATGGAGGGGGAAATGATCTTTTTTGTGACTTCATTGAGTTTTCTATAGTCAATACAGACTCTATAACCCGTCACTAGCCTCAATGCTATTTCTTCACCCTTTTCATTCTTCTCGATAGTAATTCCTCCTTTCTTAGGAACTACTTGAGTAGGGGACACCCATTCACTGTCAGCAATCGCAAAAATAATACCCATGTCCAAAAGCTTGATAATCTCTTTCTTAACTACTTCTTGCATGTGAGGGTTGAGCCTCCTCTGGGGCTGTCTAACACACTTAGCACCCTCTTCAGTCTTTATCTTGTGCATGTATATGTCAGGAGATATCCCTCTGATGTCTCCCACTTGCCATCCAAAGGCTTTCTCATTCTTTCTTAACACATTCAACAACTTCATCTCTTCTAACCGGGATAACATGGCAGAGATAATTAATGGAAGCTCGTCATCTTCTCTCAAGAACACGTATTTCATATGCTTAGGCAATGGCTTCAGTACCAAATCTGCAGGTGGTTCTTCTAAACTAGATTTAAGCTCCCCACTTTTCAACTCAACATCACCGAGTTTACTCGGTGGTCCCTACTAAAGCTTCTCCTTTCAACGAACCTTCATCAAATTCAGCTCTAGTTGTCCTAGACTCACCCAACCATGATTATTCAGATTCTCTACTAATCGCTCATATTCGATCTCAATGACCATGACTTGCTTTTCCATGTAGTCGTTAAAGTCATCGACATGTCTTCAATGGAGAAGCCGGTTGGATAATCGAGAGGTCTCTCGAATAGCTTTAGAGACATTGTAGCTCACTTCACGATCACCAACTCGTATAGTCACTTTGCCACCATCACAATCAATGAGGGCTCGGGTGTAGAAAGAAAGATGCCGAGTATTAAAGGGCGTTCTCATCCTTCCCAATGTCCGAGAACATACCAGTCAAGCTGGGAAAGTGAATCTATCAATTTGAATCGAAACATCCTTTAATATCCCGACTTTCTTGGAAGATCTATCAATGAATTAAAGATTCATGGTTGTGGGTTCTAAAAGACCATCTAGTCCAAGTTGTTTACAAACATACAATGGCATCAGACTAATGGATGCACCTAGGTCACATAAAGAATTTGGAAAGACTAAGCCTCCCATCAACAATGTGAGCACGAATTTCCTAGGGTCACCCCTCTTGATTGGCAACTCATCATAACTAATCATAGAGCAATTCTCACCAATCAACTAATCCATGTCTTCGAGCTTCTTTTTGGAGGAAACAACATCCTTGATGAACTTTGTATACTTAGGCTTCTCAACCAAAACATCAGATAATGGAAGATTTACCTGAGTATTTTTAAGAAGATTAAGCACTTTTTCATACTTTTTGTCTTCATGCAAGGAGATGTTGCTTTTTCTAGGTGGAAACGGAAGTTTCTTTAAATCACTCTCAGAAAACACTTTCTTTGAGGATGAACTAACAGCTTTCTCTTCCAAATCTTTCCACCTCACCACCTTTTCACCTTTCTTACCAGTCAGGGGATCAGCCACCTGACTCTCACTAAATTCTTTATTTCTCAAGGGATCAGCCACCTGAGTACTATCAAACTCTTTATTTCTCAGGGGATCAGCCACCTGAGTACTCTCATCCAGGACAGGGAAACATGGGCACTCGACTTCCCCTCCTGCCTCATCATTGGCAGGAGGGGTTAGTGGTTTCCCTGGTTCGGGGGACCACTAAGCTGAGTGCCGGATCTCAAATTCATAGTACTGGCCTCTTTTCTACCATAAGGAACTGTGGGAACTAGATCAGTGCATTGGCTTTGATTTAACTCGGTCTGAGCCACTTGACCACCCTTAGGGTTCTTCTCAGTAAAGCTAAGTAACTGCCCCAAGGGTCTAGAAGCTTTTTGGTCAGCTACTTGCCCGAGCTGCCTCTGAAGATTCTTAATTGTGCTAAGAAGGAATTGGAAAATATTATTCTGCTCCTTCTTATAGGAGTCCAATTTGCTTTCAAGATCACTAGATTGAGAGGGGCCTTGAGAGTTATGGATGTTTTGTGGGAAAGATTGGCTAGACCGACATTGAAACATTGGATTTAGATTGTTCGGCCAGTTCTGGTTGAACTCTGATTTTGATTAGAAAAATTCATATTATGGTTCTGATTGAAATTCGGGTTTTGATTGGAACCACGATTTTGAAAATTGCTTTGCCAGCGATTGTTGAATCTCGATTTTCTTTGCCATCTGAACGCATTGACTTCAGCGTTTTGTCCAACCATAGGACAGAAATGAGCGGTATGCCCCACATTATCACATGTCTGGCACGTGACTGGACTGAACTGTCCCTAATTCTGGACAGTATTGACTTGATAAGTAGGAGGGGAAATAAACTGACACTAGCCAACCACATGGCCAGGTTGACAACAACTTTCACAGAACATAACTTGAGAGTTCTGAGGGAATGACTGATTCTATCCCATAGGATCAGGGGACATTTTAAGAGCTGCCACCTGCTGTTGCAACATGGCAATCGGATTTTACATGTTCACCTCCTGAATCCTAGGTGGAGGGGGTGTCGGGATAGTGTGAGATGAAGGGGCATAGTTATACTTGGAAATATCTTCGAATAATGCCCACCCCTCTTCAGGCGTTTTTCTTAAGAATGCTCCTCCTGAAGAACTGTTGACCATGCCCTTGGTGAGTTCAGTCAACCCACTGATGAAAGTGTTTACTTGCCTCTGCAAGTCTAAACCATGGTGAGGACATTTTCGTAGGAGAGCTTTAAATATCTTCCAGCAGTCAAAGAAAGATTCATTTTCCCTTTGGAAAAATGTGAAGATTTCATTCAGGCACTGGGCCGTTTTTGAGTGTGGGAAATATTGACTCAGGAACTCACGCTCGAGTTCAGCCCAGGTTGTAATTGACTCGGCAGGCAAAGAGTTGTACCACTCTTTCGCCTCTCCTTTCAAGGAAAAGGGAAACAATTTCAATTTAATCGCATCCTCATTTACCCCTTGTATGCGAGTTGTACCACATATTTCTAAAAATGTGTGTACATGAGTGTGAGGATTCTCATATTGGAAACCATGAAAGATAGATGCGTGTTGCATCATTTGGATAAGACCTGGTTTAAGTTCAAATGTTGTAGCAGTAAGAGCCCTGCAAAACGACCGTTGGGTTGACTTTGACTTCACCAGGCATGGCGTAGTCAGCCAACGTACGTCTATCGTTTGCAGCCATGATGACGATTTCTTGAATCTCCTCTGCTAGATTTCGTTCGAAATCTAGATCGGTAATGTTTACTTAAATGCGGAAGAACGCATGGGACGGACTCTTCGCCTGTTTGGTCTGACTATGGTTCGCTCGAGGTCAGGGGTGTACAGCAATGGACTTTTCTGACTCCGAGTTTGCATAAACCAAAACCAAAAACAAGATGTCCGCACAAATTTCTTACAAAGGCTACACTAAAATCTAAAGTAAAAAAAAACGTAATAAAACAGAAAAAGCTACTATAATACAGAACAGAACAGAGAACAGAAAAAAAAAATTTATAACACTCGGTCGACCGAGTGTCAGGGTTCGGTCGAGCGAAGGTAAATTATTATTATTATTATTTTTATGTAAATAGAGAAACTGAGAGCACCTGCCTACGAAAAATCAAAACATAAACGGAAAAATTAATAAAAACCAGACAACCGTACCGATTCCCCGGCAACGGCGCCAAAAACTTGTTGGGAATTTTAAGTTTTAAATTTATAATCCAGTCAAACCCCAAGTGCAAAGTTTATGTAATGAAATGGCTCGACCGGGTCATCCACAGGGAATCGTACTATATCTAGTTTTAATCAATTTCTCGTAAGTTGTCGCTTTTATTATTGTTATCACTAGAATTATATAATAATGTCCTCCACTTAACAATTGACAAAAAACTACAATTAAAATAAAACAAAATGAAACTAGTAGTAAAAACAATAGAAAACAAACTGGACAGAAGCTTAAAAATCTAAAGCCAGCGAAGATAGTTGCGAACCGAATACCGAAAATAATTCTATTCTATAAACTAAATAAAAAAATTATAAAATTGCTATGGTGATAACAAATGATTTTTTTTCAATAAATTTAACAACGAACAAGCAATGATCTACCGATCCTGCAACTCTCAATTTCTTCTCTATGGTTGTCTAGTGATGATTTAATAAGAATTGTGGTTCACCTATCATAGGTATGAATTTCTAACATCTTAGGAAAATTCACCTATCAATCTTTTTAGATCCATCGATCCTAAAGATTAACGCTTTAATTATCAAGGTGTGAAATTTATCAATCTAAGTAACCTAGATATTCAACCTAACAACTATCGTTAATTAGATTAAAAATCCAATCTTTACTATGGTGATCTTAGTTTAACAACGATTCTCATCAAATATTAAACATCAAACAGCAATACATTCATCAATGAAATTGCATAATAACAATAAAAACATAGAAAAGATACAATCTCATTAAAACTCACAAACAATCCAAAGAGTCGAAATTGAGATGCTGCAACGATCGGTTTCACAAAGCTCGTTCAAGAAAGCCTCAGCCTCTGACCATCGTCACACCAGAGCAAAATAAAATAAAATAAACATACAAAAACACTCGGTCGACCGAGTGTCAGGGTTCGGTCGACCGAACCCTACACTTTTTTTTTGCTTTTTCTTATCGCCTCTGTTCTCCAGATGCTTTTTTTCGTGTCCTCCCTGTTCCAATGACTGCGTCCTTTTATAACCTTCTTCGAGCTAGGGTAATAATTATCCTATTTCGTTTTCATTAAAAATAAAAACAAAACCCTAATAAAAATATAATAATTCCAATTTTGTCCTTCTAGACAAGTCTTCAAATAAAATGTTCCTCGAAATCCTTCAGCTCGTTGATTGGTTCCACGATATGCTCATCGTACCAACAACATAATAAAAACGTGCAAAGTGTAACATCACATATATAAATAGATAATTGCTAATAAAATCACGTAAATAACCCGACTTTGCACTCTAATACTTTCCGACTTCATTCTTTCAACAAATCCATTAAACACTTAATTTTCTATAAAAATTAATAAAATACCAAGGATATTGTTACGAAATAATGTAATATAAATCGTAAAAATCACCGTAAACATCAGCACGGTCAAACCAGCAGGAGTGCCTGAAGATAACATCAAGCTGAAGTTGTTTCCATTCACTCTGAAGGACAAAGCAAAGATCTGGTTATTGTCTCTAGCACCGGGATCGATCCAAACTTGGACCGATCTGTTGAAGAAGTTTATGAACAAGTACTGCCCCCCTGGGAAGTCACTACAAATGAGACAAGACATTATCAATTTCAATCAGAAACCCACTGAAACTTTTGAAGAAGCTTGGGAAAGATTTAAGGAAGCATAGAGGAGATATCCTCACCATGATATCACTTTGCCCGTACGAATGCATAGTTTCAATCATGGATTACGGCCTAGGGAACAAATGAAAGTTGATGCAACGAGCAACGGATGTTTTTCGTTGCTATCACCTGAGGAAGCCGAAGAGAAATTGGAGCAAATCGCACTTACAAGTCAATGGGGAACGCATCAAATCGACACCGCCAAAGTAGCTGAAGGCGTATTTGGAGAAGACACTTCTCAAAAGATCTTATACCAGCTAATGGCAATGAATGAGAAGATAGATGGCATGCAAGATCGCATTGCCAAGGTTGAGAAAGTACAAGATATCGAAGAAATCAACACCGAGGACGTGAACTATATAGGGAGGCAAGGAAATCCTTATGGGGGCGGATATCTCCAAGGTTATCATGACCACCATGGTTTTAGACTGAGTTCCCTACTGGGGGTTTCCGACAAAATGATTCTAACGGTGGAGAGAGACCGAGACAAACTGGTGGATTCATGCCTCAATTCAATAAGTCCGGTGGTTGGGAAGCAGCCATGGATAAAATGAGCTCAACTGTGACCGATATGGTCAATCAACATACAAAATCCATGACTGAGCTGAATACAAACTTCACCACTTATTGTCAGAAGAATGATACAAGACTGACCAATAATGAAGCCTTAGTGCAGAATCTATCGCACCAAGTGGGGCAGATTTCCGAACAAGTGTCAACCCGTCCTCCGGGAGGATTGCCAAGTAATACTGAGAAAAACCCGAAGGACGGGAATGCAATCATGACTAGAAGCATAAATGAACTACCTGGACCGGTTATACCAACTGTCCAGGAAGAATCAGAAAGTAGTCAGCAGTAGAACACAACAGAATCTGGAGAAAAAGAGGGGCCGGTAAACCGGGACAGTACCCCGGTAAACCGAGAGTCGAAAATATCTGAGACAAGCTGCAGCAGAGCAGCAGATCGGCGGCAGTAAATCTTCTGCTTTTATTAATCCTGCTACTTTACCCTATCCCCCTAGGAAATATAAGCTGAATAATGATGATGCTCGTTATAAAAATTTTATAGAGATGTTTAAGAAATT
This sequence comes from Gentiana macrophylla, assembly GCA_026214975.1. Taxonomy (NCBI): domain Eukaryota; kingdom Viridiplantae; phylum Streptophyta; class Magnoliopsida; order Gentianales; family Gentianaceae; genus Gentiana; species Gentiana macrophylla. The sequence continues at coordinate 90,953 of JAOBSW010000856.1, forward strand.
GCAAGTGAATATACCCTTGGTAGAAGCTCTGGCCGGAATGCCATAATATGCGAAATTATTGAAAGAGGCAATCTCTACCAAGGGGAAGTTATTAGACCTGGAGACTATATGCCTTAACGAGGAATGCTCGGCAGTTTTGCAACACAAACTGCCTCCCAAGTGTAAAGATCCTGGGAGCTTCCTCATACCTTGCACAATTGGAAGAGTATGCCTAAACAAAGCATTGTGTGATATTGGAGCCAGTGTCAATCTTATGCCACTCTCCATCTTTCATAAGTTAGACATGAAAGAACTGAATGAAACATCTATAACCCTTCAATTAGCGGATAGGTCTATGTAGCAACATTGTGGAGTGGTGGAGGATGTTCTGGTTAAAGTTGATAAGTTTGTATTCCCTATAGACTTTGTGGTGCTAGACATGGAAGCTAACCATAATGTTCTATTGATCTTAGGAAGTCCTTTCCTAGCTACGAGGAAGACATTGATAGATGTTCATAAGGGTGAGCTGATTCTTAGAGTGAATGAGGACAAAGTAGTGTTCAATATGATGAATTTAATGAGATATGATCAAGATGAAAGAGAAGCATGCAACATGCTAGATGCCATAGATGAGCTTTTTTTGGAATTATATCAGCAAGTGGCACTAGACCCTAAGGTAGCAGAAACTTTGCTCCTGAATGATGATGAAAGTTATAAAGAAACCTGGCCTGGGTGTAGCGAAGGTCAAGTGCGGGAAATAGAACCTATATCTTTTGTGGATTTAGAAGGAACCATTCATAGACCTTCATGACACAGGTTCTTTGACATACAATTGAATGGTAAGCTGTTAAGATCATCGTTAGAAGAGCCACCAAGGAAGTTAACATTAAAACCTTTGCCATCTCACTTGAAGTACGTGTACTTACAAGATGATACTCTACCCCTTATAATTTCATTGTTATTATCACATTTAGAGGTGGAGAAACTTTTAAGAGTACTGAGAGAGCATAAATGAGCATTTGGGTGGACGATTACAGATATTAGAGGAATAAGCCCATAAGTGTGCATGCAAAAGATCTCTATAGACCTTGAGAAGAATGCGGTAGCACAACCTCAGAGAAGGTTGACGCCATGTTGTATGTCAACCTGATGATATAATTTCAGAAGATTTACCCATTTTTCTGGTGCAATTAGCGATATTTTGACATCAACTTGAGCAATTTGAATGATGATTGGAACCATATTTTGTGTACATTGAATTTTCAGAAAAACCATGTTTCTAGCTATATTATATTAGTATTGGCCGATTTTTTTATCAGGTTTACATGTGGTATCTTTGTGTCTATTTTGCAGCACAGATATCACGGTAGGGAGTGTGGATTCTAACCTCAGTTGGATTTTGATTCTTTTGTGATGATTTTGTGCTGTGGCGAGGATTTCAGCCCACGAGGATTATTGATACACATTAGAGGGTTCAATCCAATCCAAGTGGGAGAATAAACCTTGATTATGTGATTTCAGATACAAATGACTCGAGCCATGTCACATTGACCTAAGTCAAGGTGTAGTTGAGCAATTAATGCAAATGTCATTCTGCCAACTACCACATATTGGACTTGACCTACGCCAAGAAGCTCTGACCCACGCCAGTAGTGCATTTTGATCTGACCTACGCCAAGATGGATTGACCTGAGTCAATATGGCTGGGTCAGCAAATAATTAATCCCTTTTATTCTTCCAAACACATAATTATCAAATATACACTTCATCTTCTTTAATTTTTCCATCTGCAGGCACCACCCCACCCCAAGGCTCTTATAGCTGAATTTTAGTAGAAATTGACTCTTGATTTTGATTGTAAAAGCTAAGGATTCTAGTTTAACTCTTCTAGTTGATTGGATTCAACACACTACTGTTAGTTCATTGAAGCTTTTGGGAGTTGGATGAAGAGCATCAACTTGAATTTGTACTCTTGAATTGGTAATTCTTAATCTTTATTTTCAGTCAATTGTTCTTATGTTTATGAATATTAATCTCAAGATGTTGATATTTGTAGGCATGAGCGGCTAGACTTATCTAGCCAAGATTATGTTGTAGTACTAGTTTTTCCTTATGTGATTGATTGGGAATGATCGTTTGTGTTTCTAGCTTTGATTGTTGTGAAGCTTTTCTTACTTGTATTATATTGATTTCTTGCAATAGAGTAATTGCCTAGTGTTAGCATTTACACGTTTAACGGATACCGAATGGAGATGCTAGACGTGGGAAGAGGGTAGGAGAACCGGAAGTTAAAATCGACCTCTTCGAGGCATTCGATTTCTTATCCGGGGATTCTTGGCTTTGCCATTTCATTCACGTGCGTATCATACCGAATCTTTATGTTTAGATCGCCTAGACCAAGGAGGTGGTAGAGAGCAATTCCATTCACTCGTATGAGGGGGATTTGCTTGCTTAGGAATGCACCATTTCATAATCTCGAACATGAAAGGTAGGAAGCCATTCCCATGACATTACGAGAGGATAGCTAGGCTACATATTATCTTGGTTAGTTTCGTTTATCAGTTTATCATCGTTGTTAATTCAAGTATTTTATTTATGCAATTGATTAATCTTCCACCAAATTATGACCTAGATCGAATTAATATGGAATTTTTAGTGTATAACCTAACAAGATAGTTCCACGTGGATTCAACCTTAATTCACCATACTACACTACAATCGACCCGGTACTCTGCCGGTTAGATTGGACACCTCGGTTTGGCCCATCAAGCTTTCTGGTGCCGTTGCCGGGGGTTTATCTTGAGTAACGGTTATTACTTGTATTAGTTTTAAAATTTTCGAGAATAGGTCGAACTTTTCTGACCTTACTTCTATTTTACTTCTTTGGTGCTTACCGTTTGGTGAGTCACCATGTGTTATTTTACTATGCTATTGTTGTTTCTGCCTAGTAGTGGTTGACCAAAACGCGACGTGGTAAGGAACCACTTACTCCTCTCATCCCTGATATCAACATGTATATTAAGGAATGAATACCCGAGAACAAAGTTGGTCCAGCTCGTCGTGGGTTGGAACTTAGCGGAAATTCTTCCCAAGGATCGTCTACCCAAGGAATAGAGATGGACGAGGGCACGTTGAATGCACAAGTTGAACAATGGCATGTGGATGCCCCAAACCAAGAACAAAACCCGAACTTACACAATCTTAACCCCCCAATTGCCAATGAACCACAACCACCACCAAACAACAACTAACAAAACCACCATCAAAACCGCAACAACCGAAACAACAACAATAATAACACCCCAAACCCAAGGCAATTTTGTGATCAAGCCGTGCGGAGGAATGAGACCAACAATCCTATTCTTTTACCGAATGCCTGAGCAAACAATTTTGAGGTTAAAGCTCATCTCTTTGGATTGGTTGGCACAAGGGCACAATTTCATGGACGTGAAAACGAAGACCCGCACCATCACCTTTACAACTTTGAGGAATTATCTAACACGGCCAAAATTCAAGGAGTGCATCGAGAGTTGACAAGGATGTCTATGTTTCCTTTTTCTTTGGATGGGAAGGCTAAGGATTGGTTCATGTCACTTCCTCACCATTCCTTAACTAGTTGGGAGGAAATTCAAAATGAATTCTTGAAACAATACTTCACTCCCGGTCGTAATTTAGAGTTGAAAGTTGAAATTGCAAGTTTCAAGCAAGGTGATCATGAAACACTTGGGGCCGCATGGGAGAGATTCAAGCGGTTGTTGAGAGCGTGTCCGATCACGGTTACCCATTAGACATGCAAATTCAGTTTTTCTGCCGAAAGTTAAGAAAAGAATCACGAGCCGAGGTTGACCAAGCATGCAATGGTTCGTTGATGATGAGTGCGGCACAAGATGTATATGATGCGGTTGAGAAAATTGCAAAAAAAAAAACCGAATGTGGGAGACACGTTCAAGCACAAGAAGAGTTTCTTTTGTGGGAGAGGCCACCGGTCAAACCGAAGTGTTGGCCCAATTAGCCCCTTTAAGCAAGAAATTTGACGAAATAAAAGTAATCAAGAAATCGGAAGGAAGTATGTCCACTAATGTGAGTTGTGGGGAATTGAAGAATGAAGAGTATGCACAATTGGAGATGAATGAATCCGGTGATTATTCTAATGAAGAAGTGAGCTACATGCAACAACACCGAGCACTACATAATGCCTACTCCAATGGATACAATAATTTGCAAAGATATTTTCCCACTCAACGTTGGTCTTCCAACCCGAACAAGCAATCATCTTTCGTCCCTCAACAAAATTCCGCCTTCAACACCAACCCCCCTCAAAACCAAAATTTCCAAGGCCATACTTCATACCAACCTCCACAACCACCCACACACTCCTACCAACAACGCCCTACAAAAAATATTCCAATCACTCAAACTTCAAGTTCATCTACAGAAAAGGAAGAGAGAATGGAAAAGATAATGGAGAATTTTATAGGATTTGTCTCGACTCAAGATTCAAATATTCAATCTATGATGTCTTCTATAGGTACAGTGACTAGAGATATGGGTACCTTAAGAACATCCATGAGCGGTCATGATATGAGAATGAAAAGTATAGTAGCATACATGCGTAATATGGAAGAGCATTTGAGTATAGATGGTGAAAGGAACGACAGCAAACCCGGGTGGATTGCCAAGTAACACTGAAAGAAACCCGAGAGGAGTGAATGCCATCATAACCCGAAGTGGAAGAGTTTGTGGGAGTAGAGAATTTCATGAGAATGAAGTTGGAAATGAGGTCTAAAATGATTTACACAACACCGAAAGTGAGAAGGAGTTGAGTGAAGAGGAGGAGGAAATTGTTGATGAGTTTTTGCAGAATGACGGATATGTCAATGTCGAAAAAGAGGACGATGATTGGGTAAAAGTCATGAGGATTTTGAAGAATCCGAGATCAAGTGATTTGAGGACCCTTTTTAAGGAACATGTCTCAGTGACCCCCGCCAAGGATGAATTGACTCACGCCAACAATCACTGTAGACATACAGAGAGTTTGAAGCCAATTTTGATGCACGCCAAAGATTATGTGGCGCAGGCCACTGAAAAAATGGCTGAGTTGATGCATGCCAAGGATGCTTTTACGCAAGCCAATTCTCAGCAGGGATTTTATAGAAAAGGTAAGGAGAAGGTGGTGCACGCCGATAATGAATGGAGGCCACGAGCAGCTCAAACATTGAGGAAAGCTTCCATTGATGCATCCAGCGGCAAAGGTAAGGAAGGTATGAGCTCTAAACCTATAGTTATTGATCTTGAGTCATTGCCTTACCCCCCTAAGGAAGAAATTAAGAAGAAGAAGCTAGATAAAAAGTAGGCTCGCTTCCTTGAAACATTTAGACACTTGAATGTTAATCTTCCAATCATAGAAGCACTTACTAACATGCCTGTGTATGGTAAGTTTTTTAATGATATTCTCACTAAAAAGAAGAGGTTGGAAGAATATTAGAACATTAGGAATGTTCAGCCATGTTGCAACATAAGCTTCCACCTAAGCTTAAAGACCCTGGTAGTTTCACTATCCCGTGTGAAATCGGGGGCTTTTTGTTTAAGAGGGTGCTTTGCGACCTTGGTGCTAGCATTAACCTCATGTCATATGAGGACTTTATCAAACTAGGAATAGGAAAGTTGAAAAACACCGAGATGACTCTACAATTAGCAGATAGGTCCATAAAACGCCCTAAGGGAGTCATACAAGACGTGTTATTGAAAGTTGATAAGTTCTACTTCACCGTTGATTTTGTGGTTATGGATATGGAAGAAGGGTATTCAACACCCCTTATTCTCGGTCATCCATTCCTAGCCATGGTAGGGACTATGATTGATGTCCAACGTGAAGAATTGATTTTGAGAGTTAACGAGGATGAGGTTACCTTCAATATATTCAAAGCCATGAAACACCCGTATAATTCACGAGAGTCATGTTCTTTTGTTGATGCACTATCTTGTGTTTGTATGGAGAATGCTAACATGCAGGTCTCTGAAGATAAGCTTGAAGAGAGCCTAGCCTTATCCGTATTTGATTGTGAGAGTGATGATGAGGAAATGCAAGCAATGATTTCTTATTTGGATTTCAGTCGTACATTTAACAAACAACCGTGGCACCGATATCTAGAATTGGAGCATGATGGTCCTTTGTTGAAACCTTCAGTGGAGGAGCCACCAAGGAACCTTGAATTGAAACCTTTACCTCCTAACTTGAAATATGCTTTTATTGAAAATGATAATCTACTTCCTGTTATTATTTCTTTGTCACTTACCAATGTGCAGGAAGATTTGCTATTGAGGATGCTAAGGAAACACAAGAGAGCATTTGGTTGGACTGTGGCTGACATTTGGGGATATAGTCCTAAAATCTATGTTCACAAGATTATTCTCAACGATGACGCTAAACCATATGTTCAACCACAATGTTGTTTGAATCCCAATATGTAGGAGGTTGTCAAGAAAGAGGTTATCAAGTTATTGGAGATGGGTATTATTTTTCCTATATCTGACAGTGAGTGGGTGAGTCCTAATCAAGTTGTGCCTAAGAAGGGTGGATTTACCATGAAGGAAAATGATAAACATCAGTGGATACCAACATGGGATGTCACAGGATACCGCATGTGTATTGATTTTCGACGACTCAATGACCATACCAAAAAGGATCATTATCCCCTTCCGTATATTGTCCAGATGTTGGAGCGGTTGAGTGAGAATAAATTCTATTGTTTTCTTGATGGTTATTCGGGCTATCCAGATATTCATTGCGGCAGGAGATAGAGAGAAGACGACTTTCACTTGTCCTTATGGAACGTTTGCATACAAGAGAATGCCATTTGGTTTATGCAACGCTCCGGCTACATTTCAGAGATGTATGACAGCCATTTTTTATGATATGGTGGAAAGATTTTTGGAGATCTTCATGGATGACATCAGTATTTTTGGGGATTATTTTGAGGAATACCTTTCTCATTTGGAGCGTGTGTTACAGCGATGTGAAGACACGAACTTAGTGTTTAATTGGGAGAAGTGTCATCTTATGGTGTCAGAAGGAATTGTGCTAGGCCATAGAATTTCTGAGAATGGTATTGAGGTAGACAAAGCAAAAATTGAAGTAATTGAGAAGTTACCTCCACCGGCTAATCTGAAGACGTTGAGAGGATTTCTTGGGCATGCTGGTTTCTATAGGTGATTTACTGAAAAAATTTCTCGTATTGCCAAGCCTCTCAGCCATCTCCTTGGGAAAGAAGTGCCCTTCAATTTTGATGAAAAGTGCATGGTGGCTTTTGAGACTTTGAATCAAAAACTGATTAGCGCAACCGTTCTAGTAGCACCGGATTGGAATATACCCTTCGAGTTGATGTGTGATGCAAGTGACCTCACAGTTGGGGCCGTGCTTGGCCAACGTCATGGAAAGGTACTCAAGTCCATTTATTATGCTTCTCACACGTTGAACTCCGCTCAAGTCAACTATGCATCCACCGAGTAGGAATTGCTAGCTATAGTGTTCGCCCTCGACAAGTTTAGATCTTATCTTGTTGGTTCCAAGGTCATCGTCTACACAGATCATGCTGCCTTGAAGTATTTGTTGAACAAGAAAGATGCTAAACCGAGATTCCTTATATGGATTCTCCTACTTCAAGAATTTGATATTGAGATCAAGGACAAGAAGGGTGGCGAGAATGTTGTGGCGGACCATTTAAGTCGTTGGATTTCATCGAAGGGAAACGAAGAGAGATTCATGATTATTTTCTAGATGAACAACTCAAGATGGTGGATGCTCCCCCAACAATGCAACTTATTCATGCCGGTTCAAAACCGAAGAAGAGCTCACCATGGTTTGAAAGTATTGTAAATTACCTTTCTTGTGAGTATGTTCCACCCAATTGGACATGGAAAAAGATGAAGAGATTCTTTCACGATTTGAAATTTTATTATTGGGAAAGACCGAACCTTTTTCGGAGGTGTTCGGATGGTATCATATGAAAATGCGTTCCCAATAATGAAATCTCAAGCATATTCTCCTTTTGCCATGGCCAAGATACCGTAGGTCATCATGGAGGATGGAAGACGGCATACAAAGTTTTACAATGCGGATTTTATTGGTCCTCACTCTACGGAGATGCACATCGTTTTGGACAGTCATGTGTTTCATGCCAGAAGTGGGGAAATGTATCCAAGAGGTATGAAATGCCCCTCCAACCGATCTTGGAGTGTGAAATATTTGATGTATGGGGCATCGACTTCATGGGTCCATTCCCTCACTCGTTTGGTAATAAATTCATTTTAGTGATGGTTGACTATGTTTCTAAATGGGCTGAAGCACAAGCCTATCCCACTAATGATTCTAAGGTGGTGCTGAAATTCTTAAGGAAAAATATTTTTACTCGATTTGGCACTCCCCGAGCTATCATTAGTGATAGTGGCTCACACTTTTGTAATCGACCATTCACTTAGCTTCTTGAGAGTAATGGCGTTAGACACAAAGTCGGCACACCGTATCACCCACAAACAAGTGGGCAGGTTGAAGTGCCGAACCGTGAGGTAAAACGGATTATTGAAAAGACGGTGGACACTAACCGTAAGAATTGGTCGGTGAAGCTTGACGATGCACTTTGGGCCTACCGCACCGCTTTTAAAACACCAATAGGATGTTCACCATACAGATTTGTTTTTGGCAGGTCTTGTCATTTGCCCATTGAATTGGAGCACCGAGCTTACTAGGCTATAAAGTTTCTTAGCTTTGACCCCCAGCTTGTTGGTGGTCATAGGTTGCTCCAACTCACCGAGTTTGACGAGTTTCGCCTCGATGCATATGAGAACACCCAATTTACAAGGAACGAACTAAGTCATTCCATGACCAGAAGATCTTTGATCGAGAGTTCCATGTTAATGATAAAGGACTCTTGTATAACTCACAATTGAGATTGTTTCTAGGAAATCTTAGATCGAGGTGGACAGGTCCATTCCTTGTTACGAAGGTGTATAAATCCGGTGCAGTTGAACTTACAGATGGAAAAACGACTTTCATTGCAAACGGTCATCGAATCAAGCATTTTGTTGAAGGAGAGGGCACACCGCCAGAGGAGGTGTTGTTCTTCGAAGACACCCCAATGGATTGAAGAATTGCATAGTCTGCCTATAGACTATAAATTTAGCACACAACGGGTACTATCTTCCAATTTACCTTTTAAGCATTATCTTTTGGTTGGCTACTGTGCTTATTTGCTACGTGCTTAAATGATTAATTGTGGTAATGTCCGAATTTGATAATCTGTATAATTCCATCATCTATACCATATAATCTCGTCGATCAAACGACGTAAAACCAAAGCGCTACCGGGAGACAGCCCGTTAATTGATGATTTGCAGCCATTTAGTTGCTCTTTCGATACGTTGGCTGAGCATTAGTAATTTTGGAGTTGAATGTTTTGTTAGGTGTTTCATGACTCAAGCCAAGGCACCTTGACTCACGCCAACAATCACTATTCACATATAGAGAGTTTGGTTGTTTTTGTTGACTTGAGTCATTTTACCTCTGACTTGAGTCATTTTGTTCTCGGCGTGAGCCATGAGACCTATTTGGCCTAGATTTTTCCATAATTTTGTTTATGGTCATCTCATTCGTGTTGCTCATGCTGATTCCCCGGTGTTTCCCTAACTGTATTGGCTTTACTCACTTCGCATTGAGGGCACTACAAGCTCGTAAGTGGGGAGTGGTATACATTTAGTCTAACAATGGGTAATGCCCCGAATTGCTTGAGAAAAAGCTTAGCTTTGATCATCTCCGAGAAACTTGGAGTTGTATAAATTATCTTTTGGTATGAATTACGATCCGGTAATTAATGGAACGAGTATTTCAATAAAACGAGTAACTTTGACGAAACATAGGTACATGTTATTCATTAACATTTGTTAGCAGTGCGATCCATTGTGCACATATATTCTAATATCTTTGTTAACAAACAACCCTTCTTGAAAATGTGCATGCATACTCTAGCTGCAACGTGAATTTAGGAATGTTATTCATTTAAGACGAATAATAGGTATTTGGAATCGGAATAAGGATGACGATTTTTGTCATTACTTTGACTCGACCATAGCCAAATGGCTATCCTGAACGTGATTTTTCTCTTTTTGTCCCTATCTTAGCCTTGTAGAGTGGTGTGACCTCACTCGAACTAGCCGTTCATATTTAGCCACATTATAGTCCGACCCTTACCCAAAATTTTGGTCTACATTCCTTTGGCCTTCCGCAAGCATAGCAAGAGTTTAGTAATTGTGAGAGCGGTGATTGGGACTAAGAGTTGGATGGAAGTGCTAGTTGGTTGAGATGGCATGTTGTGAAGTTGGTTCGGAAACCATTGGTGTGGTGTCATTCAAAGAAAAAAACAAACAAACACACAGTCTCTTTTATATCGTATATATTTCAAGAGTCCAATAAAAGCTTCTAACAAATCAAAAATCAAATTAAGAGAAGCTTACAAATTGTAAATACATCATTAAATAATGAGTCTTTGAAGGCGATTTTGAAGCAAATTGCAAGAACCAAAGTGATGTAAGGGTAGGAATTGACTAATTTGGAAGAATGGTGTCATGGAGGAGAAGGTGAGAATTCTTGCTATCTTGTCCGATTCTTTTGATTATCCTTTTATTCCCTTTCGGTTAGCCTCTACCCTAGCCAGAACGTTACAAGCCGATTGTCAACTACCAGACCTGATTCCTTGATTCTGAGTGCCTCATTAGTGGAGATTGATCTCATTCCTA